>VXBA01004955.1:423550-448250 GCA_013399895.1 Serilophus lunatus
CTGGGACCCCCATCTCCCCTGGCACTCCCATAACCTCTGTCGTCCCCTCCTGTCCCAGCCCCATCTCCCCCCTGTGACCCCCACAACCCCGTAATACCCTCCTGTGACCCCTCAGGGTCATCTCTGACACCCTGTAATCCCTTGCTGCAAATCCCATATAACCCACCGTGTGTGCCCCCCTCCCCATGACCCCCTATCCTGGCCACAAATGAGTCTCTCTGGTCCCACTGTGGATCCAGCAGCAACCATTCACATTTAGGGAGAAGAGACCCGTTACCTCCCTTTCTGACCCCTTCCCAACAGCCCACCCCCATCCCAGGGACATGGGGGCTGCCCCGTTCCATCAGGACCCCCTGAACCTCCTGGTGCCCCTGTTGGCTCCCCAGCCCTGTGTGGGCTGAGGAAGGGGCAGAGACTGTGGGGAGCACCCACTGGCCCCTCAAAGGTGGGGACACCCCAGCAGGGAGGCCAGAGAGGACCCCACAGCATCCCCTGCCCTTGCTGCATCCCCCACGCTGTTCCCCACCAGCTGGAGGATGCACACTGGGCTCTTTGGTCACAATAGAGACATTTATTGCCAGAGGCGTCTCCTGTGCTGCCAGCAGCTGCCAGCACCGTTGTGTGGGACCCCAGTGCTGGGTGCCAGCCCCTCATCTCCGCCCGCGTCAGTTTGACAGATGCAGAAACTCCTCGTCCTCTGCAAGCAGAGACACACAGCAGGTGATGCACAGACCCCAGACCCCTCCTCGCCCCGTGGTCAGACAGGGAAGGGTCTGCTTCCCACTCTGTCCCTGCCAGCAGTGATGGGGGCAGCAGTCCAGATCCCCCAAGGACGCCCATGCTGGGCATGTCACCCCATGCCCCACCACCCCCCATGGTGGCATTAATGCGCTTTATATTGCTGGCAGGGATAGTAAAAGATGGACTCTGCCCTAAGATGCGTTATCCAGCTCCATCTCCCATCCATGAGGTCACAGCTAGTCCCCAGCTCCCGCAGTGCTGGGAGCAGCTCGCCCAGGGCTGGCTGCGGTGAAAGACCCCTCAGTCCCCGCTCCCTGCAGGAAGATTTCCTCTGCCACGCTCCTGACAACCTGCTTGTCGCTTTGCCCCAGGTCTGAGCGTTGGTTGCCCCTTGTTTCTCCAAGCAGTCGCAGTATGAAAAGCCCTGCCGTGAGCGGGGGGGTCCGGCCGGTGTCACACGGGGTTACCACCCCGACAGGGATGCTGGTTTCGTCCTTCTTCGGTGTCAGCGTCCCTGCACCCTCGAAATCTTTCAGCCCAGGGGCTCTCACTGCGCCCCAGCCTGCTCGGGGCCACCCCCCTTTTCCCCAAGGACATTCTGAAGTTCAGTCTCGGCCCCAGCAGGACCGCCCTGTCCGCGCCCCGATGGCCGCCCCGCCGAGCCGTGGGTGGGTACCTGCCGGCGGGGGAGCCCCGCAGTACTCCTTGCACTCCTTCTCCGAGTAGAACTGGTTCCCGTTGCCTTTGCAGCCCCCGTAGCTGAAGGTGATGCACTTGCCCTGGGCGGCATCGAAGGCCCAGCGGGTCACCGGGCTGTGGCAGGGGCCCGGCACGATGGGCAGCCTGCAGGCGGCTGTGGGAGGGCGGGGTGAGGCGGGGGGCTCAGCGACCCCTCACAGCGGGGCTGCTCTGACAGCCCCGCACGGGCAGCCCCCGAGCTCACCCTCGGTCCGGCACGCCTGCAGGCACTGCTTCTCCGAGCCGAAGTTGTTGCCGTTGCCCAGACAGCCCCCGTAGAGGAAGTTTTCGCAGGCCATGGAGGAGGAGTTGTAGAAGAAGCGGGAGAGCATCCCGCTGCAGGGCCCGGCGTCCCGGCTCAGGCGGCACGAGTCTGCGGGGCAGCACAGCGGGGCGCTGGGTGCGGGGCGCAGGGCTGCAGGGCAGGGGGGCCGTGCAGCCCCCGCCCCCGGGACCTACCTTCCTTGTTACCGATGTAAGGGGGCAGCGGGCCCGCGGCTGAGCCCTCCTCGGGGGGCAGGACTGCTCTCCGTGCCCTCTGCACCAGGAAGGAAGCGCAGAGCTGCCATCAGTCCCTGCCCGTGGGACCTGCTGCCCACCCCACTGTCCCCGGGGTGGGCTGCCTCAAGCTCCAGCCCTCCTCAGCGCTCCCAGCACATCTCCAGTCATTGATCTCGGGTCTGCAAGCTGTGATCCCTCCCAGCCTCATGATCCTGTGCTCATCCTGGGTGGGGACCGTGATCATGTGTTGTGGATGAAGACACTCAAAGTAGTCCAGTCAAGCCCCATGCTGGGGATGTGTCTCCATGGTGTATTACCTGCTCTCAAGTCAACTGGGTTGTGAAAGTACCATCCCCCTTGGAAAGTCTTTCTAAACTCAACCCTGTGAGACTGGGAGGTGCTGAGTGATGACAGCCAAAGGACCAGTGGGGTGCTGAGCCTCCCCATCCCTGGAGAAGGGGCCTGCAGCCTGGCTGGACACTCACAGGCAGGCAAGGAGACACCAACAACCTTCACCGTGGAAGAAATAGTAGGAAAAGGTTGCCTTCTTCTTGGAAATGAGCCCACCTGGCCCCCAGGACCCTCACCCTGCAGTCTGCACCCGCCTGTGTCCCCATCCTTGCAGGCAAAACCAATCAGCAGTGGAAGAGCAGCTCTCAGGGTGGTCAGTGGATCTGCTGCCTAAACAATTTGTCCTGCCCATAGAGCCTCTCTCTGGACACCAGGTCTCCAATGAGTTTGGCTTAGAAGGAATGTCCTCAGCCTTGATCCACTTCAGGAGGTCCCAGCTGTCCCACTCACCTGGGGAGCATTTCCAGTCTCCTGAGGAACGCATTCACCTGGCCCAGATGCAGGAGAGAAGATCAACAGCATGAGGTGTCCTAACAAACTCATCTCACCAAGTGAGATGCAACTGCGGGACCCCAGGGAAGAGGATACCCTCCCAGTTTCACCCCAGTCTTCTTCCTCCCTTTCTGCTTTCCACCTCCCTCTCATGGAAGCACCACCATAAAATCCCCACACCCACTTGCATCCCTGTAAAATCCCCACATCTACCTGCATCCCCCCAAAATCCCCACATCCACCTGCATCATGTCAGCCCCTTCTGAATCCTGAGCAAGGAGCTTCTCGAATGCTGGGACCACCCAGACATGGGGACCAGTCTTGAGTGTCCCTGGGTGTCCTGCACCCTTGTCCCAACACAGTGATGTGGATGCATTGGCCTGACAGCCCAGGGAGGACCTCTCTGACTGGAAGCTGGTGAAATCCAGATTGATATGTGGCCTCATTTCCTTTCCATCCTATCCCATGCTATCAAAGCCTTTGTCTCTTCTTCCTCCCTCTTTACCATCCTCCAGCCTAGCAAACCAAGAAGGAGCAGCCAGAGTGCTCTGGTAGAAGGAGAGACACATGCCCCAAGGGAGGTTACCTCTGTTGGCCAGGATGAAGATGGAATCTGCAGGGATGCCCATCTCCAGGGCCAGCTGCTGAAAAGATTCAATGAGGTCTTCCCGCAGCTCTGGACTCCTCCCTGGGAAAGAGACCGGGCTGTGAGCAGGGTTGGTGTGGGAGGGGGTCTGCCTGCAGCCCCCAAGCACCCACTGACCCACAGAGCTCTGGTGGCTGCAGGCAGGTCCAATACCAGCCTCCTGGTCCTTCCCAACATGGAATCAAAGGTCATCGAGTCCAACAACTGATCCATGTTTTTTGAACACTTTCAGGAACAGTGATTCCACCATTTCCCTGGCCAGCCTGTTGGTCTTGACCAGCCTTGACCAAGGGCTTGGACAAAGTGGATTTAATGTTTCTTAATCATGGAAGATCATCTCCTGCCACTTCAGGGGCTGGGTTTCCTCCGAGCAGATATCACCACCTTCATCCCAAACACCATGCTGGTTTGGATGTTCATTGCCTGATATGGCTCTAAAGGAGCCATAAGTCTCCACCTCAGCCCTGGCAAAGATGAGGTGGTCCAAGGCACCACTTCCAAAGACCGTGGTCAGGTCCCTCAAGGCCAAGGGAGCTGAGAGGCCCTTGCATGGTGTTTCTGAGCTGCATTGGCCCTTCCCAGAGCCTGCCTGCCCGTGAAGTGCCATGGCCAGACATACCATACAGCTTCAGGGTGGTGCTTGGGCCAAAACTGCTTTTCTTCTTCATCAGAATGACAGCGTATTCTTCATAGTTGGTGCGGAGCACGTAGGACTGGATAGACACGTCCCATTCTGGGTGAGAGAGAGACATGGGACAGACATCATTCCTGCTCCTCAGAGAGAGATGGAGCAGTGTAGGACAGCCCCGGATTTGGGGGCTGAAATCGTGCACTTAATTAAAGAAAACAGATTATTTTTGGGAAGCAGGCTCAGGTACAACCATGACTCCCTTTAGGCTTAGCAGCCTCTTAGCCAAGGAGATCAAAAACCAAGGGCTGCGGACAACTGAGATACCACCAATGCTCCTGAAGTGTGGCTGGTGGGAGCCTGCCCCAGGCTGGGACCATGGGGACAGAAGTGACCTGCTGGAATATCTCATCGTTCCTATGCAGGGACAGTGCTGAAACAGCCTTTCCCCCATCACTTTAATCCAGACATTGGCTGGAAATGACCCAAACTGTGGAGTGGCTTCTGAGCCCTGCTATCCCCATCACCCAGCCATGCTGCAGCCCAACTCACTGGGGTTGTAGTAGCTGTATTTGCCAGGGGTGCTGGTTTTCTGGTACTCTCCCGAGACCTGTGTGCAGTCACCTTGCCTGGAGGGAGGAGGAAAACAATCAGCTACTTGGAGTGATCATTTTCCCTGGTTATGGCATGAAGATCATACCTGGGGCACCGAAGCCATGACACAGGACCCTTGAAATCGCCTTGCCTTAAGGCATTGGGTATTTGAGCCCAAACCAGCCCCTCCTCAGTGCTTTGATGCAAGCCAGAGTGAATAATCCCCGTGTCCTCTCCCATCCCCAGAAGATGGAACACCCCGGGGTGGAGTGGCTTTGGAGAAGGCTCAGGTACCCTCAGCATGCCCCATACCGCAGCCTGGTGCTGGTGGTGCTGATCTGGTCAGTGCTGGAGCCAGGGCCCAGCACCAGAGTGCCCATGGTGAACTTCTCCTTGTAGTTCTTCATCCATTTGCAGGTCGTGCCGATGGCGATGTCATACCACTTCCCATATATCTGCGGGGAGAAGAGAGGGATGTCTCCACAAGCCCTTTTCACCCAGGTGAAACAAATCCCAGTTTTCTGCAGAGCTAAAATGCTCATGGCCCAGAGAGAAACTGGGAAGTGATGATGCAGGGTGCAAAGGCCAGACCTGCTTCAGGATTAGGGAAGCAGGGCAGCACTCAGCAGTATTTTCCTGAGTTCCCTGACTATCAGGCAGTGCTGGAGGCATGAGACTGCAATCCCCCAACGTGTACCAGTGGAACCCAGACCCAGGCACCTGTGCAGGGCTGTGTGAATCCTGGCAGAGGACAGGGCTGGCTGTGGGGGATCTCCCAGGCAGCCTGCATCCCACAGAAATACTACATGCTGGACCACAGGCATCCCATGGGACTTATCTGACGGGGTGCCCAGGCTGCAGCCACCCTGCCTGGGTGTTTGCCAGGATGAGGCCACCCCAAAGCCGGCACCTCCTGGGCACCCGGAGAGTGCCACACTGCCATTGCCTGTCTGGCACGTCCTGGTGTAGGCACTGACATTATTGCCCTTCTTTCTGGAGGAAAATTAAAAGGAAATAAAGCTGCTCCCATCCCCTTTGCCCGCAGAATTAAGGGACCATAAGCTGCCGTTACCCGCTCAGCCTCAAAATTCTCCTGCACTTGGATATCCTCATCCTGGTCTCCGATAGGGGTTCCGCTGGCCACAGCAAAGAGGAGGAGGGAAAGGAGACCCCAAATAACCATGGCTGGTGGCTTTGGAGTGCTGCTGAGCTGCAATGTGCTGGTGGGATCCCGGACTCTGGTCTGTCCCCACTGCGCAGCAGTGTGACCTTCAGACCATGGCCAGCGGGGCTGGCCAGCCTGCGGGGGTGCTGCTGGGGGAGAGGAGCTCTATGGCCCGGATGGGCGGCCCCGGGGGCCACCGCTGCCCTTGGCAGTGGTGGGGATTTGTGAGAGCTGGTGTGAGGGGCAGGAGGGGAGATGAGCACGCTTCTGCCGCGCCAGGCTGACCTCCTCACCCTCGCCTGTTCGTACACCACTGCCTGGCCCTGACATGAGGCCAGGAGCGTTTGTCTCCATTATTCTACTTTGGGATCCATATTCCTGCTCTGGCATCCTACAAAGAGCCCTGATCACGCCCTGAGCCCTGACAGGCCAGCCTGACCCTTTGGAAAGGAGAGGACTGAGGGGTCCCTGGTGCTCACCCCAGGCTGCCTAATCCTCACCAGTGTCCATAGGGAGCAGAACCTGAATTGCCTGCTCCCTTTCTGTATCCTCTTCCAGACAGCCCCAACATCTGGGATGTGGCTGGGTGTCACCCACCCCACAGCCGAGGGTTCCTGGGCCTGGAGGAGCAGGAAGTGCTGGGCACGCCATCCTTCCCAGCACTGTTTGCCTTTGTGGGATGATTAACTGAAACCAAACAGCCCAAGGGAAACTGCAAACAGAGCAAAGGGCAGGAGCCCCTCTCCAGAGGGCCACAGCCCGGTATTTGTGGAGAAGGGCCTGAGCAGGCAGCACACTGTCAGGAGTTGGCTGGACTTTCACCCTCCACCGCCCCCCAGCCACAGACGGGCCCTTGGATAAAGGACAAGGGCCGCTGGGTGCTGCTGCCCGCGGGCTGCGGGTGGGCGGCGGTGCGGGCAGGGACAGCCCGCACATCCCCGCACACGCACCTTCCTGCCACATCTGCCACGTGCCGGGAGCGTGGGCGACATGTGGACGTGCGGCACAGACACTTTGGTAGCCCACCCTCATCCCCGGCCCGTCTGCTCTCTGCGGAGCAGCAGCCCCGGAGCAGGAGCAGCCCCGGGCCCCCCCCGGGCCCCGATCGCGGGGTCCCCGCTGTCCCGGCCCCTCCAGCGCTAGGTGGCAGCCGGCGGTAAGGAATGACAGCCCCGCTCCGATCCCCGGCCCCGCTGTGCCCCCCTGGCGGCCCTTCCTGCGGTCCGGACAGAAATGGGCACCGGGGAAGGCTCTGCTTAAAGGGGGGTTATAAGAAAGAGCGACTTTTTACATGGGCAGACAGTGATAGGACAAGGGGCAACTATTTTAAACTGAAAGAGGAGAGATTTAGATTAAATATTGGGAGGAATTTTTTTCCCTGTGAGGGTGGTGAGTCCCTGGCACAGGTTGCCCAGAGAAGCTGTGTCTGTCCCATCCCTGGAAGTGTTCAAGACCAAGTTGGATGGGGCTTGGAGCAACCTGAGATAGTGGAAAGTGTCGCTTCCCGTGGCAGGGAGGTGGAATGAGATGGTCTTTAAGGTCCCTTCCAACCCAGACTGTCTTGTGATTCTATGGCAGGCGCAGGCAGTGGGATCCAGCAGCCTGCTCCTCTTCTCTTCTGTACACACGAAGACAGTGCGTGGCTGTGACCATGGGCATTGTCCTTGCTGGGATAGCCATGGAGCTGCTGTACTGACTGCAAAACCTCAGCCCGTGCCCATTGCCTGTGCTGATAAGGGCCAGGGAAGTGGTGCAGCCCCTCAGCTCCTTGTTCACTTCCTAAAACACGCTCATCATCCTGCGGTTGGACTGGAGCTGTGTCCGTGCTGGGATTGCTGAACGGCTGCTTTCACAGCGACTGGGACGGAGAAATGTCCCAGTTGCCAGAGCACAGGGCTGGGCTGGAGCCTTTGCAAGGGCATGGCTCCAGGGTGGGAGCTGCTGAGACCCTCGAGTCCGGGACCCTGGGCTCTGCGGTCCCATGCATGACAGACCCAGAGAGAAGCAGACAGAACAGGCAGCTCTGGGTGCTCAGGGAGGGACGTTCCTGTGGTTTTCTCTGGCAGGGAGATGGAGTAGCAGGGTCCTTCAGGGAGCTGTGGGGTGTGAGCAGCTGCCAGTTCACAGGAAGTTTAGAAAATGCTTTGGTTTCAGATCAGTTTGGACATAAATAAAATGTAGGGAGAAACCACCAGAAAATTCCTGCAGACCAAATTTCCCCTGACCCCACCAGCACTGAGAGGCTTCAGCCCCAGCAGCCCTACGGGGTCACAATGAGGCTGGCACAGGGAGAAGAGGCACAGCAGAACCTGGGGCTATACCAGCCACACTAAGGCCCTATGCTCTGACCAGGGGTTGGTGGCACATCAGGAAGACCCTTGCGGAGGTAAGAACTATCAGGACTTGGTGTCCAACAGTGGGAAAAGGAGATGCTATTATTTACACTGGCTTGACCCTCCTCCTCTCCCACTCCCCATCAGCTGGATTCTGGGTCAGTCCTTTCAGTCTCCTGTCATGATCCTGTTGTCCGTGAGATAGGTGCATTCCCTATCTGAACCTGTTGGTATTTCCTGTCTCCTTCCCCTCCACAGCAGCATGCTCCAGACTTTCAAACCTGTTATGTAAAGGAGTTGATTTTTTTTTTCTGATTTAAACCCATCACCCAGTAGCTCTCTGCACACCAAAAATTGCTGTAGTGCTGCATTTTCCTCCTCATCTTGTCCACCACCTTCATGATTCTGTACACCTGTCATAGCCTCCCTGAGTCTTCTTCTCTCTAAACTAGGGAGTCTCAGCCTTTCTACTCTCTTCTCATCTTGGCTGGACCTGCTGAGCAGGTCCAGAGAAAATCAACTCCTCTGTCTTCTTCTTAAGATTCCCACATATATCATTCAGGCTTTAAGTGTTACTTAATTAAACACTTTCCATCTTGTTCCAAACATCCTTCTTTTTTTGGCTGCTGCTGTCCAGTAACAATTCTCTGAAATCACCAGTAAGTGATTTCCCAGTTCCCTTCCTGAGTTCAACCAGCTCCAGGCTGGTGCCCCTCTAATCTCTTCTCCCTTGCAGCATCACTTCCATTCCTCCACACCAAAGTTCACCTGCTGCCTCCTTGCCTCTTGATTTTGTGAAGTCCCTCTGGTACTTCCTGCCATCAGGATGGCATTTGGCCATCCAGAAGAGCTCAGTGTCACCCTGAACTTGAAGATTTCCTGTTCATTCCCTTCTCCTGGGCATGTCAAATATAAAACCAGTCCCAAGGCTGGTCCCTGGGGACCCCCACTGCTGACTATCCTACACCCTCAAGATCCCTACATGTTGCTTCTGATCCTTCCACCACCCTTCAGTTCATGGAAGAACCTTTCTTCTACTCTGACAGTTTGTGTCTTTGATAATCTTTGGTGTGGTGCCTCAACAGAAGCTTTCTGACAATCCAGACAGATGATGTCCTCTGGATCCTCTGGGTCCCTCCTTGCCAGCTTCTCCTCAACTCTGTGTTCAGCCACACGTTCAGCAGTCTCATAGAGGTAGTGCAATGAGAATTATCATTTTTTAGCTCCCAGCAGCCCCTTTCCACAGCTGAAATCTTCCCCGTGCACAGCCCCTACCTGGCTGTGAGGAGCAGTTCCACACACAGCCAGCACACCTGCTGTTTCACATGGAAGTTCCCTTCAGACATGAGCACACACCATCTGTCCTGGGGACAGACAATCACAGAATGCTTTCAGCTGGAAGGGACAGCTAGAGAACATCCAGCTCAACCACTCTGCACAAGCAGGGTTCCCTGGAGCAGTCACCCAGGATTGTGTCCAGGTGGGTTCTGAGTATCTCCTGGAGGGAGCCCCCACAACCTCTCTAACACACTGATGGACAGCTTATCCCAATCATCTGCGGCTTCCTCTAGATATTTACTTCAAATTTTCCATCTGAGCAACCTGCTATACCACATGCACCAGGCCTGGGGACAGCCTCGCTATCGTCAGCCAACGAGGGGAACACATGGAGCTGCTTCATGGGCCCTCATTGTCCTGAAGATCCCATTAAACCCTGGGAATTCCTCAGCCCCTGGTTGACTTTCTGCTTTTAATGCTTTAAGGACATCACAGAATCACAGAATGTCCTGAGTTGGATGGGACCCACAAGGACCATCCAGTCCAGCTCTCTGTCCTGCACAGGACATGTTCATCAACCAGCTACAGCACTTTCTCCAGGATGTTCTGAACATCTGCTTTTAGCTTTTCATTCTCCTGTTTCCAGCAGAACTGCCATGCTTTGTGGATTTTCCCGTTCTCTTCTACACAAGCTTTCTGGTTCTGAAACATTGTTTTCCATATTTACTCTGTTACCTCTCCCAACTAACCAGGAAAGGGTTGTGTAACCACACAAGTTTTTTCTTGAATTAGGGCATATATTTTACCCAGGTTCTTACACCCTACTTAACACCCTTCAGGTTAAGTTTAAGATCTTGGGATTAGAGTATTTTTGATAATATACCACATTTCAATATAGTTTCCTTTCCTGAACTTTTTATGGGATATACCTGGCCCTTTCAGAGCCCTTCCAGGGGCCCTTTCCCCCCAGGGGATATACCGGGTGCAATTGTGAGCGCTGTGAAACTAGGAAGTGCTGTGCTTTTTGCTATGGGGTCATTCCCCCAGAGCTCTTCAGCCTGGCCTCAAATACTTGAAATCCAGGCCCAAACAGCATCTTTGTGGGTTGTAGTTTGTGGGTTGGAGATTTCATGGCTCCCAGAGGCTTCATTGGCTGCCCACACAGCCCCTGTCTCTGCATCTCATCTTGAGGAAGCTGGTCTGGATGTGGGGGGAGGGATCTCACAGACCCACCTGCTGAGTTTGAGTGTTTTCTGCTCTCAGTATTTTCAAACAACTTACTGTTCTCATAGTGGGCATTTTTATTATGAGCTGGGATTTTCACCCGCAAAAATTTCTTCACTCACTTTTTCCTACAGTGATTCACTCCATACAATCTCCCTCCTCACCATATCCCTCCTCTGCCACTCCTATGAAGCTGGTACCCAGGGCGTCCCTGCACCTCAGTGGTTACCAGCCCTTGTCTCTTTGTCCTGGTGCCTGATGCCAGGTTTTCATTGTCCCTTGTGCTCTCAGCACTGGTGTGGAAACATTTCCAGTTCTGCCCTTGTTTCTGGGCCAACCTTTGGCGTCATTAGGGCTCAGCACCCTTCTTGGCTGCTTCTTATCCTTCTCCAAATCCTATGAACACCCAGGGCCCAGGCTGTGTCCCAGACAACTCACTGTGGTGATGCTCCTGGCTGAGCCTGCCCAGGAATGCTAATCTATTGGCATTAGACCAGGGTCAAGTTAATGGGTTTAAAATAAATGGTTATAGCTTTAAAATAACAGGTGCCAGGAAGGAGCGGAGGCTGCAAGTGTGTGAGCTGGCTTTGGGAGTTGGTGTGTCCCACTACCCCCCTGCCCAGGAGCAGCATGGGATGGTTGGGCACTGCATTTCCTTTGTGTGCTCCACAAGCCTTCCACCTACTCTTCCTTCCTTCTCCTCCTCCTCCTCCTCCTCCTCCTCCCCGCTGCCCACTGGGTGGTGGGTGCTCCTCAGCTTAGGGCCTCTACTCCTACCCTGAGGTTTTTGAGTTCCCTCATCCCAACAATGGCAGAGGGGAGTCTCTGGGCTTGTGTTGATGTGAACACCCCACAGCACTGGTGGGACTGGTGATGAGACCTGCTGGAGGCTCGGTTCATGCTCAGGAGACATCTCCCCTGCCTCAGAGGCTGGTTGGTATGCCATGTTCTCCCTGCATCTCCTTGCTCTGGGCTTGCCAGCCCCATGACAGCCAGAAGAGTAGGCTGTGATGGTGGAATAAGGTGGGTGAGCTGAAGGGACAGGCTGAGAGAGTCCAAGTTGGTCAGTCTGGAGAAGAGAAGGCTCCAAGGAGATCTTAGAGCCCCTTCCAACACCTAAAGGATCCCCAACAGGGCTGGAGAGGGATACTCTAGGTGAGTGACAGGACAAGGGAAATGGCTTCCTACTGCCAGGGAGCAGGGTTAGGTGGGATACTGGGGAAAAATCTTTCCCTGTGAGGGTGGGCAGGCCCTGGCACAGGGTGCCCAGAGAAGCTGTGGCTGCCCCATCCCTGGAAGTGTCCCAGGCCAGGTTGGATGGAGCTCGGAGCAACCTGATCCAAATGGAAGGTGTATCTGCCCATGGCAGGGAGTGGATGAACTTTAAAGTCTCTTCCAACCCAAACCAAACTTTCAAGGGGACATGGTTATCAGGGAACCTCAGAAGACGCTGCCTGGAGTCCCACGGGTCACAGACTGCTCTGATACTCTTCACAAAGAAAAGATGAGTGTTCAGCAAAGTGCACAGCAAAGGGAGACAAGGCTGGGCTGAGGAGGGAAGTGCAACACAGATCTGGAAGCTGCAACAGTCACAAATCACTCCAGGCTCACAGGAGGCCTGAGGAGGATGTGCAGAGATGTCCCTGATGGAGGCAGGATGGGACTGGCCCATCTGTGGCCCAGGCACTCATGTCCTCTCAGCGTGTTCTCTGGCACTCACCACCCATCAGAGCTGGAGGGAAGCTGCTGATCTGTCAGTGCAGCACTGCTGGGCTGCTGGTGGGTGGCAATGGCCCATGGGAGCCACATCTGCTCTGCCACATCTGAGTACATGGCACAGCAGGAGGGATGGGTGGTATCATGGGAGGGCATCTGGGGTTTCCCCGGGGCTGCTCATGTATTTCTCTGGGACATACCTGGGGCTGCTGTGCAGCTGCAGAGGTGGAAACCATTCACCCGACTGGGGTGGCACTTGGAGCAGCATCTCAAAGCGGAGGTGGCACGGCTGTGTGTCCATCTGGGAGGTGTGTTTGCACTCTTGGGTCAGGTGTCAATGTGCCACTGGTGCCCCATGTGGATGCGTGTGCTCGGAGCTGCCTGGTCGCAGTGTCTCCACCCAGAAGCATCACCCAGGCGTCTCCGTGCCCAGAGATGCGGGGATACCTGCCCATCTTTCCACACGTGTCTGTCTGGACAGGTCCTTTGCCCGGCCGCCGGCCCTGGGTTTGCCCCCTCCACCCAAACCCCCAGGACCCCTTTGCACGCGTGCCGGGTGGCGATGCCACCGTGTCCCCGCCGCAGCCCCGTCCCGGCCGCCCCTGCTGCCCAGCCGTACAGATGGTTCCTCCGCCGCGCCGGGTCGCAGCCTCCACCCTCACGTGCGGCTGCTTTGTGTGTCCCTTCTCGCTGCGGGTCGGGCTCTACCCCGTCCCTCCCGCCCCTCCGCCGCCCGCGCCCCCCAGCGCAGCCCCCACCGGAGCCAGCCACACACACAAGTGAACTTTTCTGCGTTTTCCAGCAATTAAAAAGAATAAAGCAACAGTTGTCTCCAGGCAGGGCATGGATCCTGGTGACCCTGATTTTCTGTGTGGCTGGGCAGGGTGAATGGGGCTATTGAGACCCCGATGACTGGCATCTCCACTCCAGGATTGTCTCCCCTTCCAAGTCCCCCTCCCCGCACTCTCCTCCTCCCTACCCTCCTCCTCGCTTTTAATTTCCTTCCTGCAGAGAGCTGCTCATCCCCTTCCCATTGGTCAAAGGCCTGAAAGGGAATGGAGGAGACAAGGGAAGGATTAAAGACGCTCTGCTTAGGAGCAGGCAGCCTGAATACAAGATGCACCGGCTGGGAAAGAATGGGGGCTTAGTGGGGCACCAGATCAGACCCGCCTCCGCCGCATTCAGCCCGTCCTGCATTCCTGCATTGCTAAGCAGGGACCTTTCTCCCCGGCCAACCCCTAGAAGGGATGCCCTGGACCCCTGTCCCACCTGCTGCTGCAGGTAGACCTCCCCAGCATGGTCCCACCACGCTGTAGAACTTCAGGGTTGCAGCCACGATGGAGGACAGAAGTGCTATGGTCCCTGCAGCTCCCTTGGATCAGCCCATCATCCCCAGGACACAATGTCCCCAGCCAGCCCACAAGGGTGAGGAGGCAGCTGGGACATCCTTTGGACCAGTCTGGGGGCAGTATGTGGTGATTCATGTGTCTGTGATGTTCCCAGCCCTCGTCCCGGCAGAACTTGGGCCTCATCCTGCAAGGTTGGAGGTGTCAGAGCTCAGAGGAAGGCTGGAGCCTGCAGCAGGGTTGGGTCTGTTAGACCCAGAGAAAGGCTGGGGCACTTCCAGCTACAGCCTTGGCAACAGAGATGGTGGTGCCACTGCTTGTTAACCATGTCATCTCATAGAAGACCCCTCGAAAATCCAGTGTGTTCTCTGCCCTTCTCAGCATCTTCCAGGGCCCTGCAGATTGGCATGCAGATGGGGCATGGTGCCTTGTGTTCCTTCCTCCTGCTGACACTTCCATCCCACAGCCCCAGCATGTATGTGATGAAATCATCACACACTGGTCCTTGGGCTGCTCGGGGTGCAGGTCTGGGCAAGGGGGATTCATTGTTAGGGCTGGTCCTTGAGGAAGGCTAGAGCACAATGAGATGGGCTTGAGGTCACACTGGGAATGAGGGGCCCTCAAGGGTAATGGTGGGTGATGAGCACCTCTCACTGACCCCTGGGACCAGGGAGACTCCTCCAGAGTCACCCAGGAGCAGGACTGTGGTGTTGGCAGTATCTGGCTCTCCATGTCTCCTCATGCCAGGTCAACCTTCCATGTCTCACCTCAGGGGAAGGGCAGGTTAGAAGGGAGTTCCTTGCTCTGCCCAAGGACAGTCCCTCACCAGGGGAGAGATGCTCCTCAGAAGCTGGAGGAGCGTAATCCCCTCCCTGTTACTGGTGTGCTGTGTCAATTCAGTGTTTGCATACACAAGTTCCCCATGGTAGGGACTTTCTCCATGAATTGGGAGTCTGAGGCTGAGTCTCCTGGCTGAAGCTGGTTTCCTGCACAGGAGAGGGGGAAGTTGTTCTCAGAAACCTCTCTGAGTCCCTGCTGACATTCCACTTCTGGGGAAACACATCCCTGGTGGAGCTGAGAAAGGTTCTAGAGTGAACAAGACTCTCACCAGCCTTGGGAGCTGGTGATATGCAGTGGATGGAGTGGGTCAGCTAAGTCCTACAGCCCTGAAGCATCAGCTGCGAAGGCACCCCAGGGACTCCACACTATGAGGAACAACATGGAGAGCTGGGGATCCCATGCAGGGACACACTCAAGGCACTGCACACGCAGCTTTTGGGGTCCTGTGTCCCATGTCCCATGGTTAATGTCATTTTTGGTTTTCTGAGAGTTGCCCATGTCTTCCCATTTTCTGCTCTAGAGTTCTTGCTGGCCCGGTCCTTCATGCATCCCAAAGATGTTTCAGCACCTGCAGGAGTCAGGATGGAGCCCTGGTGACCGCATGAACATAAATGCAGGAGCCCAGAGTGGGATATGGTTGAGCACATGGAGGTGGCCTGTTGGGGCAGCCTTGATCACCTTCCACACTCTTCATTGCACCAGTGCAGTGCAGGATTCAGGCACTGAAATACAGCACCATGTGCCAGCTGAGACTTCAGGGTGTCCAAGACACCTGGGATGGCCTCCAGCCCCTGGGGCAGTGGCCAGGCAGGACATGAAATCCTTCCTGGAATTGTGTCTCCACTTCCATCCCAGAAGGCAGAAGAAGAAAATGCTTACCTATTCTTCCTCCAGGGAAGTGTCCCATCCTTTCAGACATCCCACCACTTGCCTCAGCAGTCAACATGGAGCCCACTGCATGCCCACCTCCATCCCTACCTCCTCCTGCTCAGGGAATGAAATCTGAGGTCTTTGCACCAGGAAGCTGCTATGACTTTAGGGCAAAATAGGCAAAATGGGTAGAAAGTTCTCAATTTTGGCATAAGGGACCTCTGTTATCAGCCCGAGGCACCCATTGTGCTGGGCAGGCACCAGCCACAGTGAAGCAGCAAATGGCTGGTCCTCGCTCTGGGGTTGGTGGCCACATCACAGCGGCCCTTTGCTGTGCCTGACCCTGCAGGAGCACTGCCCCTCCTCACCCTTCACCGACATCAAGAGACCTGCCCTTGGAGCTTGCCCTCAAATTTGGGTGTCCCTATTGCCCTGTCATTGCCTGATCCCCACCTTCCTGCACCCCCAGACTCCCATGCAGCCCCCAACAGCTGCCCATGGAATCAGGGGCTCCATCCAATGGAGAATTCCAAGGGTCTCATTTGTGGATGAAACCTGGCACTCAAGGCAAAGGCAACTGCCCCCCCTGTGTGATGCCAGGGGCTTTTTTCCCCCCTCGTCTGAGCCGAGGGGCTGGAGCTGCACGATTCCCAGCCCAGCGGGGATGGAGAGCCCTTCCCTCCGCCCGCCACGACGGAGAGGGACCACGGGGCTTTCTCTTTAATGCAATGCTATGAATACTCGGGGTCTTTCTGCTCGCTGTTTAATAGATTTGAATGTGAAAAGGTGGTGGAATTGGGAAGAGGGGAAGAGAGGGGGGAGGCCAGGCCTCTTTGTTTAGGGATGCTGCTCCAGCCTTGGATTTATTTAGCATTTGGAGGGCTCTGGGGTCTTTCTCTCCTCCCTAGCCCTGCAAAGGCTCGCTCCCTTTTCTGCCTCATGCTTATTAGCATAGCAGCTGCTCGGGAGAGGGGCTAGGCAGGAGAAAAGGATCGAGGCGTCCGGGAAATGAATAGGAGGGGAAAAAAATAGCTTAAAAGGACAGAGGCATTGAATGAGGGGGAGCAGTGAGTGGAAAATGGGACGGGGGCGGCTCAGAGTTGTCACCGTAGCTGTGAATGTGACCAGGGTGAAATGTGGGGACCCGCTGGGGACAGGCTCCCTGTCCAGGCACTGTGCTGGGGTTCCAGGGCCTGATCCTGGCACGGTGAAGCCAGAGCTGCCCTGTGCCCCCAGCTCATGGGACAGGCTGGGTGGTGGGTGCTGAGCCAGCACCCTCCTGTACCCACAGTCTAGTGCCACCCGGCCCCCCTCTTCTTGCAGGGACCTGAGATGCCCCAGCACTCTGAATCTGAGGTTGGGGTCCCCCATTTGTGACTCCAAACTGAAGCATCCAGGGAGAGATCCCAGTAAGTGCCACAGCACCTGACAGTTCCCCAAAGGAGTTGGGCTGCTGGAAGACCCAACTCCTCTCCATGGGGCAGGCTGGGCATGGGATGGGGCAGCAGGGGAAGCCTCCAGAGCCACACTGCAGCCAGTGCTCCCACCTGATCCTGAGAAAGCCCTCCAGCCACTGGGTGACTGTTTTAGGCACAATTAAAGGAAATCAGGAGTCCAGAGAGCTGCCATCCAGCTCCAGAGTGCCCTAGCTAGCAGAGTGATGACCATGCTGAGACATCACAGTAAGAGCTGCTTGAGCATGCAGGGGTGTGTGGGCACAGGTTTGGTGCAGGGCAGGAAACCTGAGAGAGGGCTGGGCACATTTGGAGTCTGTGCAACTGCATTTTGTGTGAGAACATTGCTGGGCACTAGACATGGGTGAGAAGGGGTTTTTCAGCTGGAGAAGACAAGAAATGAGGTTGCAGTGCACTGTTGGGGTGAGAGGAGGCTGCACAATTGTGACTTCCAGGTAGAGGCTCTCCTTGGTTGCAGAATTCACAGTATCAACAAAGTTGGAAGAGACCTTAAAGATCATCAAGTCCAACTCATAATCTAACAGCCCATCAACTAAACCATGGCACCAAGTGCCTCATCCAGCTACTCTTGAACACCTCCAGGGTTGGTGACTTCACCACCTCCCTGGGCAGCCTGTTCCAATGGCGGATCACCCTTTCAGTGAAGAATTTCCTCCTAATATCAAGTCTAAACCTCCCCTGATGGAGCTTGAGACTGTGCCCTCTTGTTCTGTCACCAGTTCCCTGAGAGAAGAGACCGACTCCCGCCTGACTACAACCTCCTTTCAGGTAGTTATAGACAGCAATAAGGTCACCCCTGAGCCTCCTCTTCTCCAGGCTGAACAATCCCAGCTCCCTCAGCCGCTCCTCACAGGGCTTGTGCTCCAGTTCCTTCACCATCCTCGTTGCCCTTCTCTGGACACGTTCCAATAACTCAACACCTTTCTTATACTGAGGGGCCCAGGATCTGCTTGTTATGCCATCAGTCCCAGAGTGCTGCACAGGCTCCATATGAGGGCTCAGCCTCAACTGCCCCACAAATGCATCCCAGCAGAGCCATTGGGTGTTGGCCAGCCCATGTCCTTTCTGGCCAGGGGTGTGCAGGGCTCTGCTCTCTGGGTCCACTCTGCCACTGCTCTGTGCTGCATGCTCAGGTCCCCCATGCTGATGCCAGGGCTGACAGGAGGAGGGCTCAGCATAGCCATGGCAATCCTGCTCAGGATAAATATGCATCTGGTTGGGGAATTTTGCCCTTCTGGGAAGCCTCTTCCTAAAAAGTGGCAGGAAGTCAACACCAGCTCAGCCAGGCTGAGATCTGCCATTGTGTGACAGTACTGCTGGAGGTGCTGCTCTCCTTGGGGACTGCTCCCAGCCACAGTACACCCTTGGATTCAGGCTGAATGAGGAGTTTCCAGTTAAAATAGTAGTCCCAACCAACCTCCAGCCCATCACTCCTCCAGCCATCCAGCTTTCCCTCTCTTCATTCTTCTACCTGTCCCATACCCATCCATCCTGTCATGCCTCTATTCCCCATCCCTCCCAGTCAGTTCCTATCCCCAAATTCCTACACCCTCCATGTCCCCAGTGATCCCCCCAAGCTCTTCTCAGCCATTCCTCAAACCCTCCAGCCAAGAAGCCTCCACCCCTCCAAACCCAAGTCCCATCCACTGTCCTCCCCCAAACAAGCCAAACTAGGATATTGCCATGCTTGCATTTTCTTTAGGGTCATGAACAGAAACCTGTTAAAATCAAGAAGCCAAAAATTCCGCTGCACTCGGAGGTATGTGTCCCTCCCTGGGCAACCCCAGAGATAGGTTCTCCTGGTGACAGTGAGACAAGGCAGCTGAATTGTTTCTAGGGAGAGAAGAAAGACATTTATCCTTCCCACACAGTGAAGCAGTGTCATTTCCCTGGGACACTCTGTACTAAGAAGAGGGAGCTGCCTGTAGTACTTGTACTGACACATCCCAGGCCTGGGAGTATCCCTGGTGGGACACAGTCCTCTGAGCAAGGGAGACTGTAGAGTGATGGTTGTTTTTGGGCATGGGAGCTGGCACTGAAAACCCCATGCTCACCTCATGGCAGGGTGTGAAGCTCAAGTGCACCCCAAGAAGAGCCCAAAATGACTCTGTGCCACAGGAATGGGGTGGCCAGCTTCAGCCTCAACCTGGCATGAACCTGGGGGACTGCCCCAAGTCCCAGCACCAAACATTGCAGCAGCTTTGGGTCAGCAACAGAAGATGTTGAAACCATGAGTCATCCTGTCCTGCATGAAGTGCTGAGGACCCCTCGTGCTGCCAACCACCCTCTCCCACCCACTCACTCTGTGGGATGGAGCCTAGAAAGCCTTGAGAAGGGGCAAAAAAAATATGAAGCCTGGAAACCTCAGCCTGGCCAGGCAGCCTCCCCAGCAGCCAACAGAAGTTGATTGTGGGTTTTTTTGTTAAGAAAGGTAACTCCTCTTCGGATCCATTGGTCTGTGGCATTATCATAGTCATACAAATGCCCAACAAAGCATCTATTTAAAATGTCCTGAATTTTGATTACAGCCTGTCCCCTCTTGCTCGCCCGCTCACTGCCTTTCTTTCTCATTCATTACTTACTGTGTTAAGCTCCCTGAAATTCAAATACAATCCCACCTCCTTCCCCACATCCATATGCGAGGGCCGATTCAGCGCCGATGGCCGGGCTTGACGGATGAAGGGCAATAGAAGAGAAGACAAAGCTGTCAAACCTCGCCGGGCTGTGTTGACTTCCCATCGCCCCCCGGCCGGAGGGGAGCTCGATCCATCTGGTTTGGAGTCAGCAGCACAAACAAAAGCAAAAGACAATGGCAGGAAGCACTTGAAAGTTCAAATTCTTGCTTTGGTTTCTCTTGGAACAACAGCACCTACGTAATGCGGCCGGTGGACAATAACGCGCAGCCAGGGACGGGCAAAAATGCCAGAAGAATGTGCTTACACCACCAAATCATCCAATATTTCTGTGTTATTGGAATAAAAATAGAAAGGGGGAAGAAAAAAAGGCGCGNTTCCTAGATTTCTTGGACAGGGTTTCTGTAGAGGAGAGATGCAAAGTGGGGTGGCCTTGGGCTGTGTGAAGAGCCTGGCACCGAGGTGCCTGCTCCCTCGGGGGCTCAGCCTTGGGACTTGGGGCTCGGCTGTGCTCTTGGCATGTCCCTGCTGCCAGGGCCATTGCACTTGGATCCAGGGAATAAGGGAAGCTTCAGGGTGGTGCCCAAATCCCCTGCAAAGGTGCTGCTGCAGACCCCAGCCCACACCATGGGGAGAGGGAAGCCGTGCACGGCAACGCTGTGTTTACTCAGCAAAGCCTGTCCTCGAGGTGCTGGTCAGCCCAGCCCATCTCAGTGGTGCCCTGCAACAAGGTGAAGGGGGAGAGGCCACAGGGCTGAGCAGAGCCAGGCTGAGCCCAGACCTGTGACCTCCCAGGTTTTGCAGCATTCCAAGCTGCACCAGCCGGTGAGACCCTGCAGCGCCCGGCCCTGGGAGCACAGCGATGGTGGCAGGTTTGGTGGCACACACTGATGGGTCAGTGTCACAGTGCCACGGCAGGAGAGGGGAGTGGTGCTCGCCCCACTCAGCCCCCCACAGATTTGGGGCCAGCACCTGCCTCAGGTCTGTGGGTGAGGGACTCCCAGGACCACCAGTGCTCGTGACTGATGGCTTTGGCATCATCTTTTTTTTCCTGCTCAGACCCGTCTGGGTCACTTGGTGCCTGAGCTGCTGCCCAGGCAGCTGCATGTCCCCAGGGCACCTGGGGACACCAGCTGTGTCTGTCCCAGGCACTGTCCCGTGCTGGCAGCAGATGGCACAGGGGCTTGGCACATCTGAGTGGAGTTTGGCCAACCTGGAGTCTTTTCTCCAAGTTTCTTTTCCTGCTCCTGGCATCCCTGGGAATTCACACCCCAGAGCCAAATTGAGCATGGCACAAATTTCCTCAGCATTTAGGCATTTCCAGAGTTGGCAAAATTATCGATGTAGAAAAAGCATCGCTCAACCTCCCAGAGCTGCCAGCGGGGGAGGCTTGCCTGCATCCTGCCTTCAAAGCTCTGGCCTCAGGCAAGGCCCAGCACAGGCTCGGGGCTCCCTCTGCTCTTCCCACTTCCCGGAGCAGCCGGATCCTGCCTGGAAACCCTCCCGAGGAGTTCTGCTCAGCCTGCTGTGGGCACTGCTCCCCTCTGAGCCACGTGAGAGCACAGAGGTGCTTTTGGGGATGGAAAGCCCACGCCGACCCTCACCCCGTGCCCCTTCCAGGGGCAGCTGAAGCCACCACTGACCCCATCTCCCCACAGCCCGAGGGCTTGTGGAGGACCAAGCCACCCCAAACCCTCACTGGGGCCCAGGCTGGAATTAAAAAGCCTGGGAAGGTTCGTGAGGAGCTGGGGGATGCTTGGCCAGCAAGACTGGGCCTGAAACCCCAAAAATACATCTCATTGTCATAGTCCCAGGACTGGCTGCTGAGCTCACCCCTCACACCCTTGGGATGAGTAGCTTCTTTAGAACTGTCTCAAACACCACGTGCCCATCCAGCATTAGGGTTGGGTCTGAGCCATCACCACCAGCCTCCAAATGCAGGGATGGGGCAAACCAGGACATCCCCTGCCCAGGGAGCTTCCTCCAGCCCACGGGAAGGGGCCACACGCTCCCCCCAAATCCACCCCAACCATCCTCCTCTGGGGATGCATTTAACCCCAGAGTAGCTGCAGGTTTGAAACCAAAAGAGACCTGGGGACCCAGCCAGCCACCTCCCACCCCTGGAACCACGCAGCATCATCCATAACCACATGGGAAAGAACAAACAAAAAGGCCTCTTTTATATAAAAAGATCAATGAAAAATTTATTTATAAATTTCGCACTCTGGGGCTACACGTCTATATCATACACTCAGGAATATGCTGTACTGTACAGACTTTATCCAGTTAGAAATGATCATATAGTGACCCACATACAGCTTCAATATAAGCCTAAGAATCCTTAACATTAATTAACATAATTAAAAAAGGTATTTGCATCTAAAGAAAAATCTACAGAAAAACTCCTTTCTGGAGCAATCTGTGCATCAGCTTCAATGTCTGCTTATTTCACTGACATTATCAATATATTCTTCTTACAAAAATAATAATAATAATTAAAAAGATGACTGCTGGAAGGCAACCAGTCATGCACGAAAGAGCCTCCCCCACCTGCCTCTTTTTTTTTTTTCTTGTACTCCCCGTTTTGGCATGAAGGGTCAGCAGCACGATGAGCCAACAAGGGGGGTGGGGGGACCCTCATTTCAATTTGAATCAATCTGCATCCCTTTTACTTCTCAGGATCAAGAGAGACCGGGGGTGTGGGGGTTGCATAGAAAATTGAAACTCTAGGGACTAGGAAGGGCAGCAGCTTTTCAGTAAAATACAAAGGGATGTAAAAATACATCAACTCACAATTTCAGAGCAAACCCCCTTCCCCAACGTACAATTTCCCAAAAATCTCAGCGTGTCTAAAGCTCCAGGAGGCTGGAAAGGAACAATACTTTTCTTAAACAACTCACCCAGCAATTCACAAAGGAGATTCACAGTCTTAATAGGTATTTTATAAAAATATAAATATGGGTTACATCATGTTGTCTTTACAACACTGGACAGAGCTCCCTTTGGACTGGGTTTATAACCAAGATTTCTTTTTAAAAATCCATCTAGAACTTGGCTTTACAATACACTTTTTAATATCATGTCATAAATGTTATGACATTTCATTGTGGCAAATCCATTTACGTAAAAAAAAAATATAAATGTGCAACCATCTGGTAACGACGACAAAACCTCACTAGAAAAGATCTTGTTCCCACCCCGTAACTATCGCACAGAAGCACCAGTGGAAGTGCTGGACACCCCCTTCCATGCTCACAGAAAGACTTGGGCCAAGCAGGTCCTTGCAAATTACAGCATTGACAGTAGATGCTTTTGACAGGGTTTTGTTTTTTTTTTTTTTTTTGTCTTTTTCTTCTTTAGATCTGGAGCTTTTGAAATCATCTCAAATTGTTGAAGTGGAGGAAAAACAAGAAATAAAAAACAACTGTAGGTGAAACCATCAGAGACAAAGCAGAATATTCAGTGCAATGGGAAATAATCATGGCAGACTCTAGGGTTTTTTAGTTTTAAGACTAGGAAAACAAAAAAAGCACAACAAAAAAAGCGTATTTCCCAAACCGTATTTCTGAAACACTCACCACCAGCTTCAAACAAAACCAGGCTCACAATCTTCACCCACAAATATATACAGACATGATAAATAGGTAAGACATAACCCAAATAAACCAGCAGGTAACTACTTTCTCTTTTTTTTTTAATTGGAATGGTATGGATGCAGGGAGCAAAAGAGGAGAGAGCGGGGAGATGGCAGTGATGGCTTTAGTGCAGACGAGGAGAGGGCTGAAAGGCCAGCGGGAGGAAAGAGACTTCTGACATTTTCCGCATTTTCCCAATGGATGTTCTTGTGCCATAGCAATAAAAAAGCAGCATTTGCGATTATACGTGCAGTCACTTCAAAATGCCTCTTCAGGTGGCTCACTCTGCTTCCTCCCTTCCCTTTACGGAGACCCATCCTTCGGGATCGGTACCTCCCACAAAAGGCGGGTGAGTGTACGTACGTCAGGTGAATCGCTCTGCATTGAGAAGTGTTATCCAAGTTTCACCACAAGAAAAAATACAGTTCCCAAACTCTTTTCAGTAGTTTTCCAGCATCTCTGTAGGCAGCAGAGAGCGCTCGCGCCCCTTTTCTGTGCAAAAGCAAATCCTCTGCCTCTAGAGTTTATTTCACTTTTTTTAAAAAAAGAAAAAAAAAAAGTCCAGGATTTGCTAATCCCCCTTTACACACAAAACCAGAAGGACTCAGTGTCTTTTCCTGGGATCTCACGTGTGCTAAACTGATCTGTGGAGCGGGTGAGGACGCAGACTTTCTTCGGACACCCAAGGAAGAATGAAAGTAGAAAACCCAATGCAAAATCAACCAAAACCAGGAGCAATTGGGGTGAGAAAACCACGTCTGTCATATTCCAACAGAGTCGCCTCGACAAACAACAAAAAAGTCAGCTGTGGGAAAACACTGGGAGAACCTTGCAGAGGAGGAAGGCTTTCCTGCTCTTCCTCGCCGGGAAGGGCCGCGGGCAGCGGGAGCCCCCAGCCCATGGACGGGGCATCGCCCGGAGCCGGGGCTGGCACCGGGGAGGGGACCCGGCACCGGGGAGGGGGACGGCGGGGAGGCTTCTGGGGAGCGTTGAAATGAATTCGTTTCTGAGCCAGAATACTTTAAATGGCAGGGGCGGGAGCGAGGGGAGCAGGGAGGGGGATTAAATATTAGCGGGGAGGGACGGGGGGTGTTAAAGCATCTGCCCAGATGTCAAACTGAAACCGTGAATACTGTGAGTGCAGCCGAGGTAGATGGAGGAAAAAAAAACATGTTACAGTAGGAAACAACCCTTGGAAGGAAAAAAAACCAACAAAACAACCAAACCCAACTTAAAAAAAGGGCTTAAAAGCGGTGGCGTGTTCTGCGTGGGGCCCCAAATCTTCGCCAAACCCACCCCGGGCGGGGGCGGGAGCAGCTCCGGCGGCCGGGGGAGCGGGGAGGGAACCCCGGCATGGCCGGGGCAGCGCGGGGTGGGGGGGACCCGGCATCACCGGGGGAGCGGGCCCGGCATCACCGGGGGAGCGGGCCCGGCATCACCGGGGGAGCGGGCCCGGCATCACCGGGGGAGCGGGCCCGGCATCACCGGGGGAGC
>VXBA01004955.1:449491-543054 GCA_013399895.1 Serilophus lunatus
TGTGCCGTGCCAGGCGGGAGGAGCCAGTCCCGCCGCTCCCTGCAGTGCTGCGCTGGAACCGGGCTATGCCCGTCCCCAGTCGGGACCCTCAAGGATGGGGGTCTCCAAGGGGGGCGGTCACCTGCCCGACTTGGTGGGGATGCCGTGTTGTTCCAGGTTTGTGTCCCCATAAGCCAACCGGGACGGGTCACGGAACAGGACGGCGGTTCGGCCCGCGGAGGGCTCCCAGCGCAGGCTGCACCGGCTTTCAGGGACCCTTGGGTGGGATTGATTTAGGGGGGAAAAGCTACAGCCGCCACTATGTCCCGCCAGCCCTACAGTGACCCAATACATTTGCCCGGGGCTTTATCCGGGGTCGGACTCGCTGCCCAGCCAATGACCACATTCCTAATGCGGGAGCGCTGGAAGCTGTGGACACCGCAGGAAGGTGGGAAAAATGGGCAAAAAGGTACCGAAAAGAGTGCATCAACCAGAAACGGTGCTGCGGGTCCGCTTTGGGGGTCCCTCCTAGGCCCCGTTCCTACCCCCGGGCCCGTTTGGTCCCTGGGGAGCAAATGGTGGATGGAGTTCCCGGGCCCGCTCCCATCGCCTCCGCCGGGCATTTGGTCGGGCGGAGAGGGGCGGGAGGTGCGGGGAGAGAGGAAGGAACGTGTCATAAACCGAGGTGACAGCAGCCGCACTGGGGGCAGCTGGGTGGCAAGCTGCTGTCACCTGGCACTGGCGGTGTGTCCTTTTGGGGAGGGAAAGGGAGAAATCCACCAACTGCTAAATGGACCCAGCCGATGAAACGTGCCAGAGCTGTCTGTCAACGGCTGGAGGACAGTGGCCATGAGCATGGGTGTGACTTGCCCCATGGCCTGTTCCCGTAGCTTTTTCAGCAGCTGGAGGAGCCCGGCACCCCTCTGCCACTGCTGGGTCCTTCTCCTTATCCTAGCCTGGTTTGAGCTGGAAGTTGTTGGTGAAGCAGCTCCTGTTTCTCTTCCCATAAGGGCCTGCATTTCTAAGTCTATTTCTGCAGCTAGTTTTTCTCATCCCTATCTCCATTCCTATGCCATTCCCATCTTTACACTCATCATCATCTCCATGCCCATCTCCCCATCTTCTTTCCATCTCTGTCTCCATCCCCATCTCCATCCCCACCCCCATTCCCATCCCTACCCCCATTCCCATCCCTATCTAATCCCTGTCTATTCTATCCCCATCCCCATCTCAATCCACATCCCCATCTCCTCACCCACGCCTATCTCATCCCAATCCCCATCCCACTTCCAGCTGTCTGGTCTCACTGTTTGACTTCCCCAGACCAGAGCTCTCCCAGTCACACTTTTCTAATGTGAGCGTGTTGCAGCCCATTGTTCTCATGGAAAAAGGGGGATTGGGATCTGCCTGCGGCTGGGGGCTGCAGGTCCCCCCTCTGCTCTCCTGTGCCTGTGCAGCTTCTCCCGGGACGTCCCTGGGTCATTAAGACGCGGGGCCCCCACAGCACTGCAGAGGGCTCAGGGCTTGGAGCCAGGTTTGCACAAGGACAGTGAAGAGGAGCCACTCCTGCCTGTCCCGTCCTGCCGAGTGCCCCGTCCGCAGGAGGTGGTGGCTGTGTCCCTTCACCCCGGCCATGGTGGCCACAGGGATCTCCAGTGGCCACCCCTGCCCTGCTCTCCCGGTGTCTGCTTGCCATGGTGAGCGGTGGGACGTGCCGTGACTCACGGTGACTACCGGGAGCCCTCGCTGTGCCCGGGGTCCGGCACAGCCCGGCAGCGCACACAGCCGCTCTGCAGCGTCAGGGAAGCGCTGGAGCCACGGCAGCCTGTGACCATTCCCTGGCACTGATCCCAGCAAAGCCATCACGGCAAAGCTGGAAAAGGAAAGGCAGTGGGGTCGTATGGCAGCTCTGCCGAAGCTGGGTGCGATGGCCTGAAGGTCAGGGCTCCGCTGCTCCCGGCTCGCCCTCTCTTTTCCGCTCCTAAATATCCCATGACAGCTGATTTTGTGCATTTGCTGGTTGTGTCCTGCGAGGTGTGGAGCCCTGTGAGCGAGCCGTGGGAGAGTGGGAATTGCTCACACTTCTCCGGTCTGGGGCTTGGCCAGAATTACATCCTCGCAAGCAAATCTGCATTTGCCAGTGACACTGGTGAGAAAAAGAGCCCGGGCAGGGACCCAGCCATGCAAATGTGCGGGGCTGGCAGGTGGGGGCAGGACTCAGCCTGGGAACGGGGCCAGAAAGGNGGGAGAAAATAAAAAGGCAATTTTGAGACGGTGCATTTCAACTGCAGTCTGTACCCAGCTCTGTAACCGGAGAGGAGCCGGGAGCAGTGTGACGGCCGGGCCAGGCTCCCCGCACGGCTCCGGCTGCCCAGCGGCCGGGAAGGGGCTGCGGAGGGGCCGGCGGGGCTGAGAGGCCCCGTCCTCGCTCCAAGGGGCCCCGCAAAACCAGTAGTCCCACCCAGCGATTTATCCACTCTCTTCTGAGACGAGGGGAAGACGAGGCGGGAGGCGGGGAAGGGACCCGGGGCTGCGATGCCTTAAGCGAATGGTCACGCCGAGAGGCGCGGAACAAATTTCCGCTCCTCAGGAGACGTGACGGCCAAATTTCCCCGTGCCCGTGAGAGCCCGAGGGCTGGAGAAGGACCGGCTGCCCCCGGCATCGCCGGCGGGGCTCGGAGCCGCCCCGGTGCTGGGCGCGCTGGGCTGGGCACGGCTCAGCCCTCTTCCGAAAACTGCCAGCGGGCAGTGCCCGTCCTGCGGGCCAGGCCGACAGGGCAGCGAGAGTCCAGCCACCCCCGGAGGCCTCCTTGAAGGGAGCCGGAGAGCCGGGGACGGATCCGGGGCAGGCGGCGAGGGGGCGTGCCCCCACTTAATTCATTAAAATGTGTCGGAGAGCGTGGGAAAGACGGGAGCTTTTCTTCCCAGCGCGGAGCTCCAGTGAAAGGCGTGCGAGCGAGAGCGCCCTGCCCGCTCCGCTCCCCGCGGCCGCAGGAAGCGCCAAGGTTTCCTCCGCCGCTGCCCCGCCGGCGCTTTGCCTCCCGACGTTTCGGCAAAGCGGTTGCCGGAGCCCTGGTGGAGAAGTGCGGGGCTCGGATAATCCCCGTGCCGCGGGGATGTGGGGTGTGGGGATGTGGGGAGCCCACCAGAGCACGGGGAGCTGTGGTTGCTGGGTGGGAACAGTGTCTCTTGCACGGATTCACCTTTGGGGGGAATAAAGGGGATCCTGGTCCCGGGTGAGGAAGGGGCCGTGTGGGGGCCTCAGGGGGAAATTTTCCTTCATGTGATCTGAGAGTTGCTCTGCTTGCAGTGGGGCACAAACAGGGACATGGCAGTGGGACTGGCCTCATGCTCTTCCCACAGACCCTTCTTGATGGGTGAGCCTTCAGCAGCACCCAGACAGGCTTGGACTGTGCCAGGCAGAGCTCCTGAGGCCAGAAGTGACGATTTGCAAGGGACGCTTCATGCTCTTGGAATGAGGACGTGTGTGCCCCGTGTCCTCTGCAGGGTGCAAAGCACCACAAGAAAAGCCCTTATGAGTGGTTTGGACAAGGGGAGGCCCCAGGCATCCTGCTGGGACACCCACACCACAGAGGCCACTGCTGGAACATGGGCTGGGGATTGCCACTTCCCACTGATGCCACAGTGGATGCTGCTCTGCATGGTCCCTCTCTCCCAGACTGTGACAAACAGGATTTAAAACCTGAGCGAGACTCAAGCACGGCCATAACCCTACAGGTGTCTGTCGTCCTCTGGGGGGAACATAAGTGGGGGTGCCCCTGGACTGGAGGGCGTGGTGCTGGGCTCTGGAGGTTGGGTTTTTCTTAGTGCAGCTTGGCCTTTAACCAGTGTCCCATCTTCTCAGTTCTTATCCTGCTGGAAATACTGCAGCTCTTGTGAGGCCTATGGCCTCAGTATCTGACAGCACAAAAATGCTCCTGGAGCAAAAGGCCACCAACTGGGATGCACTTGGAGCTGGAGAAGTCCTGCCCTGTGCTCCAGACCGGGCTCTCCAGCTGCACCAGTGTCCCAGTGCTGCCAGGCCATCCTTGACTGATATCCCTGTGGTCACTGAGCACACATGAACAAAACTGCCATGGCTCCAGCCCGTTCTCTGCTAAACAGACACCATCGTGTCCCTGGGCTGGTCTGCTGGCATCTGCCTTTGGGATTCTGGTCCTAGAAGCTGGCACATGAAGGGACCAAATATCCACTTTGCAGGTGCTGATACAGCTGGTTGGAGACATAGAGCTTGGCTTTATGTACCCTGGGCCAACTTCTGTGCCTTTGGGCCGTAAGGTTGAGCTCCAGGATTGAATCCAGTGTCAGTGCAGGGTTTTGATGCTGGGATATGGTTATCTCCTGAGACATGTGGTCCCTGGGGCCATTTATTACAGAATGGTTTGGGTTGGAAGGGACCTTTAGAGTCCAGCATGTTCCATCCCCCCTGCCATGGGCAGGGACACCTTCCACTAGACCAGGTTGCTCCAAGCCCCATCCAACCTGGCCTTGAACATTTCCAGGGATGGGGCTGCTACAGCTTCTTTGAGCAACCTGTTTGATTGCACTGCATGGGGTTGGGGATATGTCACCCCACTGCTCCCGCTGCACAGTTCCTCCAGAAAGACACATTCCAGCCCATCAGGATCGGCCTGGAGATCCAGTGACTGTTCCATGGGGACATGCCTGGGATCTAAGCAGACTCGGGGGTAACAGGGCCATGCCTCCTGCAGAACACAAACCTGGCGAGTGTGTAGAATCTCATTTGCCTGGGAGTCATGTACACATATTGACAGGCTGATGGGAAGGGTCAGGTCCCAGGCTATTTCCCGGGGAGCAACATCCTCCTGATCGATGCAAATGCCCCTCCCTGTGTGGCACTAACACCCCTCTCCTCTCCTCACGGGATAGGGGCCCGCAGCAGTGACCCCCGGCCCATGGGAGCAGCGCAAGGGCCTGAGCTTGCAGCCAGTCCCGGGCTGCTCAGCCCTGGGCCCGTGCCCAGAAACACGACGGTTTGTTTGAGAACGGCAGCCGAGCAACTGGGAGCTCGACTGGAGCATCCGGCTGGAAGAGCAGCTCTGTGATGAGGGCAGGCAGCGGTACAGTCCTTGTCCTCCTCCCCTGCCTCGCCGGCTGCCTTAGGGACTCTGCCCAGCCCTAGTTCGAGGCACAAAGTCACGCCAGGGAAAACTGAGCTGATTTCTGTGAGCCGGTCAAATATGCGGCGGGGTTTCCGCTCCAGATTACAGGAGGAAGGAAGTTTGCTCGGAAGAGGATGGGGATAAGGTGGGGGAGAAGGGAGGGAAGTGCATTCCTGCCTGATGAGGAACAATGTTGATACATTCATTTGTAAACTAAAGCTGGCCTGAGCGTCCAACACCTTGTCCCCATCAAGCTCCGAAGGATGTGCGGGAGTACACAAGGAGAGGAGAGGAACCGTCTGACATCCGATGCAGCGTGTGGTTTCCCAGGGCTGAGGGATGGATACTGCTCAGTCAGGTCTCATTCATGATAAAAAGCAATAAAACCCTTCCTCAGTGCTGTTTTATCCCAGGTCCCGCTGTGATCACATCCTGCTGCACAAGTGCAGGAGCTGAGCACAAGTGGAGCAACTGGGGAATGGATGGGCTCCTGGAGTGGGCAGCCCACCCAGAGCCCACATCCCTGCTGGGGCTGCCCTTCCCACGCAGGATCAAACGGCTCCATAAAACCATGGAGGGCTCATTACTGCCCTAATAAATGTTAAACATTAGTATGACACAGACAATGGGATTTTGTAATTACATTTTTTTAAAGCACCCAGATAGGGAAACAATATTGTTGACGGGTTAAAAAGCTGCTTTAATTCCCTTTGATCTGTATCCACCATTCAAAACTGGACAATTTATTACTTCCTGGATGGTCCTCAAGGCTGGTCCGACATGGAATTTGCTGTTGACCGTGTCTATGACTGGAGGTGACCTTGCTGCACAGGTCCCACCATGGCATTACCTCCTGCAGGCAGCAGGAAGGCAGAGGTGCTGTGCTGGGTCCCAGCTGCTGCCCCTGTCCCTGGGAGGTGGATGGGATCCTCTAGGAGCTATTTCATGCCATGTGCACAGGTACACACAACCTGCTGGTGTCTGCCCTGGGTTGGTCTCCTGAAACAAGTCCCACAGTGGTGACTCTGTCCTAGCACAGCCCTGACTACAAATGCAAGAGCTCACCCCCAAATTGATGAAACTGGCAGATAAAGTCCTGGAGGTGTCCAGGAGGTGACCCTGCTGTCCCCAGGGATCAGAGGGACAGGACTATGTGTTCCTCTGTCTCCCACCAGCTCCCCTCTGCAGTGGAAGTGGTAATAGATATGAAACCACCACTCTGGAAAACCCAGCAAGCAAAGGCCAGAAGTGTCCACAGGCGGTCAGATGTTCATGTGACTCAGCAGCTTCCCCCAAACGGGGTCTGGAGAGGTTCATACCATTCTGAAGAGGTTCATCCCACTGTGGAGAGGTTTATCACGTAGCATGATGAAGCACCGCTCACTGCAGGGGCAGGACATGGGAGGTTCTGTATCATTTCTGCTTTGCCTCGTCCCCAGTTTCTGCTATACCAGAGCAAACCCTGACTAAGCAGGATGTTGACACACAGATAAGTCCATGTAGAACTCGGGCAGCTCGGGCTGCTCAGCCTCCAGTGTTGGCAGTCCCACACTCGCTGGCTCGGGTGACCACACGGGTACCTCTCCCCAGTGGCTGGCACAGAGGGGCTGCTGGCAAAGCATGAGCCTCGTTCTCCCTCCTCTCAAAGGACAGTCTTTAAGGTCCCCACATGCTCCAGCAAGCTGGGAGTCTGATTGCCCACAAAGACATGGCAGTTCCAGTGGCATTCATGGAGGAGGTGGCTCATGCGCTGGAGCAGCGAGGGTGCTCAGCTTGAACCTAAGAATATGCTGCTTCCAGGCACTGAACAGGTCACCTGGACACACAGGGACAGTAGGAAAACCCCCCAGACCAGAGGACCAGCCCAAGGCTGAGAGTGACGGGATGTCCTTGAGGGGCCAGATACAGCACCTGCCATCACGAGGCAGGGGCTGACCCAGGTGGGTGCTGCACCTGAGCTGGGAAGGGGAGGGATGGAGGGATGCAGAGGTGGAGAATTTCAGAGCTGGTGGCACTGATAGAAGATGTATCTGGTCCATACTGCTGAGACTACAGCTGGCACACTGGAAGCAGGTCTGTCCAAGCAAGGCCACTGTCCTGTCATAGAACCAGACACAATTCAGGCCAGAGGGACCTCAGCTGCCATTGGGAATTGTGGACAATTTCTAAACGTATGTCCATGACATAGAGGCAGAAAACCTGTTATTATGGGTGCTGTTTCCTAGTGCCAAAGCTCTGCACTCACATAGGATTCAGTTCTGGAGCTCACCTTGATGGCTCAGGACAAGGCAATTGTGGCCCAAAGGTGGGGAGATTGGCCCAGGGTACATAAAACCAGGCTCTGTGTCTCCACATTTCCATTTTAGATGAACAGGGAATTAAGATAAACACATTAAGACCAAGAGAGAGCACAGGGCTGGAAAACCAGGACATGAAAGACAATTCCTTTGGATTATATGCAAAAACTGTGGACAACTGAGAAGACAAAAAATGGAAAGAGTGGATGGAACCATGACAGACATGAAGGACAAGATCAGCAGAAAGCATTTAATCCCATTAGGAGAAATAATCGCCATGGCTGAAAGTGTCAGTGTATGCCAAGGTCCAGAAGTCTCCAATCAAGTGGGAATATCCCTATTTTTCTTCTGCCTGTCTCTGGAAGCATCATAAACCAAGAGAGATGGCAAAGGAGGGATGAAGACTGTGGTGAGGAAAGGTTTTGATCAAAGACTGTTTTTGAGTGGTGAGTTCCAGCACTGTGCATCCACCCTGGGAGGATAAATAGTCCTGGGGCAGCAGGGCAGTGCTGGTGAGACTGGGCTGTGGGGACTCTGTGGGGCCAGACCCCATCCCAGGGACCAGAGAGGACAGGCATGGCTGTCCCCATCTGTGAATGGGGAGGGGAGTCAGGATGGGCACAGTGCAGGGATGGGCATCTTTTAGGGTCAATTAATGCTCAGGCAGGGACTGGAAAAAGGGATATTTAAAGTGGAATTTTTGTTGTTGTTAAAGTGTTGAGCCAGAGGGTGAGACGTCCCTGGGGTGAAGGAGTCCCTGACACTGTGTGGCCAGGAGCTCTGGAAGAGGGAAAGTAAGTCCTGCACTGCAGCATGAACTGCCTGGGCAGACACTTCTCTGGCCCATAAATGTCTCACCCTAGCCAAGAGCTCCTTGGGCCTTCCCAGCAATAACAGCAGGGTCTGGCAGTTAACCTGGATTAGAGCAGGAATTTGGCAAATGCTCCCCAGTCACAGGGTGGAGTGGTGTGAGCCTGGCCCTGGATTGGGAGGCACTCGACAGCACCACCTGGACCTGCAGGACCAGCCTACCTGGACTCCTCACCTCTCCTGGGATCCACATGGCTTGTGCAGCCTCCTCTGGATGCTGGCCAGTCCTACCAGTGATGCTGGTGCCTGGTGGGGGTGGGACCACACACCTCGCTGCCACTCCTGTGCACCTCACACAGCCCTGGGCACGGGGTGTCCTGAGGGACCAGCCAGGAGAGGCAGGTGGCTGCAGCTTTGGCACCACTGGGACCCCTCCAGGACCAGCCTGGCTCTGCTGGGGCATCCCCAGTCCAAGCACAGGAGGATGCAGGTGCCAGTGGGCATCTTGGTGCATCCAGAGATTTCCCAGCAGTGTTCAGCCCCCCAGAACCCCACGCCTGCACCCACGGAGGAATGCTGGGAGAGCAGGATCAGGGTGAGTGGGATGCTGGGGATGGCTGTGGCATGGCACATGTTCCATAGGCTGGGAGCACACCAAGCACTGGAAATGCTCTCTTCCCTGTGCTGCTGTTGGGGATGCAGCTCCTAGCTCCCCAACATGAGGGATTGGGCAGAAGGGCACTGGGTGCCACGAGGATGTCACAAGAGTGCCATGGGGTCAGCACTGCTGGGGTGGTGGCTTTGTTTTGAAAAACTCTGCCACTCTCTTGCCATGTCCAGCCTGGAGAGGGACAGAAACGAAGCAAAGGATGCATTCCTGGCCACCTCTGCTTTAATGATCTCACAGAGGCCACATATTTTTGGGCAGCTCCAAATCATAAGTGCAACCGTGACAGTGTTCTCCACAGCAGATCCTGAAACGAGAGCCTCCCCTGCTCCCAGCCCCTCACTGCAAACCCATAGCCCAAAATATGCTGAGGGTCCCTTGGCAGTACCTGTCCTGCTTCAAGCTCCCGTGTCCCCCCTCAGCTCAGCTCATAGATGCTCTGGGTGTCTCCTGAAGCCACAAGAACATCCTGAAACTGGGAGACGACACGTCCAAAATGGGACCCTTCCCAAAAGACCTTCCCACAGCGGGTGCAGCAATAGAAGTCGGTGAGCTCGGCTCTGTCCAGCACCCCGGGGGGGATGGCAGCGACCTGCAGGATCGTGTCCCCCACCAGCACTGCAGCTGCCCCGCGCTGCCCCGAGCCCTCCGGCGGCTCACTGTGCAGGGCGCAGCTGGGCTGGGCGGTGTCACGGGCTGCCACAGTGGCACCGCAGCTCTGGCTCCCTGGGCAGCCTGTGGAGAGAGGAGACAGCAAATAACCCGTCAGCCACTGATGTGATGAGTGGAGTCTGTGCTCAGCCACGCGAATGACTCTTTTAAGAGGCCTGTCATCCCTGCAGGGGGTCCAGGCTCTGCCCTGTATCCCATGGAGGAGCATCCCATGAATTTGGGAGAAGGTGGTCACCAGCATTCATCAACTTCCTGCCCTGAGTGTGGCACCTGTACAGTCTCCTGCTTGCCTGCAGCCTCCTGGCGCCTTCCACAGCTCCCTTGCCGTGTCCTGGGATCTGTTCTGGTCTGGGTGATTGCACCAGTGCTGCCGCTGTACTGAGTGCAATGGTTTCGCCTCTTTGTTGCAGGTCATGTAGTGCTGGTCTCCAAGCTGGGCTGTCCCTCCCAACCCTCGGCTACGTTATGGGACAACCAACAGCAAAGGAAGCCCTTAGTGCTGCTTTAATTAAACCACCACTATTACTTATGCTGCTCTGTGCTGCTCACAGCACCCACGACTCTCCCGACCTGTGGACACGGGGCTTTGGGGTACGTGTGGCTCCATCCCCCAGCTCCCCCGTGTGACCTCCCACCACATACCCGTGAGACGTGGGGCCGTGTCCCGTGGGCTGTCCTTGCACACCCCCAGCCCCAGCCCTGTCCCCCCGGGTGGGGGATCGCTGCCATCGCCCCCCGAGCGCCACAAGCCCGGCAGCTCTGGCAGCTCCGTGGGGCTCAGCCCGCGGCAGGGCGCTGGATCCGGGCAGCGGAAGCCGGGGCTGAACTGCCCCCCATCCATCAGGACGGCCGGCAGCCGGGGACAGGCTGCGGGCACTGCTGTGGGATGACTCAGTTTTGGCAGGGGGGGACCGTCCTGCTCAGGCACAAATTAAGACAACAAAAGGCATCCTACATTGTTCCAGCGGCACCTCTGGGACGGCCAGCCGGCTCTTTCTAAGATCACAGGGGCCCTGCGGGGAGCCAGCTGGGACAGAGAGGGACCAGCATTCCCGTCTGGTTTTTCCCTGCATTTCAAGGCCGTCAGGAGCTGGAATATGATGGGGATTATCGTAGGGGAAAGAAGGCTGAGGACAGCCCTGAAACGGCCACCCCATCCTGGCAGAGCCACCCTATCCTGGAAAAGCCACCGTGGCTGGACCCACCACCACTCGAGAAGAAAGAGCTGCAGCCAAGAGGGAATGTGGAAGGCTCAGCTCACCCCGTGATTCAGAGGAGCTCCCCAGAGCCAACCCCAGACCTTCTACACCTCCCCAGAGGGGATGACCAGCCCAAGACAGTGGGGCACAGTGACCCCTGGTTCCCAGCAGACAAACAGCCACTCTCGTGGTCACAGCTGTCCCTGGAGATGTTAGGGAGAATTTGCAGAGCAGCCCTGCACCACCATACTGCCCAGAAAAGGCACAAGTCTGAGGTCCACTGTCACAGCATGAGGGGAAGCAGCCCCAACTCCCATCTGAGCCCCTGGGCAAAAGTCAGGCTCACCATCACTGCACCCTGGGCATGTGCCCCATGGCCCTACTCATGCGTGGACCCTTCCTTCATCCTTTGCATCTGCATCCATCCTTAGAGGGAAAACAATGACCTTGATTTTCCATTTTCTCCAATTTCTGGCAAGTGGTGAAGCACCCAGGCTGCTTTGGGAGATTCCTGAGACAGCTGGAGCAGACATGAGGAGGAGGAGCCCATTTCCCAGTGGTTTCTCCAGGACAAAGCCTGTCAGTGGGTGGCAGATCCCCATGGCAGGAGCAGGGGCTCTGTCCTCGCCGCGTTCCTGCCTCCCTCTGCCCCGTGCTGCATGATGACACGGGGTGGCCTCAGCCTGGGCAGCCTTTTCTCTCGTGTTCCCTGCTCTCAAGCACCAGAGCCTGAAGGAAGGGACATTCACCTTGGGTGGGACTTTTAGACCCAACTGTAACAGAAACTACACTGCCAGCACCCAGCAGCCACGGCCAACAACTTTCCCCATCATGGAGCTTATAAATTTCCCTGGCCAGGACACAGCACTGGAACACTGACACTCCCTGTGCCTGCAGAAATCCTGAGCAATTTGCTCTCCCTTCCAACATGCTCTCTCTCCTGCCTTTCTGCTGATGGGCAAAGCCAATGGCAGATCTCTCCTTTCCTTCATGGAGGGGGTGGGAAACGTCCAGCTCCCCCAAACACCCCAATTCCACCCCCCTGGGCTCGTGGGAAAAAGGCAGGCAGGGAGGGAAAGTTCATCCCTTAAAAGTGCAGGGAGAGAAAGGCTGTGATGGTCACCCCGTAGTCGTGCCTTTGCTTGCATCAGCCCCCTCCTAATTGTAGCTCTTCAAAGGGTTGAAAATGCTACATCACTTCAAAGTGACCATTTCTGAATGGGAGCTTGTAAAACCCCTTCTCCCCCTCCCACCAAATTCTTCCCAGGGCTTTTGAAGATGCCTGCACTCCCCTCACGGTGCAGTGAAAGGGCCACCAGGCGCCAGGCACAGGATGCCAGCCGGGCAAGTGGGAAAACTGCACTGGAAAAAGGTTGGATTCCCCTAAAAAAACAGGGGTTTCCTCGGGGGCCAGGGGACCAATTTTTTGAAGGAAGTTTTTTTCTCCCCTTTGACACAGGCAGAGCCCTCCTTGGTGAAGTTGCAAGCTCCAGCCTGAGTTGTGTGGGTGCTGCACACCCCCGAGTTACTCTGGAGACAGAGCAAAGGGCATGTGGAGGGTGCATGGGGCACGGGGAGCCCAGTGTGTCTTTCCAACATGCCAGGAGTTTGTCAGACCCGGCGAGCTTCACACCAAAGGCTGGATTCCCACTGCATCTCCACAAAGGAGAGAGGAAAGCAATCCCTTACCGAATCAATTTGAAACACCTCTTGGGAACTAATAATCCCATTATAAAACATCTTGAAAATAAAGCCCCCTTTGCCTCTCACTCACCTCTCCCCCTCTTGCCTGGGTGACCCTGGGGATGACAGAGCCCAGATGGGGAGCTGAGCCCTGCAGCCCCCAAGCACCCTGGGGCTGAGCACCCACACGTGTTAGTGGGAGGAGGGATCATCCTTGTCCCCCAGCACTGTCCCCAGATGGGCAGCCCTGCTCAGCACAAGAGCCATCTCCTCCTGGCCTTGCACTCACACTGCCCCTCTCTACCCCTGCTCACTCATGAGAATTAATCCCACAGGAACAGCATAAAGAGCTGCTGTTCCCACAATGACATATCTCACTGCCCAGCAAATGCTGCCGTGTCCAGGGTAAATGGGATGCTGCAGTACCCCAATTCTGCTTATTTCTGCATCAGGTTTCTCCCTGGTCTGAGCAAGGTCACCCTCAGTGGTGGGATCCCACCTTTGCACACATTTGTCACCTCTGTAGCAGACCTGCTTTGAGCTCAAGCCACTGCCACGCAGCCCAGAGCTGGGTGGCTCCAAGCTCCATGAGGTGGGTTGCAGCAGGAGCCCCCCAACCTGGAATGGATCCCTCTCCTTCAGCTCCCAGCCGCCAGGACCAGGACAGTGGGGCAGATCCGTGGTGCCAAAGGCACATCTGGGCATCTGCCTGAGAACCAACAGTCCCTCCCCCCGGGGGACACAGAGCCCCAAGGGCACGGCAGCACCCGGGACCCCAGAGCTGCAGGGCGTCATTCTGCTGGTCCCACACGAACCCTGAACTATTTCCACAGGGAGGCTGTGAGAGGCAGTGCCTTGTCCCAGGGCAGGGACGGGACAGGAGCCGTGGCTCCGTGTGCCCCACTGCGAGGCCCCACGGATGGGGGGCTGAGCTCAGCAGGAGGGACTTGGCACAGGACACGGGCAGGGGGATGTGCACCCCCCTCGCAGAGGGGCCCTTAGTGGTGTGGGGGTCACACTGAAAGGCCACCGTGCTGGTGACACCGGTGACCTGCAGTCCCTGCAGCCTATTCTGTTGGCTGCAATGCCAGAGCGCTGGATCCGCGTTACTGAGACAGCACTGGGACCCCCCACGGCGGGACAGGGAGGCACAGAAGGGCCTGGGAAGCTGGGACAGAGCAGGATCAAGACAAACCTCCTTTGAATCAGTGCCCATTCCACTTTCCCAGCCCTGATTTGGCTGGAAACAGCCCATCCCCACACATATGAGCCCTGGGCACCCTCAGGGTTTCAGCGTAGGGGTGCTGGCCAGTAATCCCAACTCCTCAGGGGAGCCGGGTACTTCTGCCCCAAATCCTGCCCCCCAGTCCCTGTTTGTAGCCCAGGTCCCTTTCTGTCGCCCCAGCCCGAACCAAGGCCTTGGGCCGAGGAGCTGGGTGCCTGTCCTGGCTAGCTCAGGCGAGGACCTGGCAGTTCCTGCTCCCTCTGGAGAGGTTGTGGGTCTGGCAGCCCTGTGCCAGCCCCGAGCCCTGTGCCAGCCCCGAGCCCTGTGCCAGCCCCGAGCCCAGCACCCGCCACACCCCGTGCCATCCCAACTGCGTGCGGGAGCTCGGCCCCGGCTGGGGTTGGGGTGTTTGGGAGAAAGCTCACAGCATCCAGGCTTTGCACAAGGCTGAACACAGACCTGGGAGCATTCTTGGAGTACAAAGGTGCATGGGAAACCTCGGCTGCGGTGAGATATTAGCCCGATAAGAAGAGTTACGAGCATGAGAAATGTGCTGATTGCAGGGCACTGAAGATGCCTGGTTATCTTTTCCTCCTCGGTAAGGCAGATAAGCAAAGGACAAAGGACCCGGGGTTGTGCAACCTGGGCTGCAGCAGCCTGGCCATGATCTTAAGATGTTCCCAGGGTGGAGGAGGGAGGATGAGCTCAAGCAAGAGGCACCTTCAGTTGCTCTCATGTCCCTGTGCTGCTGTGGCAGAGAACCCAGTGCCAGGCAGCAGCAGTGGTCCCCAGCACTGAATGGTCCCCAGCACTGAATGGTCCCCAGCTCCTTTCCCAGGCATGTCTGCCCCTGTCAGCAGGCACAGCAGAGCTCTGCAAACACACACCCATAGCCATGCCACCAGGTCCCCACCGCAGCCATGGTCTTCCATATGAGAAAATGAAATTCTGCTGAAGTGGGGAAGCTGGCAGAACATGAACCAGCTGGGCACAGTGGGGTGTTTCTGGCCACTCTCTCCACTGTAGCTCCCCATTCCATCCTGTCCCTTCCCCGCTTGGGGATGTGAGTATGCTCATGTTATCCCTTTTATCAGCATAAAAGAGAGCCTAAATGCATGGGGTTGCCCCGTCCGGGGGTGATGGGTGCTGGAGACACCCTGGATCCAGGAGTGCAACCCTCAGGAACCCATTCCCTTCCCTGAAGAAGCGTTCAGAGCAGCCTGAGACACTGGGAGTGCCTTGGCCTCTCCCACATTCCAGGTCTGGTATAAGGCAGTGAGGATTCATGGATGTGAGAGCACTCCTGGGACAGCACAGGGACCTCCCACCCTTCCCACATGCCAATGAGAATGATGCTCACAGCAAAGCCAAATGCTGCAGACCAAGGGAAGCATGGCAGGAAAAAACTGGCATCTGGCCTTTAAGGCTTTGGACATACAGCAGGCTCTTCCCACTGTCCATCAGAGCCCCTGGTTAAGAGGAGCGGGTCCCAACAGCCCACGCCCTCAGCTGTCTCAGTGCAGGGGCTGTAAAGGAGGACCTGATACCATCCTGGTGTCACCCTGGCTGGAAGCCACTGCACAGCCTTCCCTGCACTCTGGTCTGCAGCTCTTCCTCTTGCCTGCCTTGTGCTGCTCTGCTGGCTTTTCCCCAGGCTCACAGTGGTGCTGAGGGATGAGAAGAGAAAGAAAGCCCAAGTCACAGGTCAGGCTGGCAGGGGCAAGGTGGGTGCCCAAGCTGCCTGAAGCTATCCTGGCATCCAGTGCAGGGACACCCCCGCTGTTCCTCCAGCCACCCACAGGGCTGCCCAGGACATTCCCTGCACCCAAGTGATGTGCTGTTGGAGGAGAAGCTGGATAATGCAGATCTCACTCGTCTCCAGAACCAGCTGGTCAGGGAGGATGCTCACCCAGAGTGGTTCAGGTGTCCCTGAGCACCCACAGCCACTCTCCAGCAGGGAGAAGAGGCTCTGATGTGTCTACTCACCAGCACAGACCCAAGGGAAGCAGGATCCACTGTTTTTATCTTTTGAAGCACGTTTTAGATGATGAGGGAAGATTTTACAATTAAAGCAGCCTTCTCTGTTTGGCGAATCCCAACCCAACAGAATGTGCTGCATCCTTGACTTTCCCAGGGACCATATTTCATCTAGCAAAGCATCCCCTGAGCACCAGGGCCCTGTGCCAGCTGGTTTTACTGCACTGACTAAGCAAGAAACTTCCCCCAGTCAAAAAAGAGCTTGTGACACAACTCCTTCCCCTGGGTCATTCGGGAGCCACACTGTCAATGCCTCCAGTGAGGTTCTGCCTGTGCCCTGCTCCTCTCTCTGCCCCAGCCCCAGTCTGCTGCAGGCACCTGCCCTGTTCAGAGCATCCCACAGGGAAAAAGGCCTCACATGGCAAAGCTGTCCAGGCTTGAAACTATTTCTAGCACTTCTGTCGAGGCCCTCACGCAGGGAAAATGTGACTGTGTCAGGTAAAATGTTCCCTAAAACCTGTGAAAGTCCTGGGCCCAAGCAGGAGTGAGCTATTACAGGATGAATAATTAGCCTTTCATCACTTGGAAGCCCTGCTATAAAAATCCAAAAGCCAAACAGGGCAGCACTGGCCTGAGGCTCAGGAGTACCTGGGTCACCGTGGGCTTGTGTTGAGGTTCGTCCTGCAGGATCCATCCCCAGCACCCACTCACCCAGCACCCACCCGTGGGAGGAGGCTCACTTCCTGCCTGGAAGCAGGAGCAGGGAAAAGGCATTTTCTTGCCAAGCAGCAGTACCTGGCCATGGTCTGGGGGTTGATGATCTGGCAGTGGCATGATGGAGATGATATGGCCTGGGCTGGAGTCACAGGACAAGGGCCAGTCCTGCTGTGGGGCTGTGAGTGCTGGACTCCTGTGTCCTGGGCCACAGCCAAGGGCAAAGCAGGTCCCTGACACCAACCCCTCCATAAGGAAAAGGTAAAGGAAATTAGGGAACAACTGAGATTTTCCTTATGGAATTCTGGGGCTGCCCAGCCTGTCCCACTGACACCACTGTCCCCTCGATGAAATTGCAGGATATTTTCACCACACCTTTCCCACTTATTTTTCATAAAACTTGACCCAAAGTGGGACATTCTGGGGACAACCTAGCTGAGCTCACACTGGTGCTTGCAATCCCAGCAGCTCCTAGTAAAATTCAAATAGAAATGGAAACCCTGGGGTGGCCAGAGCCTGGAGCACAGGGGACCCTGATGTCAGGACCCCAGGGGTTTTCACTTTGTGTGCTGCCCCGCTATGCTTACTTGCCTAAGAATCACAGCTTCTCTTTTGTATCTCCACCAACCCTCTAGGGACGCTGTGGCACCTTTGGTCCCTGTCCCTGACTGCTCCCTGACAATGGTCAGTGAGGGGCCCTACCTGGTCCTTCCCCATGAGAACTCCCCAGGGATATGGGGGACCCAGTGAGAGGCTGCATGGCCTAACGGGGACTTGGGGTGTTGCAGATGGGGTAAAGCAGGGTGGTCCCTGAAGAGTCTGCATGGAGGAGCTGCAGTGTGCTGTGTGAGACCCTCCCAGCTCCATCATCCCCATCCTGAAGGGGGAATGGGAAATGGCTCACTCGCTGAACACAAACCACAGCATTTCTATTTCCCATATTCTAAAACTGGCTGAACTGGCTTGTCTGGTCGCTGGGTACACACACAGTGAGTGCCCTCACCAGAGAAAACACTGGGGAGGATGTCCTGGCCTCTGGGGAAGAGAAGCACTCCCAGACTGCCAGCACCATGGGAAAAGCTGCCCTGCCATGTCCCTCATCCCCAGAGCTACACGTGCAGTTTCCAGCAAAGCCACAGCTGGCCAGGGGCACCTGGCAGCTGCTGCTTCCCATTGCTCCCTGCTGTCAACAGATGGGGAAACTGAGGCATGACAAGTGGTGCACACAATAGCTGGTGGCAGAGCCCAGGCTGGGTCGGAGCAGCAACAGGGGCACGTCACATTCCCATTCCAATGTGCCTGTGATGGGCGTCATTCATCAGCAGAATGTGTCCCCCTGTGGGAAGCAGTCTGTGGGGTCAACACAGCCCGGGGCAGGGCATGGAGGAGCCTTCCCTCCCCCGAGCCCGGGGGAGCCCAGCTGGGCAGGTGGCACTGACTCACCTCCCTGAAGCCTGAACTAGTTTAAGAGGCACGGGATAGGTGAAGAAGGCACCTGAGCAGCCCCAGCCAGGAGGCATTTCATAGCCTAAGCTGAGTTTTTCATGTTCAGGCGGTGATGGCCTCAGGCTGTCACCTGAGCTATTGTTAAACGTCAGCACCTCACACGTGGGCTGGGCAATCCTATGCAGGACCCTGTGCCTCAAAGGGCAGGAGAGGGCAGCCAGGGCAGAGACATAAACCAGACTTGGAAGAAGAGCTCTGCGGGTCTGTACCCAGTGGCAGGTTGGTGGCAGGGGACACCAATTCCCCTCAGAGAAACCCCCAGCCCCAGGGGGATGGTCCCACTCTGCTCAGTCCCAGGTGAGGGCATAGGGAGGGTGTAGGGGTTGGAGCATCACTCCCAGATTACCTGTGCTGTGCTTCCCTGATGCCTGCCTGCTCTCCTCCACCAGCTGCTTCATCCTCTCCCGGGAGACTTTCAGGTACTTGTTGCAGTTGCACACCTGAGAGAAAAGAGAGGGGGAGGTCAGTGAGATGGTAATGGTGATCCACAGGCCTGCCCAGAGCACAAACTGGCACAGGCTGGGCAGCCCCCATCCCGTGTATCACTGAAGGAGGAAACCAGAGCAAGGCCTGTCCCACTGAGCAGGGAGGGACAAGCCCCAGGAACCTCCTCTCTGGAGGCACTCCATCTGTGTGGTGCTCAGCCACATCTCCATGCCAGGTAGCTGGTGCCACTGCACACCCACCCCAGCCAGAAAATGCCAGTGACTGAAGCTTCCTTAAAACATCATGCAGTCACCCAAAGTTTGGGCTGTGGCTTCAAGATTTGTTCTCTCTGGTCTGACAGAGGCTGAGGAGGATGGCAATGCTGGGCTCTCACCTGGCCCTGGCACAGCACTGTGATTCACATTTTCTACTCCACCTTTGGTTTGAAAGTGTACCCAGAGAGATCTCTGAGTGCTTGCACGTGCTGGGTGCTGGACCCCAAGGAGCAATCCCAATTCCACTGCTGAGGAGCACCCACTGATGGTGCCTTGGGCTGAGCACAGGGTGCAGCCAAACACACTTGCCCAGCACTAAAACCCTACAGGAGCATCACAGTCAACTCCCTGACACTTTCCCTCTCCTCTCCCCTCCCTGCTGGGCCGGGAGCTGGGTACTGGGATGTGCCACAATGCCTTTCATCAGCTGTTTGTTTTTAGGAGCTGTTTTCTGCTGCACCCAAGGCAATCCAGGAGAGAGGTGCACAGCTTTGCCAACCAGAACAAGTCAGGTCCCTGCCTGGCCCTTTGCTCCAGAGCCTGTTGAAACTAGAAAGGTTCTTCCATCTCTCAACTGGGCACCTGTGAGGGCTGGTGGTGGCTCTGCTGGTTTGTGGCTGGAGCAGTGCTGGGTTCATGGTACGGGGCAGTGATGCCCCTGCTCCCACACAGATGCCTGGAGGAGGATGGGGGCAGGATAATTTGTTTGGAAATGAACTTGCCAACACGTTCTGGCTCTGCCCTGCAGCAGGAGGTGATTCCCACCGGCAGCTTCCACAAAACCAGCACATGCTCCCTTGTCCTTTTGGCCATAAAGGATCCCAAGGTCCCTGAGGCCCCACTGCTCCGCAGCACAGTCAGAGAGATGGACAAGGGGTGATCTTGGAAGCACTCAAATGACATGGAAGCTTTCAGAAGGGAATTTTGCATCAATCCCCTGATTTGCACAGCAAGCATTCCTTGTGCAAATGGGGCAGAGCCCCACACTGGTTCTCACTCATGCTGGAGACAAGATGTGAGCACTGATAACACAGGGAGCTGACTGTGTCTCCCCTCCCTGAGCAGGGCAAAGCCCCCTGCTCAGTCTCACCTTCAAACCCAGGGACCCAGGAAATGCATTTGTATGAAAGCCCAGGGAATCAGAACTTTGATGTGATTTATGCGAACCCAAACTTTTTTAGAGCCTGGGCAGCCATCAGAGATATTGATCCAGGAAGGAGTTGCCACTCTGGAATGCAATCCAGCCTCACGCCAGGGAGGGTCACACTGATCTGCCAGAGACCACCTGATCTCCTCAGGCTTTAGCTGTCTGGAGGAACGAGGACTGGAGCTTGCTGGCTCCTCATCGTCACCTTCTCCTCCCTCTCCCTCTGCTCTGCTCTGCTTTGCATCAGCCCATCCCATTATCAGCTGGGCCAGATCCATCCTGAAAGATGGCTGAGAAGTAGGGAACAGGAGCACAGACAGATACAAGGATGAACGAGGAAGGAGACAAATGGACTCCTTTTAGGACAGCTGTTACCCACAGCCATGGGACAGACCCTGATGATGCTGCCACTGGAGCCGTGGTCTGGTCCCTGCCGCCTCCAATGGTGGAGTCAGTGCTGGTGCTGTGGGATGGGCAGTCCCTCTGAGGCTCGAGGACATCCCAGATTGCACAGGCTGGACCTGCAGCCACAGTGTCACCCCCTGACAGGCAGCCCAACCATTGCAGGCTCCCAGGAACCTGTGGGATTGCAGCAGGCAGGCAGTGGTGGTGGGCAGCTCCCAGGGATGTGTGCTGGCCCCAATGCCCCTGACAGTGGCAATGGGGAGTGGACTGCTTGCTGTAGAGGGGCATTGAGCCTGGAGAGGTGTGAGATGGCACCTCCCAGGCATGGAAGCAGCACTGGGGAGTGAGAGGCTCCCAGAGATTTCCCAACCAGCTGGCCATGGAGCTGCCACCCAGGATGGGCGCAGCGAGGGCCCAAGAGCAAGCAGCACCCTCCTCCCCAGCCCTCCCTGCCTGTCACGGACATGAGAGTGCAGGGCATTCTCTGCCCTCTGTCACACGCACTGAATCCCCCAGGATGCCCAGCCCTGGCAGCTCAGAGCCCTCCAGGTGTTTGTGCAGCAGTGCCAGTGCACTGGCCATGGGCTCCTGGCTCCTGCTTGGGTGCACAGAGTGACCTCAGACAAATTTCTCTGCTGTTCTAAAATTCACCACTGTTGTGAACTAGGGGCAGTTCACTTCCCTGGCCCAGGGATGCCCAGCAGCTCAGGGGTAGCCTGGCATTCCCCACTTGCCAGGGCTGCCAACGACTTGCTGTGAGGCTCCAGCCCAATGCCATCTCCCACCCTCTGGGCCTTCACCACCCTCAGCTTCCTAAAAACACAGGTGAGCTCAGGAGGCAGATAAGCCATTTAGCAGCAGCACCAATTAGCTGTAATAAAATATGGCAATTATTTTTTTTAATGCATTGCCAAAATGAGCCAAAAGAGATGAACTGAGTGGGGCAGCCTGCCACCTCCACAGGCTGGGCTGAGTGGCTGCCTTGCAGGGACCAGTGGTGGCCTCAGGCTTGATGCTTGGCTCCTGCACAGGGACACAGGTCCCCACAACCTTCTGTGTCTCCACATCACCACCTGGGGATGTGGAGCATTTTTTTCGTGGGGATCTTTTATTTTCAGGGTAGGGAAGTGGGGAGCCTCTATGCTGGAGAAGGAATGGCCGTTCCTCCTCAGGAAGGTTTGTTTTTCACAGATCCCTCGCGGCAGGATTAGTTGTGGTCTCCAAAAATCGTCATGAGTCAGCTGGAGGTGGTGGCACCTCGGAACACTGCCTGGGGGTGCAACTGCTGTAAGCAGGGCCACGACCTGACAGTGAAGGGTTTGGCTTCTCTGCCACACCTGGGGTCCTCCCCAGCCCTTGTGCCTGGCTCAGGGTGGGGGTGGCAGTGGGGCAGCTTCTGGGCAGAGCCCAGCCCTGCCCTGAGCACGATGTGGGCTGAACGCAGGGGTTCTGCTCACACCATCCTGCCCGGCCACATGGCCAGTGTACGTGCTGGGCCACGGCTCGGGAAAGGGCTGAGTCCAGCTCGGGAGGAGAGGGCTGGGGGGCTGCAACCCCCCCAGAACTGAGCGTGCTGCTCGGTCTGCTGACACAGGTGGCCCCGAGGCCCAGTGGGGTGGCCAGTGCCCCCGAGGCAGAGGGGTCCTGGATGCCCCCGATGTGGGGGGTGCCCCGAGGCAATGTGTCCCGGGGCAGCAGCGGGCACACCTCGGAGGAGGAGCAGCCCTGCCTTTCTCACGCTGGGGCAGCCCGTGCCAGCACATGCTTAGTCACTGGTAAATCCCAGCCGAGATCTGCTCTGCCCTCTGTGAAATGGATCTTGGCTGCACCCCCGCTGAAGCAATCCCGGCGCTCGGGAGCCATGGCGGGCGCGCTTTCCCACGGCAGCCCGGCCCCCAGCGCCCCGTGTGAATCAGCCCCTGCCCGGGCAGCCCCTGCCCGGCACACGGGAGGGAACGCGGCCAGAGAGAATATCCCCGCTCCGATCCCCCGGGCGGGAGGGGCGGCGGGGCCGAGCCCAGTTCAGGCTCCCTGGGCAGGGGGCACGGCTGTGGCACCTCCCCTGCCGGCCGGGCTCTGCGCGCTGTGTCCGCGGCGAGGGAGGGAGAGCAGCGGGTGGAACTCATCTCAGAGGAAGCCGTGGTCCCGCTGCAGTCCCTCACTGATGCCCCCTCTCCCTGTGCGTGTCTGGGCGTCCTGACCAAGGTGCTGCAGCCCGGAGTGGGGCACCATTGTATCCCCCTCCTCTGACACGTGTTCCTGCCCCAGGACCTCAGGGCAGCTCCAGAGGGACACTGCAGCCCAGCCTGCTCTGGGCTGTCACCGCCTAGAGCTGTGACACGGGGATGAGAAGGGGGGATGTCATTGGACTGGGACTGGGATGGTGTCACAGCAGGAGAGCTGGTGTGGACCTGCGGTCCCTGAGCCCAGCGAGGTGCTTGTCTCCAGCCCCAGCAGCCTGAGCCACCCCACTGTGAGGCTCTCTCTGGCTGTGCCGTCGAGGAGGACAAGGCAGGTGTCCTTTTGCAAGGCTGGCAGCCCAGCCGGCGCCTTGTTTTTGTTTAGGATGATCCCTGCCTCTCCCAGCCCTCCTGGGTGGGGATTTCACCAGCAGTGACGCACAAACCTCCCGGGACTCGAGGGACTGGATGCTTCAGCCTGGAGCTCTGGGGCCATCTCAGCAACCCATCCTCTTTCTGGGCCTGCACCCAGGGAGCTGAGAAGCTAAAACAAAACACAAGCACAGCAGGTAACAGGAGCCAAACCTTCTGGGGCTCCAAAAGGGCCACAGGAGCCACTCTTGCCTGAAGCTGGTGATGTGAGCTCAGGTGGACATCCATAGGCTGGTATTCAAAACATGGAAGACGAGCAGTTCAGACAGCACTGGAGTCAATCTTGCCCCTTTCTTTGATATCCCAGAAAACTGCATCTCCAAAGTGCTCTGAGAGCTACTTTGATGATGCTGAGCTCTGCCCAGAGGGGCCATTTCTGAAACAGCCCCTGGTCCTGAGGGCTCCTTCCTCCAGCTCTGCTGAAAAACGTCACAAGTCAACATCACCAGGGGATCTCCTTGGCAGGGGTTTTTCCAGGGAGACACAACCCTCCGCCCGGAGAGCTCCTGGCTTGGGAAATCCTTAGTGTATCAGACCTGCTTTAAAGGACAACTGTGCCCGGTGTGAACTCTTTGGGGCAATTAAGGGCAGCTCATATCAGGACAATTCCTTGGGCGTCTTCTCCTCACCATATCACAGGACTTCTCAACAGCCACCTGCAGTGGTATCTCTTTTCCTACTCACCGCCTACCCTCTCCTCTTTCTCCCTCTCTGAGATGGATATCACCTGGTGAAAAGGCCACTCCTCTGGATGGAGGTTGCAACTCTCACTTTGGTTGTGAAAGCACAGCCCTTGAGCATCCAAGAGTTTCTTTCAGGGACTTATCAAGACTAGAAACCTCTCCAGATTGCAGGATGCCCAGGCTCAGCACAGGCTGCCCACATTCAGCCTCCAAGCCCGGGAGTCACAGGTAGATGAATCTGCCTTCACAGACCACCCAAAGCAGAGAGTGTCCACAAAGGTAGAAGATGGTTGGAAAGGAAGTGAAAGAAAACCAGGTAAGAGCTTGGCAGATGCCAAGCACAGGTCAGGAACGGACTGTGCTCATCTGCCCACGTGTTTATTTTCTCACACTTCCCCCAAGTCTCTCCAGCTCCTCCTCACTGCACACACAGCTTTGCCCTTCAGACACTCTCTTCTTCCTCCAGCAATGCTCTAACATGAAGGACCTTCAAGGTTCTTGCATAAAGAGCAGAAACTCACCTGTTCAGCCCACTGGAGCTTCCCCATATCCTGTAGGTGCAAAGGCCACCTCCAGATGTAGCCTTGGGGACAGTCATCCCTCCAAGGGGATTTTCTGAAAGCAGCTGTCTGGACCATTTCCCTTCCCCTTTATGCCAAGAGCTTTTGTCACTGATCTTCTGATCACCACTACCTGGGAATCATAAAAATGCATAAAGATGCTCCTGTTCTGCTGCAAATGCTCCAATGTCTGTCCTTGGGGAACAGCAAACCCACCCCTGCAGCAAAGGAGATTCTTGGCTGTATTAGCCTGGTCCTTCCAGGGAGCAAAGGCTCTTGGTGGCCTTGAGTGGCCACCAGCACCAGGGCAGGCTGTGCCAGCAGCACGGTGAGAGACCTGCTGGGAGATGGGCTGGGATGCTCCCACATGGGAATGCAGCCTGGGCATCCTCCACCAGACTTGCCTGCACATCCAGCACTGGGATTTTTATGATCCTCCGAGCTCAGTAACACACTGCCAGTGCAAACACAGGGCTGCTGGTGGGATCCTGGCATCATCCAGGGGCACTTCGGTTCACAAAGAGGGAAGGGCTCTGTTTATTGAATCATTAACATCACTTCCCTCATTGCCAGCCAGGTACTCTGAGAGGTCTCTTAGGCAAGTGCTGACCTAGCCCAACCCTGCTAAGCTGGTAAGATGACATGGATCCCATGCCAGCCTGGTACTGCGTTCCCACTGCTTTCTCTGCTCCTGCTTTGCTATTAGTCATCCGTTTCTGGAAGGTTTCTCATGCATAATAAAGTGTTTCAACACTTGCATAAGCCAATTCTTCTCATCAGGAGTGACCTGCTACATTTCCCAACGCTTTCCCTAGGCAGTCCTTCCGACTGCCACGAAATACGGAGTTAAAACATGAAGTTTTCTATCCCCCTCGAGGCAAAAGGTGTGGGAAATCGAACAGATAAGAATGCCTTTAATTAGCATCATTTGCATAAGCTCTGGGAAAGGCTCACCTGACAGCTACAAGGGCTTTGCTTGTCTGGGAGCACCAACCATGGGCTGAAATGGGCAGATTAGAGGAGCAACTCTGACTGAGGAGATAGTGAGGGCAGGAGGTCAGGGTGATGGAGCCTCAGAGGATCCATGGGTAGCTCAGCTCCTGCTGGCTCCTCACTGGAGCACCCCAGCTCCCATTGTCTCCCTTTCAGGACACCTGAGCTCCCAGCGCCTTCTTATCACCTCCCAGTTTGCAGCTGCTCTGAGCAAAGGTGTGACTTGTGGGTTGGGGGGTCCATCAACTCCTCTGTAGAAGGGCAGGGATGGGAAGAGAGGAGAGGAAGCACAAGCACATTGCTGGATAATAACGCATGGAGGCTGCTGGAGCGGGCTTGGCTCGCAGCAGGGACGGGAGCAGGCTGTGATCTCTGGTTTCACACACGTGCTCCCGGACGCTGCAGGTCCCCAACCACAAACCCCATCCCGCTCTCTCACCGTCTCTGCCGCGGGTACTCAGCGACACCCAAAGCCCTTTGCAGTACCTCAAGGCCTTTGCAGTGATGAGAATCTCACCCGACGTTACATCTAAACCCACATGCAAAGCTGAATTTCCCAGGGGAAAAAAAATGATGCTCAACCCCCTTCCCACCACACACATCCCCCCCCGGATCCCTCCAGCTGCCTCTCAGCCATCTCAAGCCTCACTTGCTCATTTTCCCTCCCAGCTGGGCTGTGAGCTGCTGAGACGGGGCCTGAACCTCTCCAAAAAGCTGGAGCTGCCACAGCACCCTTGACACAACCTTCACCGTAGCCACAAGCCCTGTTTATACAGCACCCAGCACAGTGGGGTGCTGCTCCGGGACAGGCTCCCAGTGCTCACAGCAAGTTTAATAACAAAGCCAAACCAGTAATAACTGCCTCGTAACGAGGTTACGCAGCATCCCTGAAGCCTTGGCTTTAGGGTGAGCTCTGTGCCAGGAGCTGCTGGGGCCAAGGTGCGAGCTGTCCCTTCCCATCCCCCTCTGACTGCAGTGCCTCTGCTTCTCCAGCCCTATGCCAGCACCTTCCTGCCTCATAAATATGGTTTATATCCAACCCTGGGGTGAGGGTTAAGCCCTCCTGGGTGTGCAAACCTGCGCTGTGCTGCTGCAGGGCACACACCTCCTTCTCCAGCCTGCTCCTCAGCCATCCCAAGGGAGCCTGTGCTGTGGCAGGAGAAGGGTTAACTCGCTCATTTCCCTGCAGTGCAGCTCACTGCTCCTCCTCTTTATCAAGCTACTTCATTTTATCCATCCAGAGGTGAGAAAGCTCTTGGACAGAGGATGCTGGAGGCTGATGAACCTGAGGGCTGGAAAAGACAACCCAACCCAAGCTGGGAATCATCCAGTGCTGGAAACAGAGTGAGGGGGCCACATCCTGCCAGCTCATATTCTAAACAGTCTCATCCCAAAACTAAAACTCAGGTGAAACCAAGCAACCCCAGACTTTAAGGAGCATCGTGTTTTGGCACCAGAAATGGAAAAGGTCATAGAGATACATTTTCTGCCTGTGAGAGTCAGAGCCCTGGAAACTCCAAAGGAATGAAGCTTTTCTCTCCACAGAGAAGGCCCGTGCACAGGATTAACAGTCAGGCACTGCTCTTCCTCACTCCAGTGCTCACTGGCTGTGCTGCAAGCTGGGTTTCTGCTTGACCCAGGTCCCACGAATCCCCAGTGCAGCACATGAAGCCTCAGCTCTGCCACTGCGCATTCCCCCAGCTGTGCTGGGGGCTCTGTCCTCCGCTCCTGGGTCTGACCAAGCTCTGGGAAATTATCTTTATTGCATATTAAGCCAACAGCCACCTTATTCCTGCTCTTTCTGGCTTTCCCTGGCAGCTGTCCTCCCTCTGGTTGAGGTCCTGGAACCAGCTGTATAACATATGTCCGGGGTTTCTGCCCCTGCCCTGTGCTGAGCCTTCGGACTTGTGCCTGGCTGAAAGCTGTGCCCTCAGCCCTCCACTTTTCCCCAGAGCAGTTTTCAGCCCTGTACAAGTTGCTGAGGCCACCCTTGGCCAGGTGGTCGCCTGGTTCAGCTCCCCCGTGGCCATCTGGTCCCTGAGCATCCCACTGCCCCCTCTGCCCTCGCTGGGGAGCCCTGGGGATACCCCGGGCTGGTGCCCCGGGCCAGCTCAGCAGCCAAGTGGGGTGTGGGGGTGCGGGCAGAGGCAGAACCGGGGAAGTTGGGCTCATGTTTCAGCTTCTATTTTTGTCTGGGAACCCAAGTCTGCCCTCGGTGCTATGCAGAGGCCCCCGGGGGACGAGCTGCCTTCCCCAGCTGGAGCCAGATACCATCGGAGCACTACCTGCCCTCCCTGTCAGCGTGCCAGACCTCCGGGGAGAGGTCAGCATCACCTGAGGCACCGGGACATCCTGCCTGCCTCACGATGTGGTGTGGCAGGAGGGAAGGAGCTGGCAGGGAGCTCTGCAGGCCAGGCTCCCCTCATCTCCATCCTCTTTAGGGCTGGGAACACACACACATCACAGCCAACCCTCGGACACTCAGTGTGGCCCTCTCACACTCTCACCCGGGGCAGCAGCCAGGCGCTGGGGTCCCTTCTCAAGCCAGGCCTTAAATCTGTGTCACGGGAGGGGGATGCTCAGTGCCCGGGGTCCCCCCTGCAGCCCCCTGCAGGAGCCAGTGCTGAGGCTGTGGGACAGCACCAGCCCCTTCACTTCTGATTTGTTAAAGTAAAAAAACGTGATTTAGCAGACTGAGCTGCAGAAAAATGGAAATATGAGCTGTCTGAGGCCAAGAAGCTCGTGTGTAGCTGCAAGTTGGCCAGGACTGCCCCTACCGACCCCAGAGCCGGCTCCCCGGTGCGGGAACATGGAACATTTGGAGCCCAGTCTCTCATCCTGGGCAATGACAGAGAGCAAGGGGGCACAGCCAGGAGGAGATAAGCCCCCCATTCCCGCCGGGCAGCGCATACTGCTTTAATTGGGGCAAGAATAGGAGCTTCAGCAGAAAACGGGAATATAAAAAAAAAAAAAAAGCGTGAGAAAGGAAATCTGAGCGAGGCCTGGAGCAATCTACCCAAGCCAGCGGAAACAATGGCCCAGGAAGAAAAACCAGTTCCTACACATAAGGTAGAATAGGCTGGGAACGCTGGAGGAGGGGCAGGAGGCTCCCGCTCCCAGCACAGAACAAGCCGGGCATTATGCGGCTGCGCTGCCCGGGGCACGCTGTCCCTTCCCGGGGCTGGGGGACCCTTAATCCTGCTGGGCTGGGCTGGGCTGGCACCCACCCCCAGGGATGGACAGCCAGGAATAGCTCTCTGCCACTCGGGAGTAGCGGGGCTCAGCACCTAAACCTAAACCAGGCTGGGTTTAGCGCTCGAACTGGACTCAGCTCCCCGGTTCAATTCAGCTAGGCTCGGTACCCAGGCTGGCTCAGCAACCCGTCTGAGATTAGACCTGAAAATGGGATTAGACCCCAGGCTAGGATGAACTCACATTTTGAGATTAGCCCCCAGGCTGGGCTCACTTCCAGACAGGGTTTACTCCCAGGATGGGCTCCTCTCCAAGCTAAACTCACCCCCGGGATGGGCTGATCCCCAGGCTGAGCTCACCCCCAGAACTCGGCTGATCCCCAGGGTGAGCTCATCTCCAGACAGGGCTCATCCCCAGGCTGAGTTTATCCCCAGACAGGGCTCACCCCAAGGTAGAGCTCACCCCCAAAGGGCTGCGGAGCTGGGCTGAGCTGGCAGCTGGGCTCCCGGACAAGTGTCTGTCAGGGAAGCACTGCTGCTGCCAGTGTGGCCACCTCCTCACCTGCCCTGATCCCACCGAGGGATCCACACAGTCCCTCCTGGAGGCACACACCGGCAGACAAACTCTCGGGTATTGGATGGGGAAAATCCACACGGATAATCCATCTCCAGCATGGTGCAGTGGCTGGTCCCCTGCCCTGGCCACGGACATGGGCACTGGATTAATTCCCTTGGTTGTGTGGCAACAGCTGGAATGTACCAGGGTTGTGGTTCCTAGAGCTGGGAGGGCTGGATAGTTTCATTTTGAAGAAGAATTTTAAACTTTGTTAAAAGCAAACCCACCATCATCTCCTCACCATGAGCTGCAGGGACTTCCCTGCGCCTGAGGATTTCAGTTCCCTCCAGCCCTGTCTCTGCAGACGAGTCCAGGTGCACCCAGACCTGCTCCTGCAGTCTCCCCACTCCGAGGACAAACTTCAGCCTCCCGCTGGACTGAGTGGGATTCATCCCCTCAGCAACCGCTGTGGGGAGGCAGTAACTCCCCACCAGCCTGACCCCGCCTGCCAGACAGTTCACAGAGCCCCTCAGATCCTTCCGTGCCCATCCCGGCAGGGCTGGGGCAGCCGCCTGGCGAGGATGCAGCCTGCACTGGGACCTGGCCTGGCTCGGGGTTCGCAGGAGGAGCCAGAGAGGGAAGGCAAAGCTGCTCTCTGCACATTTTTCTGCTTTGACACACTCTCGAGGCTGCAGCTGGGTTCTCAGCACTCCGTGTTGGCTCTGAGCCTGTCCCCACGGGGCCCTGCATCCCTCAAATACCTGGCAGAGAACAACATAGGATGGCTGTGCGGAGCAGGCAGGGGGTTTTGGGTCACAGGCAGAGGTGTCTCACTGGCCCCTGTGTGGAGCAGTGAGAGATGCCCTAGGGTCCCACACATGCCGATTGTGACCCTGAGCAAGGTCTCAGAACTGGCTCAGGCTCCCAGTGCTGACAGTCTGAAAAAATCAGCTGCAGTGCAACTGCCCCTGACACAGGTGAGACAACCCCCAGAGCCCAGACAGCCTTTACTGTAATAAGGACAGAGAATCCCCAGACTGGAGCTGTGCATTCGCACACCACGGGGCCCCTCAGCAGCACCCCGATGGAGGGGTGTGCTTCTCAGCTTGGTCACCATCCACCAAGCCCAGGAGAGACCCAACCAGGCACAGTGCTCCCACTGCCTGCTGCTGTGCATGGCCACACAACCCATGTGGCAGCTGAGCTGGGACTCCAGACGACCCCTTGGGTTCACAGGTGAGAGAACCCTGTGCCCAGGTGACCTGATGGCTCCTCCTCCTCACTCCTGAGATGAATATGCCACAAGGGTAGCACCATCCTCAGCCTGGAGACTTGGGAGGCTCCGAGAGTTTGCTGGCTCAGCACCACTGTGCTTTGGAGAGTGCCCTGCAGAGCAGTTGCTCCTCTCGCCTGGTCAGCACCATCCATCTGCAGCCTGGCCAGTCCCATCACTTTCAGTCTGGTCATCCCAACACATATTCACCACCAAGCTCTTCCTTGCCCTCTCCTTTCTCTCTTGCTCTGCCTTTTCGTCTTGGGAAGCATTTCTAGTCAGATGTTTTCTACCAGTTTTGGCTCACTCCCTTGCAGGGGCTCTCCTGCCCTGCCAATACTCTCCTGCATCCCGACACCAAGACCATTTCCCTGCATAACCCTTCTCAGTGCTCGTCACAGCTACCCCACAGAGAAGCCACTTCTTTCTTCAGCCCCCTTCCAAGTCCTGATGTCACCTCTCACAGCCTTCTTTTGAACTTTAGAACCATTCTTTATTTTCTCCTCAAAGGGTTTGCACCAAGTGTTTTACTTTTGGGGAGCAGTTGAGCTGGCACCAGCCTTCCAGCAGCTTTGTGAGGGCAATCCCAAACCTGTGGCCTGTGCTTCTGCTTAGCCCTACCTTAAACACCACAATGAGCAGGGACAATCCATGAGCAAACCCATTTGTGTCACACCTAGTGGCAGTGATGACACAAAGAGCATCTCAGTGGAGACCCTTCAGGCCAGGGCTCTGCCATCACAAGACAGTCCAAAACTCACACTCCAGCCTGTAGGTGCAGCCCCACAGGGCTCGGGCAGTGGCAAATCCACATGCCCATGAAGGGACAATGGTTGCAAGCAGATGGGACATTTTGCAGCACAGAAAGGGATGGTGCTGGGGATGGCAGAGAAGGAACCTCCCAAAGGGCTCCCACTGCCCCAGGGGTTTCTGTCCTGCCCCTCAGCTCTGTGTGGCGTGTGACAGCTCATACCCTGGACACGACTGACACCAGATTGTGCACCCTGGACCCCGAGCTCACTAAGGTGGTGACAGGCTGTGGTCTGAGGCTGTGCCATCCCTGGAAGTGTTCAAGGCCAGGTTGGATGGGGCTTGGAGCTGGGTAGTGGAAGGTGTCCCTGCCCATGGCAGGGGGTGGAATGAGATGACCTTTCAGGTCCTTTCCAACCCAAACCATCCTAAGATTCTATGATCCTGCTGCTGCTCCCAACAGCCCCCCAGGCAGTCTGGCTGTGCTGCTGGCACTGGAGGAGATGTTTTGCCACCACTGACATGGTGAGCTGAGGACAGACAGCATCCCCAGAACATGGACCACTGATTTATCCTGGCTTCATGCAGCATCTGGCACCAATTCTCACCTTGGGGTAGTCCTCGTGAGCATGGGACAGCTCCAAAAATTGCCTGGACACAAAGAGGGTAGGGAGGAAGCCAGGCAGACAGGGCAGATTTCACCCTGACAGGGTATAAAAGAGCTGCAGAATCCTATCCTTGGCCAAGGAGGGCTCTGGAAACAAGCTGGAACTCGGGAGGTGCTACGGAGCACTGTTCCCCCTGATGGGAACATCCCTGAGCCAAGGACTCCCGTGGCCCTGGGGTCATGGCCAGTGAGCAGGGGGGTTGTTCACAGGCAGCCCATGGGCAGGTGAGGAGGAGCGCTCAGTAGGTGTGGGCAGTCCCTGCCTGCTGGCCCCGTGTCGTCATGGGTTTCTTTGCCCAGTGTCTCACTGCCTGGCAGCCACCCTGCTGTGCTGCAGCCCACACCTGCTGGATTCACATCTCCCCAGGACACTTTATGTCCCTGGTGCCATTGTAATTGCACTGTCCCCTGCATCTCTCCTAGCAGTTTTTCATTGTTGCTCACTGGCAAGAAGAAATGTGCAGCAGCTCCTCTCTCCTTACTGCAGAGCCATGGCAAGCACTGAGTACCCTGACCTTGTCCTGGCTGGCAGCCCTGCAGCTCCCAAAGCCCCTCCATGCACAGACCCCAGTCCTTCCAATCCATGTTCAACCCTTAGCATGCTGGGAGAATCTTGGGACCGCAGCACAAGTGTCAGATCCTTCCCTTGTGCGAGCAGAGCTGACACACACCCCGGGGTGGTGGGTGCTCTTACAGGCTCATCCCACATCATGGACACCTCCAGCCCACGCAGGCCCTCAGCCTGGGGACAGCACTGCCCCTGTGCAGAAGCTGTGGCTCAGCCTCACTGTCTCTCATAGTGGTGTCAGGGCTGTTCCCTGTCAGCCTTGCAGACCCCCACAGCACTTCTTTCCTTGGCTGCAGCCCTGACAGGGCTCAGCAGTGCTCAGTGACCCACCAGCTGCCCAGATGCTCCAGAAGGGTCACCAGGCCACCAGAGGCCCCACATCAAGAGCAGGGGAACCTGTGAGCCATTGGTTCACAGAATCATGGAATTCAGAATATACTGAGCTGGAAGGAACTCAACAGGATCATTGTGTCCAACCCCTGGCCCTGTATAGGACATCCCAACAATTGTCCTTGAGTTCTCGCAGATTTGGGGCCGTGACTACTGCCCTGTGGAGCCTGTTCCAGTGCCCAGCCACCCTCTGGGGAACAATATCCAGCCTAAACCTTCCCTGACACAGCTTCCCCTAGTCCTGTCACTAGTCACCAGAGAGCAGAAATCAGTGCCTGCCCCTCCATTTTTCCTAGCAGCCTCTGCTGATGGAGACTCCCAGCCTCCCTAGGCTCTGCTGTCCTTTCAGCTCAAGATCTAACTGGGATCCTCCCTCTTGTGAGTCGAGACTAGTCCTCGTCCTCATGAAGAGCACAAGAGCCCTACACTCTCACCAGCATCAGCTCAAACACAGGCCAGGGCTGATGGGAGAGAGTCGCTTTCAGTGCAGATCCTGCACATCTCACAGGGCCACCAGGGCTGGGGAAGCTTCCTGGGAAATGGAGCAGCAATGGAGGGGACCATGGTGCTGCTGGTCTTACGCTCGCCCAGAATGTCTCTGCAGAAATCACAGAACCACAAGCTAGTTTGGGTTGGAAGGGACCTTTAAGGGTTATTTAGTTCAGTCCCCCTGCCATGGGCAGGGACATCTTCAGCCCTCCCAGGCATTCAGATGGTCCTTGCTGCAGTTCATCCCTGTCACCATGCCTGGAGGAGGAGCAGGATGTCCCCACAGCTGCTCCATGGCATCAACTGCCAGTGCCTGAGCAAAGGTGTCAGCCTCTGCCTGTGCTGGATCCAACAGGGAGCGCTTGTAGCACCCAGGACCACATTCCTAATTTATCCTGCCAGCATCCTTCTCCCTAGACAACCCTGGCTGGGGGTGAGACTGATGCTGGTCACCTCTGGAGAGAAAGCTGACCTGGTGTGACTGTAGGACACACCGTGAGTGAAGGACCCTGGGCCATTACTGAGAAACCTTTGGTAGGACAAAGGTGGGATAAGCAGGGATTTCAGTGAGGATAAGGCTGGTGCTGAGTACCTTTGGAAGGCTCTCCCTGTCCAATGCAGTGGCTGCTCTTGGAGGTACAGCTCTCCCCACAGGGAGCAGAGCCTGATGCTACACAGCTGGGCTTGGGCAGCATTCCCAGCACAGAGGGGCTCACAGGGACCACTACTCCCCTTGAGAACAACCATCTGCATCTCATCCTGAGGGAAAACCAGCTCTTGCAGGACTTCTCCAAAAGACTTCCCTAAAAGCAGTCTCGGAAAGAAGCCACACAAGCTGTGAGCTGGGGCTGACAAGAGGAAAACCCCAGGAGCAGTGTGGGGGAAGAGCTGCTGCTGCCAGAGCAGTGACAAACCCCAGGAGCCCGTGGGCACCAATTCCCCATGTTCTCAGCCTAACACTTCCCAGATGTGCTAACATGACCTCAGAGTGTTGATGACATGTGGGGTCACTGTGGTGTGACAGCAGGGCCCGACATCTCCACAGGTCCTCAGTGCAGCAGCAGGGCTGGGGAGAGATGTAGACATGTGTCACATGTTTTTGTCACACAAAAAAAGGTAAAAAGGGGCAACAATGTAAAAATGTGGCATGTTTTTAAGTTTTGACTGGACCCAAGGAAGTTGCTCTCTACTGTTTCAGTGGCCGGCTGGAGGAGGCAAAGCTGGGGCAGATGGTGGGAGGAGCCATCCAACCCCACCACACATGGGTTTACCCTTGTGATGATGGGCAGGACGTGGGCAGATGAGTGACAGCAAAACTGTAATTTCACCCTGCAGAAAAATACCTGAGTGGAAAATGCTGGTGGGTAATTTGTGGATGTGAAGCCAGGGAAGAAAGGTGTGTGCTCCATTCCTCACATTCTTCCCCAGCTTCCTTGGGGCAGCAGCTGTGCTCCCCAGGGCCCACCCGGTGCCTAGGGGTTTGTGGAGAGGGCTGAGGATCCCGTCCTGCCACCTTGCTGCCTCCAGCAGCTGGACAGGGCTGGGCACCTCCTCTTCCCTTCTCCCCCTTCCCTTCCCTTCCCTTCCCTTCCCTTCCCTTCCCTTCCCTTCCCCAGGGCTGGGACTTATGTTTCAATCCTGCTCTGGGCTGAGAAATGACCCCCTTGACGTGTGTGGGCAGCACCTTCAGAAACACTTGGGTGAGGGCCCCTCGCAGCCCCGCTGTGTCCCCAGGCTGTCACACTGCATCCCTGTGGCAGTACCACAGCAGGGCACCTTGGGCTCATCCGAACAAGCAGCACGGCTGGAGGGATGTCCCTCCTCCAGACACCTCACATTGTCCTCTCTTCTGCAAAACCCCAACCTGAGGAGCAGCGAAAGGCCGGGCTGTGGCCCCGCGGCGTCCCGGCTCCCTCCGGGCTCTGCCCGAGGGCACCGCGCCAGCAGCTGATGGGAAAGTTCAGGGTCGGGGCGAGCCGTGGGGAGAGGCACATAAAGGGCTCTTTGTGCCGCAGGTCTCCCTCGGCTCCGCGTGTACGGGGCGCGGGGTTCGACAACAAAATGCAGTCCAGAAATATGACAAGACATCTTTTTCCCAGGCTGCTGTTAAACTCTAATTAAACATTTCAGCACACTCAAGCGAGGGAATGTCTGCTTCTCAGGCCCGGGCCCCAACTCAGCTGGAAAACAATCCCCTCCGGTGTGAATGGGCTGCTGCAGGTTGACCCAGAAAGATGCTCCTTGGGCACAGGGATGATGTGAACCCACACACACCAGAGAGGACAACCTGCTCCTGTCCGTCCCCTTCCATGTCAGCAAGGGTCCACTGCTGCAGGAGGGGTCCAGGCTGGAGCAGCTGGAGAAGGGGCTCTGCAGACGGGTCCACCCCAGGCAGCACCACCACTGGCACTTCTGCTTCTTCCCAGCATGGGAGCTGGGGGTCCCTGTGCCCACTGGGGCAGCAAACCAGGGCACACAGCCTGCAGTGTCTGTTCCTGCATCAGCCCAGTGTAAAGGAAAGCCAGGGAACAGCTGCTCCATGAGCCCCAAATCCAGCCTTTCCAACCCAGAAACTGCCCGCTGATGCAGGGAGACCATGTCTCTGCCTTGCCCATGTGTGTCTGCAGCACTTTAGGAAAGGCCAATGCCTCTCCATCAAGTCCTGTAAGTATGCTGACATTGTGCCCCACAGAGCCACAGAGAACCATGTCTTCAGACCTGGTCAGGTTTGGGACCTCAGAGCTACTATTTCAGTAAGGAATATTCTTCCCAAACCGCATGACTCTCACAGCCAGTCCCTGGGCCTGAACCACAGTTTGGCTGTGCCAGGGCCTCAGCACGCTCACATAAGAATTTCTCTCCAATATCCCACCTAACCCTGCCCTCTGGGAGTGGGAAGTCCTTCACCCTTGTCCTGTCACTCAACAGGCCCTTGTCCAAAGTCCCTCTCCAGGTGTCTTGGAGCCTCTTTAGGAAGAAAGGCCCCAGAGCCTTCTCTTCTCCAGGTGAACACCCCCAGCTCTCCCAGCCTGGCTCCGGAGCAGAGGGGCTCCAGCCCTTGGAGCATCTCTGTGGTCTACTCTGGTTCTGCTCCAGTAGCTCCTTGTCCTTATGCTGGGGACCTCAGAGCTGGAGGCAGCTCTGCAGGTGGGGTCTCACCTGAGAGGAGCACAGGGGCAGAATTCTCCCCTCTTCTGCTGCCCATGCTGTGGGATCAGCCCAGGCCAAGGGGGGTTTCTGGGCTGCCAGTGCATGTGGACAGGGCATGTTGAGGTTCTCATCCACCCTCCATGTCTCTCCCCAGAGCTACTCTCAATCCTTTCTTCACACAGCCTGTATTTGTTCTTGAGGTTGCCCCAAACCAGGTGCAGGAATTTACCTTTGCTTCCCTCTGGGTTTTGTTGGGGGCAGAGGACAGCCCAGCCCCATGAGCAGCCTGGAGCCCAGCCCTGCTCCCCTGGGGTGTTTGTTGCTCACTGGCGTGGACAGGGAGGCACTGCCACTGCCTTCCTGTCACTTGGGAAGCAGGGCACACACCCTTCAAGCAATGTTGTCAGAAAATTTAGTGAGGTTGGAATTATCATCCTCCTATTTTAAAAATGAAGGAGAAAGAGCATGACAGAGCACGGAAGAGCTGAGCAATGAAGCCAGTTCTGCTGGGAGCAAAGAGCAGACTGGGGCACAGCACCATGGAGACACCTCTCAGATCACCTGGATCCCCAGGAGGGGTATGATGACAGTGAGATGGCACAGCCCTATGAGCCCCACAGGAGCCAGCCCTCCAAATTTTTGGCCATCAGTTGCAGTAATTCCTCAGCCACCTTGTTTCCAGCAGGCACAGACCATATCTCCCAAAAAATTCCACCCCGATGGTCTGGTGTCTGACTCAGCCTTGTGGAAGGGACATGGTAGCACTGAGCTGCTGCTTTGCAGCAACCCTTGTCCCACCTGAGCACAGCCCAGTGGGAGCAGAACGCCAAGGACGGATAGTGCTGGGCACTGGGGAGCTACTTCCCACTTCCAAACTCAGCATGGGAACCAGGTCACCCAGGAAAGGGTTACTCCAAAAATGTGCCATTTCTGAGATCGGTAGGTAGTGGGAAGCAGAGTGACAGCCCAAGCAGTGACACTTGCAATTTGGCATCCCATGGGGTGGAATTTGGCAGAACTGGTCTCTCCTGCTCTGAGGACATTCCAGCACAGGCACTCTGAATTGAACTCCCTCAATACCTTCAGCAGCCATGGGTTTAATCCAGCTCAAGGGGCCCCCAGTTAGACAAACAGCAGCTCCAGCCACTGCCAGTGCTGAGGTTCCTGCCCCTGTGCAGGCAATTACCCCTGTGAACCCTCACCCTGGTGCCAGGGCTGCCCCCGCTGGAGGCTGCCACCCCCTAAGAAAATGGCAACACCAACCTATATCTGGTCCCCTGCTCAGATGGCGCGTGGCTGTGGATGGCTGGCAGCCCTGGAGGGGGTCACAGCCACGTGCAGGGCTGTGCCCAGGTGCCACACGCTCACGGGGTTTGTCCTTCACTGCAGCAAGATGGGGTATGAGGCTGGATTTAGGAAGAAATCTTGACATCTCTAGGAAAATCAGGGCAGGCAGCATGGCCCTTAAATCCTCCTCACAGCACCTGGGCTGTGCTGCGGTGCCCCAGGCTTTGTAGGACGTATCTGTTCCTAAATCCTGATCCACTGAGGATGGCCCAGGTGGCACCATGAGCCTCAGTCCTGGCACAGACATGGTGAGGGAGGTGACAGCCATGGGGACGCAGACTGAGGGCACCTACCATCCGCGGGGCTCATCCCACACAGGGACCCTACTCCCCCCAGGCACCACGACCCCTCTTGGTGCCGCAGCTGGGGATACTGTGACACCACGAGCCAGTGACAGGGAGCCAGATCCTGAATTACTGTCCAACAGTTTCCCAGGCTCTTGTGCCGGCTGTGAGGACACATGTGCCGATGGGACAGGATAGGGGTGTGAGAGGGAAGGGGGGACAAAGGCGTTGCACTGCGCTCCTCCTCCTCCCTGCTCTTGGCAAGGCGGGGGACTCCGTCTGGGAAGGGAAAAGGTTCCCAAGGCGAAGGTGTTAAATACCCTTCTCCCGTGCTGCTGTCACCTCAGTCCCCGGGGTGTGAGAATCAGACTCTATTATCCCCTCATTAGGAACTAACATACTGTACTAACCTTTTCACATGAAAGCTACGCTCTGTTCGCCAACAAAAGCCGACGCTTGGTTCCCAGGAGTGGGAAAAACCCAACCCCACTGCACTTAGCGGGAGCTCTGGGGCCAGCCCTCCCCACCGGCTCCCAGACCCTGCCAGCCCTGGGGGTGCGCTGGGGGTGGAAGAGGGTCCGTGAATGGGGGGTCAGCTGGGCGTGCAGCCCCAGTGAGGTGGAGTTGGAGAACCCCCCCCAGGGCGAGGGGTCCTTCTTCCAGACCCCGAGATGTCGAGGTCCCCCTTGCTTGTCCTCCCTCACAGAGGAGGGCTGTAGTTGAGGGTGCATGGAGGACTCCCTCCCCTGGGGTTTAGACTGCGGGGAGCCCTCCCTCATCAGGTCATGCTGCCTTGGCTGTCCCCTGGACAGGGGTCCACAGGCTGTCCCTCATCAGCTCCCCCCAGGCTTCCCCCGAGCAGTTCGTGGGGCTCGGGCTGGTGCTTCCTTGCACCACTGACCAAAGCAGGTTGGAATTTGCAACGTCTGAAACTCCTACTCCCCTTCAGGCTATTCTGAAAGGTGGGAAACGACACTGGGAGAGCATCACCAGGCTGTGGAAACCCCCATCTGCACAACAGCCGAGCCCCAGCTCAACAGGCAGAGTGGCCAGATGAGCACTGAGCACAGGCCTCCCTGGGAAATGGCAGCAGCAGGGATGGGACGTGCATCATCTGGGACCATGACTCCCTGTGACTCCCTGTCCCAGACATTGGCAAACGTCATCTGAGAAGACAAACAGTTGGAGTAGCATCCTCCCCACTCAGGTTTTTAATTAAATGAGACCTGTCTGGGGCAGTGGTTTGAGCTGCCCATGGCAGCTGCTCAATGCTGAAATAAAGAAGGGGACAGAGGACAGGTCTTGAAATGTAAAGTTTTCCTGGTTTCTTCGCATTAACAATACCTGCTCTGCCCCATTTTTGGCTGGAGATCCTTGGAACTTGGAGGAGTGGGTCTGAGAGGTGCCTAAGGCTGAAAGCCTGAGGAGTTCCACACCTGGAGACACACCCCTGAAAGACCCCACAAATTCCATATTCACAGGTTGCCTTGATACCTCCACAAACTCCATGCTTCTAACAAGGAAAGCAGGAGGAAGGAGGGATGTGTGCCCAATTTTTCCCTTTTTCCCTGTTCTCTGTTGCTGCCTTCCATGCCTGCCTCTACTTCCACCTCTGAAGGCGGCTCCCTCCCTGATCCCACAACCTGCCTGTCCTGAAGGGCTGGGAGACTTTTCCAGGTTCCCAACTAGCCATGGGCCAACTCCCAGGAATGGGGTGACCCTCTTCTCCCCCAGCTGCATTGGCAGGTCCCACTGTAGAGAGGCAGGTGAGTTTTGCATCGCTCACACGTGTTTATTGGCTCCTGGCCCCAGCCCACTGAGCTGTTTTCCCCTATTTTGCTGGTGAAGCAGAACTGTCCCACTGCTGTGAGGGCTGTGGAGGTGCCACTAGAGCTGCTCTAAAAAGTAATTGAATTAAACCTGATGTTTCACTTCGGTGCTGCCTGGCTACTCCTCTGTGGATGGCTGCAGCGGCCCGGGGTGGCCCAGAGCACACGTGGGGGCTCTCTGGGCTGCTCCTTTTGAAGGGTCATTTTTCCTCTCAGTTGCTGCAGTCAGATTTGGGTCATCAGGTTTGATCTAAATATGTCAGAGGACTGGAATTCAGGGTGAAGCAAACATATGATAATGCAGGCTCCGTCTCAGTGTGATTCTGGGGTGGTTTCAAAAACTCTCGGTCCATTTTTAGTTCCTAGGGAAACCCAGGGCAGGTTTAGTTCTTCACCTGACACAGGTACCGTAGTGCTTCAGAAGGGAGGGCAAAGCCTGCCCTGCACATGTCCATGTGAGGGAGATGAACATGTGGGTGAGCTGTCACTGCCTGTCCATGGTTCAGAAGCACCTTTGAGCCAGGAATCGAGCCAAGGCCACGGGCACGAAGCTTCGGGCAAGGTGAGGAACAATCCTTACCCAGCGTCCGGGGCGGACGAGGCAGGAGGTGGGAGAGCTGGTGCAGAGGGGAGGTGCAGAGCTGAGTTGGGACTCTGGTCCCTCAGGCCATTGTCCCCAGGCTTCCTGGTGCCAGCTGAACCCCTCAGGTCCTGAAAGAGTTGGTGTTTTCCAGAGAGGAGCAGGCAGAGCACTGTCAAAGTTATTGCAGCTGGGAGAGAGAAGCCAGGAGGGTTTGTCCAGTGCCTTCATTCCAGCCCAGTTCCCTGGAGCAGCTCCCCAGCTCCAGGCATCCAGAGGGTCCAGCATGGGAGATGCACAGCATGCTCCCCAGGGTGGGCAGCAGCCCTGGACCTGCCAGGAGAGCAGCCAGGAGACACAAACGGAGAGGAGGTTTAGAGGGTGGCTCTAGATTTTCTGCTTCTCCACCTGAGGTCTGTCTGAACACAACCAAAGAGGCCAAGGACCAACCAAGTCACCCCGAGGCAATGAAATTAACTGCAAACACAGTATTTTAAGCTGAAACAAATGATTCCCCCAGTTTTTCAGATCAGTCCATGCAGGGATGAGCACATTGCAGTCTGGATCATGCAGAAGCCAAGCGGGTCCCACCAGCATCCCTCACTCAATCATCTGCAGGTTCCTGAAGCCTTTCTGGTCCCCACCTATCGTGTCAGGGGGCAGTGCACTGTTCCTCACTGCCCTTTGCTTGTGGCTATTGGCAGTCAGGGCCCCAGGCCACCAGAAGGTCCTGCACCCTGGCAGAGCTCTCGACACAGGGCCTGGGCTGAAGGATAAAACCCTCTGAGCACTGCCTGAGCTGCTGGGGTGAGCAGACTCAGGGTTTGCCCTGGAAGAGAGAGCTGGAGGGAGCAGCTGGGGGGGAACTGTGTCTGCTTGGCCCCATTTCATGTGTACCTGCAAGGCAGAGGCACTTCAAAGCAACAACTCAGGCCCTTGCACAAGATCCTGCATCCAAAAATGATACACAGAAATAAAAATGGACCTTCACCGGCTCCCTGTGGAGAACTTTCTCGTGGACACAGCTTGCCATTTGGTCTTGGAGACTCAGTCTCAAAGCCCAAGGCACAAAAAAGTCCAAACCTCCGAGTCCAAGGCTTCCAGGGGAAGGTGCGGGTGCCTGTCTGCCAGAGCACCAGCCTCTGCTGTCACTGCTCTGCAGGAGCCACGGGGGACACCCCACTCCAATGCAGGAGGTTACAGGGACTTGTGGAGAAGAGCATCCTCAGCAGCCCAGGGAACATCTGGGCAGAGAGGTTATTATCCCACCAAGGCAAAATTATCAAAGGAGAGATTTTTATCCTCCCTTCATTCTTTTCTCTCTCAGCAAATACCCTCAGAGCCTCCCTTTTTCCATGCAACATCCTCGCGGATGCTCAGCGGGTTTTGATGCCGCTTTGGCATCTCAGCCTGGAGCCGGGAGGGGACCCCCGGCCCTGGGAAAGCCTGGCACTGGCTGCCGCCGTCCCGCTGCGCGGCACAGATGAGAAGAAAAACAACTCTCGGGGCTTCCCCTCACCTCCGTCCGCGCCCGCCGCGGCCCCGGCGGCTCTTTCATCTCGCAGCCCAGCGGCCCTTTCATGTCCCGCCGAGGTGCGAAGCGGGCGCTGCCCCCCGCCCCGACCGGGGCTGCCGCCGCCAAATGGCCCCTGGCCCCGGCCGGCGGCGGGAGCGCTGCGCTCGCCTCTGCACGCACGGGCAGAGTGCTCGGCACCCCCGAGGTCTGGCCGGGGTCAGATGCCTGCTATCGCTCCGTCGGCTCAAGCTCAGCTCGTCTCGATGTGCCCGCGGGGGCCGTGTCCCGAAGGGCAGCTGTCCGTGTGCCCCGGCGCTGCGACTGTGGGTGATGAGGGGGTTCCCAAAGGAACCATCCCAGCCACCCGGCCCAGCCTCCAGCTCACTGTCATCCTGCCGAACAACCTTCAGCTCACAGTGCAGCCACGGTTTATCTCTGGATTCTGGTATGAAGGTGACAAGGCTTCGCTGTCACCACACAGGTCAAGGTGTCAGGGCACAGGGGCACCTCTGCCGAAGGGCAGTGAATCCTTATAAGGCAGCGTGGAGCAAAGAACCTGATGGGTGTGAACTGGAAAAGGAGCACAGCCAGTAATGGGAATATCTGGGAGAGAATGAAAACAACGAAAAGTACAAAATTAAGAAAAGAAAGAAAAATAATAACAAGGAAGAGGGAAAAGGGAAAAGGAAGGGAAAGCAACAGGATCACGTGAAGCTCCCTGACACTGGGACTTCCATGGCAGCCATGCACCATCTGTGCCCTGAGCTGTCTCTGGGAAACACCCAGCAGCATCCCCGTGGGCAAGGGCTGTGGCCTGGGCTGAGCTCCTGCCAGGCAGTGCCTGTGCAGGCAGCAGTGATGGGGAGCTGCCATCAGTGAGTGCACCCCCGGGACAGGCCCCACATGGGCGTGGGGTGTCAGGACACGTCGGAATTGCTGCAGCACAGAACTGCACCCAAACAGCCAGGAATTAACACCAAAGAGTTTTCACACCAGCAAATGGCTGTTCCACAGAGAGCCAAAGGGAAGAGCCGTGGGAATGGAGACCGTTATGGGCCAGGGGGGCTCTGGACCGAGGGAGTGCTGAGGCAGCAGAGTCACCACAGCACACGGGGCTGTCACCAGCGAGCAGCACCACAAACCCACAGCGGGTTGGGATGTCGAGGCAGGGGAAGCCCAGGCAGGACCGCCCTCATGGTCTGACCCAGCCTTTCATAAGGAAGGTGTTCATGTCTGACCTATGGTTATCTGTCCTGGCTGATGTGACTCACACAAGGATGGTTAGAAGTGCCAGGAGTTTGCCCCATGCACCCCCATGAGCCTCGGCGAGGCATTGTGGAGATCCCTCGTGTTCCAGGCTGCATCCTGGCTGCTCAAACCATAGAACCACAGAATCACAGACTGTATTAGGTTGGAAGGGAACTTTAAGATCATCCAGTTCCAACTCCCTGCCATTGGCAAGGGCACTTTCCACTATCCCAGGTTGCTTTAAGCCACATTCCACCTGGTCTTGGACACTTCCAGGGATGGGGCAGCCACAGCTTCTGTGGGCAATCTGTGCCAGGGCCTCATCACCCTCCCATGGAAGAATTTCTTCCAAATATAAGGAAGCAATTGGCACCTGTTGTTAATTGAATTGTTTTCCGTGACTGCAGCAACTCATATTCTGTCTAAGGCTGCAAAACAGCTATAAAGCTCAGCCCAGCAAAACCTAAGAGTCCATCTTAACACCCTTGATGCTCCCAACCTGCCTTCCCTGATGAACTCAACCATCTTTTTGACTGGCCTTTTCTCACATTTATTATTTATCTTCCTAACTAATCCCAGACAGACTGATCAATGGAATTGTTTCTCCCCTGGGACACACGGCACCAGGGTTTGCAGAGCTGTAGAGGGAAAGGAGAGGTCTGATCCTCTAGTGTCCCAGACAAAAGCCTTAAAGACTCCAGCCAGAGAAATGTGCTCTTTTGGGACAAGTGGACAATTTCCCTTGGCCCTCTCCCAACACTGGAATAAAGGAATCAAACTGGCCTCCAGTAGCACCTCCACAAGCTTTCTCCAGCTGGCAGAGGGGTCCTCAAAGGGGACAGAAGGGGACTGAAGGCTTGGAGAGGCAGTGGAGGCACTGAGGGGGAACAGGGGTTCAGGCTGGAGCAGTTCAGGCATCCAGCACTGTTTGTTTCGCTCCGGAAATCCAGATCTTACCTATTTAAATAAACAGGCTGGAGGACAGTGGAGTGTCAGAGCTGTTGTGGAGCACAGGAAACAGCTGTATTGGATTAGGCAGGGCCAAGGTGGGGACTTGGAGAGCTGGGAATAATAAAAATGAGGATAAAATCCCCTCCTGTTGCAGGACTATTTATTTTCTATAGAAAATTTCAACAGCAGGCAGGGACCGGCTGGGTCCCTTCAGCAGGGGACCATGGTGGGGGAGGCTGGAGATTATATTGGCCAGACAGCTCCTCTGAGCACCCCATGGAGGCTCAGCCTGACTGAGGGTGGGTGATGCTGCACCCTGTGGGGTTTTGCAGGCAGGTGGGTCATGCTGGGCTGATGGACAGTGCAGGAGATGATTTGGGTTGGGCACACAAAGGGCAGTGGCTGGAAGGAGTATCCTCATCCAGAGCCCCATCCTCTTCTTGGTGCTGGGGAGTTGCCCCTCTGTGGCCACATCCACATGCACCTGGACTACACTGTGACACCCAGGACTTGGTTGTCTCAGGTTGTTCCTGCCCCAGCTCCCTCCAATCCTGTGCGTCTCTGGCCCCACAGGAGAGGAAGAAGTGGGCAGGCATGGTGTGGGGCAGGGGACAGAGGAGTCTGGGCAACACAACTGGGCTGGTGCATGGACCTGAGCAAGACTGGTGTGTCTGAAAGCATCCCATCTGTTCTGAGAATGGGAGCATCCCTGTCCCCATCCTCATCCTCATCGAATTTTTTGGGTTGGAAGAGGCCTTAAAGACCATTCAGTTCCTCACCTCCTGCCATGGGCAGGGACACACACAGAATTACACACAGAATTAACAAGGTTGGAAAAGACGGTAGAGATCATCAACTTAACAACCTATCCAACACAAATCCATCATCTAAATCATCTAAACCATCTAAACCATGCCACTACCATTCATTAGACCAGGTTGCTCCGAGCCTCATTCAACCTGTTCTTGAATACATCCAGGGATGGGGCAGCCACAGCTTCTCTTGTCAACCTGTGCCAGGGCACCATTGTAAATAAACTTCCTCCATATGTCTAATCTCAATCTCTCCTCTTTTAGTTTAAAACCATCACCCCTTGTCCTGTTGCAACAGCCTGCTAAAAAGACTCATCCTAGTCCCTATTCCTATTCAAATCCCCATCCTCACCCTCATGCCTATCCCCATTCTCATCCTCATCCTTGTCTCCACCTGTTCATGCTCCCAGCCTCACTAGGGACACCCTGGCTTGCCAGGTGCTGACTCAGCAATGGGGTGCAGGTGGTCAACAGCACAGTGGGTCCCTGCCCTCAGACACACAGAGGACCAGGAAGGCACTTTGGGCAAGGCCCCAGAAATGCAGCCAGGTGGTGACTCGCTTCCTCCACCCACAAGGAAGGACTTCTTGGAAGCCATTCCCACTTATTTCACAGTTCTTTCAAAAAAAACCCTGGCAGCTGCCCAGCCCTAGCAGAGCCACGCTGTCCCTGCAGCTCCTAGACTCCCAAGTGACCTCCATGAGTATTTCCATAGCTGCCCACACAGATTTCCCACAAAGGGCAGTGTGCATCCTCAGTGCACTGAGCAGCCACAGTCCCCTTGAGCTGCCCCATTTCTCCAGGGTGATCACAGCTCAAAGGGGAGGCTTCTGCTTTCCCTTCCGATGTGGGAGAATGCAGCCACAGGACCCACTGGAAGCAAATATTTTTCACTCTCCCCTTTTGCCTCCCTGCTGGACACAGAGCCTGTTGGTCCACAGCCATATACATTTGGATATGGCTGCTTAGACCACTTGGCTTCAGCTCACTTGAACTTCTGGGGGCAGCTCTGGAGTGGCCCCCACCCCCACTGAGAACCCTGGAGGACGTGGTGCTGGAACCTTTGGCAACAAAACTGTGCTTCAGAGGAGGAGGGAGGGCTGGGAGAGAGGCCCAGCCTAGGTGCTCATCTCCTTTTTTGAGCCTAGAGAGGTGGAGGATGAGCCACGCAGAGCTCAGCCAGGACCAGTTGCAGGGTTCAAGGTCACCTGCAGCTCCTGGCTGTCAGGTCACGGGGGAACAGGCGGAGGCGGGCTGGAGGGATTTTCCCAGCAGGCTCCCTCCCTGGCACGCCGCCTGTCCCCAGATGCTCCGCGGTGCTGCTCCAGTCCCGGAGCCAGATGCGAAGCAGCTGAGCTTCACTTGGCTGCTCCAGGCAGCTTCACTGCCCAAGTCTGCAGTGCTCATCAGGGAAATTCCCTGCCTGGCCTCTTCCCGAAAAGAGGCTGGAGCAGGAGCTGGACCAAGGCTGGTGGGTCAGACTGTCCGGGGTTCTTCTCCCATGTTTCTTGGGGTGTTCAGGTGGAGATTAAAACCATCAGGATGATGGATGCTCAACCCATCAGCAGGTGTGAGGTGGGGTGAGAGTGGATGCCACAGACACCCCTGGGACTCACAGGGCTGGGTAGCCATGTTCTTATCAAGCAGACATTTCCCAGAAGGAATTTTTTGGTGGGATCATCCTCTCCCTCTGGGAAATTTCCCTGATAACGCTGGGGCTGAGGTAAAGCAAAACACTCTCCACATTCCCACCCAGTTGCCTGCTGGAGGCCGTGGTTCTTCTGGCGCTGGGATGATTCGCACGGGGAAAGCAGAGCTCCAGCCCCGCAGGCAACACTCGGATCCCTGGGACTCCCTGAGCATCCCTCCTGGCCTGGGGGGACACGGACATGGCCGGGACCCCTCGGGCTGCTCTGGGCTGGCTGCTCAGGTTCCCATGTACCGCCTGGACGTCACCCCGAAAGCGCCGGCGTGAAAGGGGGGCCCTCGGGTGCCGGACAATAGGGCTTTCCTTCCCCATCAATAGCGAGAGACACGCTGGGCTGACACGGAACTGTGCACAACAAAAGCCAGTGTCCGAACAAATCTTCTCAGGCGCTGGGTCCCCCGGGTGACCCGGGGTTAGCCCGGACTTTTGCTCCCGCCCGGCCCTCCGGAGCAGGAATGTCCCTCCGTGCTGCGCCATGGCTGGTTCCCACGCTTCCAACCTGCTTTCCTATTTATCAGCGACCGGCCCCTAATCCCCTTTGTGAAGGCCCGATTCAAGCTCAGCACAATGTGGAGAAAAGGGAGGGGGTGGGCAGGAGATGAGGGAGGGGAAAACAGCCCCAGAGAATGAATATCAAACCCTTTACCTTTTCCTCCCACCCTGATGACAATTCCCTAGGGACTCTTTAGGCTGTCACCTCCCTGGGCAGTGCCAAGTTACGGTGGGGGGACGGGACTCAGCCCACTGGAGGGGGGATTACTGTGGTGGGAGGTGGCAGTGGTTAAGAAACACAGACACACACTTGTGTGTCCCCTCACAGGTTACTTTGCCTTTGATGCCCACTGCCCTTTCATGATTAGATATCAGGACATTTTTTTTCACAGCATGGGTGGTCAAGCCCTGCAACAGAGCAGTGGTGGAGTCACTATCCCTGGAAGTGTTCAAAAGCACGTGGATGTGGCATTTGGAGACATGGTTTAGTGGTGGACATGGTGGTGATCGCAGTTGGACTTTATGATCTTGAAGGTCTTTTCCAACCTTAACAGTTCCATGATTCTGCGAACCTATGACTATGACCCTCTCCTACCATGGCTTCATCCATCACCTCCAGAGATGTGCCTGCACTTCTCACATGTTCCAAATAGGATGGAGGGTGCCTATGGTAGAACAGGAAGCGTTTCAATTCACTCCTTTTCCAGCCACCTCATGGCAGCCTCTCCCTGCTACTGCAACCCTCTCTCCTCACAGATTTCCTTGGGGGAATAACCTGCTGGAATTTTACCAGCGCTGGGCATGATGCCTCCTCTCCAGGCTTGAGCCCCTTGGCCAGCTCCTGTTTGCTTTAGGAGAGGATTCACAAGCCCTTCCCCAGATAACTTTGGAACAAAACAGTTTCCAAAGGCTGCACTACTTACAAATGAGAGGTTCCGAGCTTTTGTTCCAAATCCAGTGCTGTTTTCTTTGCAAACGGCGGGGGAAAAATGTAAAAGCAGAAGAGCCGACCTTGAATGCTAATCTTGTTAGGTTAAACTGTTCACTAAACAGATGGAGGTGCAAGGCAATGGGATTTTTGTCTTTCTGAGGAAGGGGTTAGGTTTGGAGGGCACAGAGGTCATTCCGGGCAAACTGGCAGCTTTGCTCTTTGTGTCACAAGAGCAGGGAGAAAGTGAAGGGGCAAAAATGCTCCCAGCTGAGCTGGTCCAGTGGAGTTTAACCCCCTGTTACTCTGGTGGTCTCACATGATGAAGCCCCAAAGCCGTGCTGTTGTACTCAGAGCCAGCACAAGGTCCAGGCATCCCAACAGAGACACACTGCTGAATACTCCATTGCTCCCAATGCCACTGCATCTCAGCATTCCCCACAAAAGATCCTCCAAAGAGCCACCCTATGGCTCCCCTGGTGCTCAGCTCCTCTGGGGAGGACACCAGGGATGGAAGCATTCACTGGGACCCAGGCTGGCTTCACACAAGGACTGTCAAGAAATTTTGTGTCCTGGGCTATGAAGGAGAGCAGTGCCCCTAAATCCTAATCCTCTGCTGCAGACAGAGGGTCTGGACCTGCAGCAGCCCCATCATGGCCCCTCTCCTCGCTCCCTCAGGCTCGGCTGAAGTGCTGGAGAGGCTGGCTGGGGTTAGTGGTGCTGCTTTTGGTTGGAGTGAGGGTCAAGAACTGAGAAAGTGTCACTGGGGCACCCAGGACAGGCCACTTTCCCACTGATGTTGTGAACCTCCTCTGCTCAATTCCTGCACCCAGCAGAAGGTATAGCTGGCACTCAGCCTGTCCCAGCTATACCAGCCTACGGTGACCCCACTTTCCCAGACTTCTGCTGACATCTACTTGGGGATAAATGCTGGGCAAGTAAATCCAGCTGCACCTCTGCAGAGCCAAGCTTCACCTTTCCTTGAACTTTCTGTGAGGAGAGGAAACCAAGGTCCCTGCAAAAAGCTCCAAGCTGCTGGAGGCTCCAGTAGAGACAAAGCCTGTTGTGACCCCATCCTGCTATCCCTGTGCTCCTCACCAGGCAGAGCTGACAGAGACTGTGGGCCCCTCTCTGCCTGCCCAGGACCAAAGGCTCTGCTCTGGGCACCGTGCTGTGCTGTAGGGTAGTGGTTGGGTTCCTGCCCTTTCTGCTTGTGTGAGCATGTCTTCTGCCTGCACTTAGCCTGGTGCATCCCTGGGCTGCTCTGGAGTGCACTTGAACCAAAGTAGCAACAGAAACAAAAACACAAAAGTATGAAGAATTGGTCAAGAAAACCAAACGACACTGCCTAGATCTGACAAACTGGCAACCACAGAGAAAAAACTGCCCCGTGGGCAAAGCCCTCAAGGGTCCTCCACAAACAGGACCTGGTCCAGAATGGTCCAGAATGGAAAGAAAGGGCTTGAGTGTGGTACAGGACATGCCAGCCATGAGAGGTGGGACCACTATCATGCTGAGGTTGGTGAGATGTGAGGAGATCCCCTCCAGCAGCACACCAGCCTGGGCTCAGTGACCTCAGAGGCAGAGGGCAAAGACAGGCAACTACCCAAAGAACTGAAAAAGGCTCCAATTTTTAGGCCTGGACCCTCTGTACTGCCACCAAGGCACAGGACAAGCATGTACTGGAGCTGCTGAGATTGACATGAAACTCCTTGTTTTAAAATAAAGGCTAATGAGAGGGTGCTGTTAGGGCATTCTGGTGGATCCCTGAGTACTATCAGCCTGGCTGAGCACCAACCAAAACTAGAGTCCAATAAAATCCCATGGAAAGATTTGTCAGACAGATGAATCCCTGCTCAGGTGGCTGATTCCAGTCGGCATCCTCAGCAGCACAGCCAGCAATGCCCAAAGCTGAGCCCCTGCTCTGCCCAGTCCAGCACAACACCACCCTGTGAACCAGAGCTGGGGCTTGTTGGGGACAAGGGTTCCCTACACCACTTTGCTCCAAGCTCCACCCAGCCGGGTTTGCTGGTACTGTGCCACAGGGACTGGGCAGCCCCGGAGCCACAGGAGGAAGCGCCAAACAGAATCGTGACTAGAGCAGGATAATGCACCACCCTGGCTGGGATGGGCTCTCCCAGCTGCTCCCACCTCCCTCCTCTCCGACCCGCTGTGAGTGAAGCACTCGATTCCCTCCTGGGCTGCAGCAGTGAGCCCAGCTCAGCGTCCCTCTAAAAGGCTGCCTGCCCATGCTTGTCAGAGCAGGGGCCTGGGAGCTGCTCAGCTCCGTGTTCCTCCCCCGGGGGCTGCAGCCACAGTGACCACACGAGTTGTGGGGTGGCTGCAGGCAGCTGCTTTCCCTGTTGCAATGTGACCACACACTCAGCGGGCCCATCACACCCCCAGCCCCGAGCTGTGCCAGCGGCGGACGCAGCGTGGGCCAGGCTGGGAACTCACTGCTGTGTGTCCATCTCCCCCCAGGCACTCAAAACAAACAGGGGATGTGAAAACACAGCGTCCAGAAAAATGTGTGAAGATGGAAACAAAAAGACAAAGTGGTTGGAGAGCTCAGAGGATCGACAGAGTCTGTGACAGTAAATAAATAGCAGTGCTGGTGTCCGGGGATTGGCCACCTCACTGTGTCCCACTGCCCAGGTGCTGGGAGAGACACGGCACTGGCAGGATCACGCCAGAACCAGCAAAGGGACAGAAGGGAGGGGTCAGCAGTGAGCCTGCTGCATGGCAGGAGCTCAAACATCTCGCAGCACCCAGCTGGAGGTTTGGCTCTATCGGACCAGGTGTCCAGGCTGTGCCAGTCCCCACGACAAGGGCTGGCACCCAGAACCAGCACTGAAGTGAGCCACAGTGCCATCCATCCCACAGGGATGAGACCATGGTCGGGAACTTGTGAATTCCCACCACGGCTGTGGCACTGAAACCCTGCCAGGAGCAAAAGCCAAGTGGTACAACATGTCCCCAGCTCTTCAGGGGTGTTTGCTGGGGGAGAGCGGGGAGCCGTGGCCAGTGCTCCAATGGTGTCCCTGCTGCTCCTCCAGTGGGTGGGCTGGTGAGGGGCCTTTATGCCATGGTCAGAAACAATCACTTTGCCCTTCCTTTCTCCATATTGAACTCATGGAAGCAGCCTGGCAGTAGGTGAGGGGAGCAGGGATGAGCACTTGGACACATTGACTCAGCTCTCTGCTCCCCTTCCCTGGCTCTCCACCATACCACACAGAGCAGAGACCCCAGGAGAGGACTCAGACTGCTCCGAGTTTGGTGTTCAGCTGCATCCTGTCCTCGGGATCCCTTCCTTCTCCATGGGGAGCAACATCAGCTGAAGATAATGCTTCCCATCAGCATTTAGGGATATCAGGGATCAGACCTTTTCCTCTCCAAGCAAGCTACTGTAATGGGTGAACAGCCCAGACTGAAACATCAGACACTTCCAAGTGTCCAGGAAGGTGAACGATCCCTCCTGAACAGCAGACCTGTCAGGGGCTGCTGGGAACAGGGCCCATGGTGGGACCATGGTGCCATGAAGAGCTGACACAGTGCTGGCACCCTGTTCCGGCTCCAGGGGCTTCTCTGAGGTGCTCACAGCCCCAGCACAAGCCCAGCACATGCATTTCCTGCTCTACAGTGTCTTCAGCCTCTCTATTCACATCAAAGTAATTTGAGCTGTGTTTTTTCAGCCATACACACTCTGCAACCATGCTGAACCTGGGACACATGATCAGGCAGGGAAGGGGAAGTTTCCGCTCCAGGTGAGGCAGGGGCAGCCCAGAGCTTCCTGCTGCCCAACAGAAATAATCCAGGACATGCATCCACCACAGCCTGAGAGCCAGACCAGCATTCAGGGGCACCACAGGCTCAGGATTTGTACTTTTTTGGGCCCTATTTCCAGAGCCTCTCTCACTCCACATGAGTTGTTAGAGGCCTTGGAGATGATTGACTTGGGACCAAGGCAGTCACAGTTTCTTCCACAAAGTGAACATCCATCATTCCACTATCTGTAACAAACAGAACACCAACTTCTCAAAACTAGAAAAAGAGACTAATGTGTTTTTTAAAAATTATTTTTTTTTGTTCTTTGAATATTTTCCTAGAGGAGAAAGGAGAAATGAGGAACCTCCTGTATCACAGTATGATAAATGTCTCCTGCTACTCAGCAAAGTCTGAAAGGAAAATGCCATCACTCGAGCCCCTGGGGACATCACGTGTACCCCGGTACAAAAAGCCAGGCCCCAGGCCAAACCTGCTGTCCTGGGAAGCTGTTGACACCCAGCTCTGAAAGTCAGGGCTAGGGTCTCCTGAGGACATGAGTCATGGAAAGCTTTGGATGAGAATCTTCTGGTTTGGCAGTCTGACATGTAATTTCTACCTGAGTATCCATGTGCTGTGCAAGCAGCACCCAGTGATATTCACACCCACCAAGCCTGGAGCTGCCCTGCTGACCTGCACCCACCACAGCACCTCTGACCCATACAAACTGTGGCCATAGCAGGCTCTAGGTATGTTTCCAGTGCCTCCAAGGCTGCCACTCTTGGTGCCTTGGGCTCCCAGATCATCCTCATGACATGCCAGGGCTCAGTGAAGGTGAAGCTCCCCAAGGGATGGCAGCTGAGGAGGGGCCTCAGGACTGGCCTCACCCCCAGGACCACCCCTCTGCCCTGCACAGGATGAGTAGACAGAGGTCTGCCAGGCTCCGTTATCAGTGCCTAATTATCAACACAGTGACCATCTAACACACCATGGCCTCTTGCTCAACCTGCACCTACCCTGCCTTGAAACCCCTTCATAAGGATAGGTTGGGATTGGATCCCCCCTGAAGCCTTTCCTTCCCCAGGGAAAGGTAAACGTGAGATGCCAAAGGATTTAGTCACATTTCAGGGTAGGAAGAGGTTTTCCATCAGATGAAGATGGGGTACCATCCCATTGCAAACAGAGGGACATCAGGCAGGTCTGAAACAGGAGACTGTCTATAAGATAAGGTGAGAAATTACATGTCACAAACAGCAGTCCTCATCTGTCATGTAAGGGGAAAGTTGCTGTGTGGAAATAACATTTGACTGTCAGCAGGGGAGAGAAATATTGGAAAGAACCTCTTGAAATTAGAAATCATATTGATGACAACCATAAACATCCCAGTAGGGCAAGCAAACAAAACACCCAAACTGGTGGCTCTTTCTGCACAATCCAACCCCCAAAATGCAAAATCTTCCTGAGAAGGAAAAAGTCTCTATTGCTGTGTTCCCCACAGCGCCAGTATTAACCTCATCCATGGAAAGGTAATGGAGATAAAATGGTCTTGGATGATCATCACAGTCCAGGGCAGCCCCTGTGCAAAGGAATCAACCTGGACAGTACTGCAATTGCCAAAGAAAGAGGTTTGCTCCCCATTTTGTGACTTGCAGCAGCCCACAATCTCCTGGGTAGTGTTTCTTTCTGGTCTATCAGTTCCTCATTGACTTTTCCACTTATTCTCCATGAGGGCATCACAGACTTTCGTGCACCAGGGGTTGCATGTGATGGTTTTGATTGAGGAAGTCTGAGGGAGCCTGCTAGCGTCAGACAAGGCAGTTATTTTTCCATACAGAGCCAGATCTTCCTCACAGCAGCAGAAAGACCATTTTGGTAAACACAGACATCTCCCACAGCCCAACTCTGAGAAGAAATTCCCCAGGGTGAAGAACTCGACCCTTCCCCACAAAGTCCACTGTAATGAGAGACCCCCAGATGAGGCACGTTGGGGACACTTAAATAGTCATTTTTAATGAATTCCCTAACCTGGCTCCCTATGAAGGTAATTTTAATCAAGCAGACAGAGCTTCCACAAGCTCTGCAGAGTGGCTGCAGAGGCGAGAGCTCACGGGTGTGATGCAGAAGTGGCTGAGACAGTGACCTGCGTGGGAGTGACAAGCTCTGATTTCACTCAGCCTACAAAATACTCCCTTCTCCTTTGTGACAGACACAACTTCTATTTTTGATTGTGGAAGAGGGCATTTAAGGGACTTTCTGGCCATGGCTGAGGAGTGACAAACAGGGGGGTTGAATCCTGGGATTTTCTGCACTGGGTCACTTGTGTTCTGTAAGACTCTGTCAGTCCCACAGTCCTGCTGCATTTTGCCCCCTCCGGAGGAGATGGCGAGGTGACCCCTCCTGGGGACAGCTGTGGGCACTGGTGATGTGTGAATGTCCCAATTCCACCCTCAGAGTCTTGGCAAGAGCCAAGAGCAACACTGAGGGCTTTGCTAGATCCCCTTCTGTCATGGCAGTGATGTGAGATGGACACAGAGCTTGATGCAACTTGCATGTGCTCTTAAGTGCCACCAAAACCTTCTCCATAAACGTGATTGTCAAAGGCAGAAGAGAAAAATAAAAAAGGAGGAATCATACCTTACATGGCAAAAAACATGAAGCAGAAAGGCAGGGACTGAGCTTTAAAAAGCTGGGCAGACGTGGGGGTCCTGGGGTGGTGGATGTGCTCAGCATCACGGCAAGGAGCACTAGGGACACCAGTGGATGGGCTCCCAGTGTCCAATGTGGGTGCAAGTGTTGTCACAGGCACTGTGGGAGAAGTGTCATTTCTTGATTTCAAGCAGTTGATGTCCCTCCTGCCATCACGGGCGTTTTTCTTGGTGACTTGTGATTTGGGAGTTTTGCATCTTGCTTTAGAGCTGGTTGAAAACTAAGATGGTTTAACAAGATTTTGGGGGTAAAACCCATCATTCTTAGCACTGAAATCTGACTGAAAGATCAAGAATTGAAATTAAGGCCTATTTGTGGATACCCCTCAGCATCCTATGTCAGGAAACCCAAGTAAAATCAATTGTGCTGCAGGGACCAGGAAGGGACTGGGGGTTCCTGGCTCTCGAGGAGCACTGGCCCCCATCCCAGTCCCAACTGGGGCTGCTTCCTAAGCCCCTAAGGAAATCCACCCTTCCCTCTGCTGACCCTGCTTAGCACCTACAGGGATATTTACTGTCCCACTCCCTGCAGCCACAATCCCATGGAGTCCCCAGAATCTGGTGGATGCAAGTGGGTGAGTGGGCAGTGCTGGGAGACATCTCACTGTGCCCCGGCTGCTTTGTCCCTGTGTGGGGGAACCCCGGGAGCCGCCGGGACCCACCATAAAGCAGAAACCCAAGCAGCCCAGAGCCAGCTGCCCCTGCTTCCAACCCAGGGCAACAAAATCTCCCTGAGGCAGGAGCAAGAGGGGCTCGAAGGCTGTGCCCACCCCGCTCCCCTCGCAGGCCCCCCAGCAGGCAGGCTCCCTCCTGCGATAAGGGCAGAAAACAGCCGAAAACAAACAAACAGTTGGAGTTAATGGGGCGGCAGTTATTTTTGGCCTAGAGGGAGTTCACACACTCTGTGTTGTTTTAGCAAATAGCTGTAAATGGAGCTTGTGGTGCGGGAGCGGGCTGGGAACCGGCTGGCTCCGGGCAGCGGGAAGAGCCGGGGCCTGCTGCACCAGCGCTAACAGGAAATCAAGCGCCTCACCTCCCTTAGCACCTCCCTGGCCTCACACTTTTATTGTCACCACATCCTTCGGAGGCCACATCAGAGAGGAGCCGAGGGGGCAGGGCAGGGGCAGGCCCGTGGGAAGGTGGCTCTGGGGTCTGTCACCCGCGGGGAACAGGCTCGCGAGGCCGCCCCGACGTGGGCGATGCCAAAGCCATGTTGCCATCGCTGGTGTCACCGCGGGACCACACAAGGGGATGCAGGACCTGCACTCAGTGCCCGCCAAGGCTCGATGCTGTCCTGCCTCCCCAGCACTCCTCAGCGTCCTCGGCATCACCCTGGATCAAAAAGTCCTGGGCAAAAGGCAGCTCCCTCCGGAGATGCACCCTGCAGCCGAGCCAGCACTGCCTGAGGCCCCGGCTGGGACACCGAGCCCTTCGCGTGTGCTGAGATGCAAAATCACACATTTCCTTCCCTGTTTTGGTTTCCTTTAAAGAGTGATTACACTCCTGGCTGTGTGAGATCAGGACGCCAGGTGCCTGCAGAGGATAGCAGTGGCATTGGCTGACTCCATAAACGAGATGCAAGGCTTCGCACAGGCAGAAAGCACAAGCCACCAGGAAAACACACAAACTCAAGTGACACATCAGCTCAGTAAGAGAAAGGAGAGTTAGAAACAGCCCCCTTGCATGGCCTGTAATCTCAAAGCAATAAAACTTGAATATAAAAGCCAGATAGCAGCTGCTGCCAGGGCAGAGGACTGGGACACAGTGGCTGAGCAGTGGCATCAGGCTCATGCCAGAATTTCTGCACCACTGTCAGTTTAAATCAGGCTGCTTGTGACATTCACTTGGGGAGCCACTCCCCAGTCCACCCAGTTTAGGGTAACCAGGATGCTCCAGTCCACCTGTGACAGCAGGAGCCACAGCAATGGTAGTGTGGGGAAGGATGTGGAGCACAAGTCTCATAAGGAGTGACTGAGGAATCTGGGGATGCTCAGCCTGGAGAAAAGGAGGCTCAGGGGGGACCCTCTCACTCTGTCCAACTCCCTGACAGGAGGGTGGAGCCAGGTGATGGTTGGGCTCTGCTTCCAGGCAACAAAGGACAGGACAAGAGGAAATGGCTGCAGGTTGTGCCAGTGGCTATTTGGAACAGATATTAGGGAAGGTTTCTTCATGGAAAAGGTCAGGAACATGCTGCCCAGGCCAGTGGTAGAGTGGTGGCGTCCCCATTCCTGGAAGGACTTAAAAGCCTCGTGGATATTGTTCTTGGGGACATGGGTTAATGGTGGCCTTGGCAGTGCTGAGGGAACAGTTGGACTCAATGATCTTAAAGGGCTTTTCCACCCTGAGTGATTCCATGATTCTGTAACTGTTAGGCTCCCACCCTGGTGTGGCTGTGTGCTGAGACATCCAGAGGCCATTCAGCAGCCCTACGCCTGAAAGCAGAAAGTGGTTTGAGACCATCATTTAGTCCCAGACTCTGTGTCACCAGAATGAGACTCCATCGAAGATAACACCTTCCTGCAGTGAGCAAATAAAGCTGAATGCTGGTAATCCAGGTGCTGGCCGGGAGATGGGCTATGAACTCAGTGCTGCAGGCAAAGCTGGTATTGGGACAGGAGCATGGCATAGCCAGGGAGCATGGGGTGCTGGTGCCAGCATCCCCCCTGTCAGCTCCTGCCCAGGCTCCCTGGGATGGGGGCAAGTCCCAGGGCTGAGGAAGGTCGGATGTGGTTGCAGGAAGGGAATCAGGAAGCTGTGATGATGGAATCACTGAGTGGAGCAGAAGGCAGCACCTGACACCATGGCAGGGAGCAGCCCTGCACCAGCAGCTCTCAGGCTAAAATATCTTCTTGCATCATTTCAGGATTTTAAGGGGGTTTTGCCAGTGGGGAAATGCCTGTAATGGGTGTCCGGGGGAAGAATTTCCTCTAAGTTTTTCATACATACACATGGAACTGAAGCTCTAGCTGGAATGGCCCTTCCATGTGGGCACTGCCCAGTCCCCTGAGCACGGACAAGGCAATCTCCATCCCCAGCCCTTTGTGGGCAAATCACAGAATCACAGACTGATTTGGGTTGGAAGGAACCTCGAAGCTCACCAGTTCCACCCCCCTGCCATAGGCAGGGACACCTTCCACTAGATCCGGTTGTTCCAAGCCCCATCCAACCTGCCATGCACCCAGTGCAAGAGCCCCAGTGGCTGCAAATAGGCTCATCTTGTGCTCAAAGGCTTCCAGTGCCAGAAAAAGGTATTTGTAGTAGCTGACAACAAGCCCCAGCATCCATGCAGCCCCTCAGAAAGTGGCAGTGGCTCCTGGAGACATGTGACAAAAACTGCTGGTCCCACCAGTTCTAGGGGCTTCATGTGCCTCCCGGGGAGGACCTGCTGCTCCTGCTCCTGCCATGGGGAACAGGGGTCACTTTCGTTGGATCTCATCAAACTCTGGTTATATCTGCAATATAAATCCTAAAAGCACTGTTTGTAAACCCATAAAAGGCTTCCCTGGAGGGAGATAAGAATTGAAGACAACTGGCTTTAATGGCGTTGGAGAGATTTATGGGATTACCTTAAAAGAATTTATTGGAGGACTTTTTTAATGAGCAAATAATTAGTAGATTTATCTGCTTTTAGCTTCCTTGCTGTTTTATGGTGTTAATGAAACTGCTTTCTAGGGGTTTTAATAAAGCCTGATTCTGCCCTTCTTCCCAAGAGCATCCCAGCATTCTCTCTCTGTCTGGGGACTGTAAACTGGGGAAGGCAGTTCAGTAGGAGCTGGAAGGCAAGGCTGGGAGGGCTATCCTTATTTTAAGGCACAAATCATACAGAAAAGGAGCAGAAAAGGAGAAACAGGCCAAGGAGAGCCACTGGTGAAAGGCACTCTGAGAAATTAATGTATAACCCCAGCAAAGCCCAAAGCCCCGGAAAGAGAACCTCTGGGTCACGGCCCTTTTCCAGGGACAGCAGCTCATCCCTTTCCAGGGAAAACATCCCTGCTACATGCTTTTTCCAAGAGATCTCCTTCCCCAGGCAGCTGCTAACATTCTCCCACTGCAAGGACAACTCCTGCATCACCTTCCAGGCCACAGCTCCCAGGGGGTCTCTCCAGCTCCTCAGCAAGTGGGGACTTCAGCACAGACACAACACCTGGGTGGCAACCAAGGGACAGACCCCCAGTCCCTGGCAGCCCCTCTGCAGCTCCCCAGGCCCCTTCCCCACACTGACCCAGTGGTTCTGTGGGTGAGACCAGGTGCACTCACAATGTTATTGAACTCAGACATGAGCTATGCAGGGCCCAGCTCTGCACCCAATTCCGTGAGAAGGGGGGCTCCAAGCAAGGGAAATCCTGTAAGGAACTGGGATCCTCAGGGCTGGCAGGTTATGCTGGCTGGCTTATGGCTCATTGCAGAGCTGTGGAGAGGTAGAGCAGACATTGCCAAGCTCACAGCTGAGGAGAGGCTGTGCCAGAGCTGCACATCCTTCCCTCGCATGGGAAGCACCAACTGGGAGCATCCCTGGGAAGGTCAGGGAGAAGGAGATGCTCTTGGCTGCTCTGCCCTGCAGCAGCCCTGGGAAGAAGCAGTGGCACAAATCTATCAGCAAGGTCATTAATCACCAAGAAAGGGGCTACAGAAGGATATAAGTACTTGTGGGAAAAGCAGAATTCTAAGCAGTTGTGTCAGGAGCTGGCCCCAGTGGGGTCACACTGTGCCTCATCCTCCCCGGCCCTGAACGGGATGTTCATTCATGGACAGGGACCTTCCTGGGAGCTGACAGCATCAGCCCAGCCCTGAATAGAGCCATGGTGAGACTCCCAGGGGGAATTCTGGTATTTTCCTGATTTTAGGGCTCCCAGTGAGTCAGCAATGATGCCACGGGCACTGCAGCCGTGTGTGGTTCCCCAAGGAGATGTGAGCAGCCAGCCCTGTGCTGCTCCAGGGGCTGGAAATGGTGCAGCTAGGCTCCCTGAAAAATCAGTCCTGCAATCCTCAGCTCCTCGGCTGCTCAGTGAAGCAAAACCTTATTTCCAGAGCTGCGGTTCTCCTTTGGTTATTTTACTTAAACATGAACACTACCAAAGTCTCCAGTAAAATTCCACTACCTCAGCACATTACAGTGGGATCTAATGTATATATATACACACACATATATATACAAGATATATATCATGAACTAGTAACAGTTAACAATTCTAATATACTTTCATACAATAGAGACTGAATGATTTAATAGGGAGGGAAGGGGGTTTTCAGAACACTCAGAAACCACCGTTTCTCCCCCCCCCCGAATGGCTCAGGCTCCAGCACAGCTGATTTCCTCTGGGACAGACCATCCAGTGTGTGGATGTTGCTGGCAAAGGGTGGCTGAAAAGAAAATCAGAGTTCACAAGGTCTGTGAGAAGAGTCGGAGGCTGGAGCTGCACATGCTGAGTCGTTAGTGGCTTTTGCTGCTAATTGGGCACGGGCTGCCAAGCTGGACTTATTCCAGAGGAAAAAGGAATCTCTTCCCTGCATTTTTCCCTGACAAGTCAAAGGTCAGACACCTTAAAAGCCTGTACAACTACTTAAAGCTTTCGATGTTGCACTTAAAAGCTTTGGTGTGGAGCCCTCGAGCCACCACTTCATTTCCTCCTGCTGTGAAATTCCCTCTGGCTTAAAAATGCCCAGACTTTGTCCCAGTCCTGCTCCACCTCTGCAGCTAGACCCAGTCCAGGCCAAATCTCTGCTCTTTTGTTCTTAATGGCTTATTGACAACCTTGAATTTTTTTATCCATGTCCGTGACTTCTCATGGAAAGTGGGAGATACGGCTTCAACAGCAAGCTGTCCACCTTTATAAAATTCACCCAGACCAGCAGCACCTACATTTTTCCCATTATTTCCATGGAGAGAGGGTAGGATCATAAATCATACATAATGCAAACAGGGTAATGCAGAGGAGAAGCACGCATCATTTTGGAAAGGCTGGTACAGAAATCCCTCATGGCAGGAGGAGGAACGAGATAAGCTTTAAAGGTCCCTTCCAACCCAAACCTGTCTGTGATTCTATAAACTAAATTGCCGTGTTTTCATGAAGATGATAAATTATAGATCCCACATTTCAAAATCTTGTTGAACTCCATAAAATAATAATGAGCAGATATTTCAAACTTCCAACATTTGCTCTGGAGAACTGCAAGCATTGCCAAGTGGCTCCTGAGTGCCAAAGCTTGCGACAGCCCCAGCTCAGTCCCTCCTGGGGTGGGGCCATGACAGGGGGGTTTGGTGCATGGCTCCCACCCCCAGCACATGGCATGACTGCATTTCCCTCCCTGCTGGTGGCCAAGAAGCTTTTGGGGATCAGAGTGGTGGGACTCTGCAAAGTCTGGGTTCCTGTGGAAATGGGCACCAATGGGCACATGCTGCTGGCAGGAGCCATCCCATGGGACACAGAGAAGAACAAACCTCCACAGAACTGACATCTCACAGGGAAGCCCATCTTGGAGCACAGGCATCCTCCTACAGAGACAGGAGCTGCCGGGAAAACAAAAGCTGATGCTTCACTACACTGTGGGAATCAGCCTCGCTGGTTCTCTGGTTTTTATTTGCAGTACTGAAGATAAGAAACCCGGGGTATTGTGGGAAACAGGAAGACCTTATCTCCCAGCCCAAGCTGCTTCTCCTGCCACAGCCTCAGGTTTTTTTCCACTCATTTCTGATACTGCATGATTCAGGCCAGCAGAAAGGGCTGTGTGCTCCTGTGAGCAGCCTCACCACAGTCCTTGGCAGCAACACTGAGCCCCTGAACTGCACCAGGAGGTTTAGTTTATTACCAGGATCATCAGATATGGAACAGTTTGGGTTGGAAGAGATCTTTAAAGCTCATCTAATTCTGTGGCCAGGGACATCTCATCTTCCACTAGACCAGGATGCTCAAAGTCATGTCCAATCTGACCTTGAATGTCTCCAGGAATGGAGCATCCACCACCTCTCTGGGCAACCTGTGCTAGTGTTTCACCACCCACACTGTAAAAAACCCCACAGATAAACCCACAGGCACATCCTCAGAGGCCTCCAAAAGCACAGTGGATGCCACAGTCACTGGCAGGGCTCTCTGATCACGTCGGTCCCAGCTTTGAAGGTACCAGAGAAAAGTCCTGAAACAGATTTTGGAGCAGACCACTCATCAGTAGGTAAGGACCATGTGACAAAGTATTAGGACTAGAAATACTGAAATCTCAGACAAAAAGGACTCACAGCTACAGCTGCACTCCCCAAAAACAGCTACAAAAAGGGACGGCTCTGCAATCTGCAGGCACCAGGGCAGACATGCAGGGTACAAGGCTGGTACAGTGTACACCCTGGTGTTTCAGTATTAGAGCCAAGTCTCTTATAAATCAGGACCTGAAGTCAGATCCCGAATCTTTGCTCAGAGTCTGAGTAAAGCCCTTGCAGACCCATCACTCTGGTGATGCAGTGCTAAGCCTGGCAGTGGTCATGCCCATGCCTGGGGCAGGTGCACACCTCTGGCTCCTGACACCGAGGGTGCTTCATGAGAGAGCCTGGCAGGTACCACCCTGCCTGGGCAGGGTCGAGTGCTCTGCCAGACCCCCAGGCCCAGGAGAAAACTCAGGAGTGAAGCACTGCCATGGGAACACAGGATTTCAGCCCTATGTCTCCTTCATCCACCTGACAAAGGGGCCTGGATAATTTCAGCTTTCAGCTGGGGATTCACCAGGGGGCAGGACCTGGGCTTGGCTTGATCCACCTTGAAGTGATTTCCCTTGCACTTCAAGTCCAATTGAGCAAGGACAGAGCCTGATGTCACTGGCAGCACCCACACCTTCCTGCAGCCCCTAGTTTGGCCCCTGCCATCAGTGAGATGTGTCTTGGGGGTGATGGAGATAGCTTGGATCTGGGCTTTATTGACAGCGACTGGGATGGAGCCACCGGGGAAGGAGGGAGCCGACAAGAAAAGCACCCTGACCCAGGCAAGAAGAGGAGAAAGGGATTAAAGGGAGGGATTAGCAGGGAGAAAACTGAAGGTCATCCTCAGTGAGAACGAAATGAGGCAGCAGCAGCAGAGCCAGCTCTGCCCAGCCGCCCCTCCTGCCCCCGCCCTGGCTCCCAGTGGCGGCACCTCCTTTGTGTCTCCCGTGACCCGGGGATTATGAGTGTGGGAACGGGTACCCTGCGCTCACAAAGGCCAGGGCAGAGCCGGGGAGGAGGGAAAGCAGCGAGAGATGGATGACTCCTGCTGTGGCTCTTTGCTGGGAGGATGGTGGGATGTGGGGCTGGGGTGGATGATCTCCCTCCTGCTCACCCTGCACTTGCTTCTCTGTTGGAAAAGCACCACGGTGATGCCACAGCCAAAGCAGAGCCAGCACCAAGGCTGTTCCCAGACATGCCCTGATCATCTCTCACCATAGTGCAGTAAATGAGAAAATCTGCCAAGTCAGAGCTCACCGAGTGCAGCTCCAGCAGGAGGTTTGACAGGGGCCAGACTGGCACGCCCAGGGGGATGCTGGTGATGCTCCTCACTGTGCTGAGGATGCTCAGCCTGGGCATCTCAATATGGGCATTTCACTCACTGGGCTCTTGAGATCTCAAAGATTCAAAACACCCTCCCAAGCCCTCTCTCTCCTTTTCCCACTCTCCAGGCAAGAGCCAAGTCCCATCAGTACACCTCCAGCTCTTGCTCTTGGAGATCTCCCACTGCCTGGGCCTGCATAAGGCCTACTCCACAGGGAGGAGACCTCTCCTCTGCCTCCTGAGTCCCCTCCTGGCACATATGCCATAGGCAGCTCTGCCCAGTGCCAATCTCTGGTTCAGAGACTCCTGCTATGACTCTCCTTGTACACACAGACCATCCTGGACTCCTTCCTGACACAGGGACCACGACTGAGGGAGGGAGCAGAAAAGGTTTGGTGGGAACATCAGAAAGGCCAGTCCACGATTAACGACTAACTAGGAAATTACCCTAATGATCCTGGTAGGAAAGGCTCCTTACCTTAGGAAAAAAATGAATGTTGGCTCCAACAGTCCCCAAACATAACAGCCCACTGTGGGAAACTCCAGACTTCAGTAAAAACAAATAGTCTCGAGTTTGCACATGAGATTTTATTTTTAAATAAGCCAAAGCCAAACGAGCAATTTTTCAGGGAGCTCTGGAACCCGTGGGCTGGATAGGCCAAGGAGGAGGCAGGAAGGGGGTGCTGTGCCGGGGGTGACCACTGTCTCTATGCAGGAATGTGGCCCCATGTCCCAGCCCCACTGAATTCTCTCATCACTCAGTCTCTTTCTTATGGCACAGCAACAGCCAAACCCCATCCCAAATCTTCCATTAAAACAATGAAATGAAGCATAAAACCCTGGAAGCAGACTGGTGCCATGGCATCAGATCATCTTTAGGCTTTCCAGTAACTCCCATCAGCTTCAGAAGCTCAGACCAAAGGATTAGGAAATAGATGAGCTAAAGTCTGCAAAATGGAAAGTGCTCCGTAATTGAGCTACACTCGATCCACAAGGATCCTCCTCTGTGGATCCTGGAAAAGGAGATTTCTCCAGTTGGATTGATGAGCATTTTCCAGCTACAGCATCAACCAAATACGACTCCTTCGCTTTTCATGAAATCACTGAGCACAGCTGTACCCACACAACTGGAATTTCAAGACATGAGTATTTGCCTCAGTTAAAGACATTGAAAAACCAAGTGACCACAGTTACAGGAGCAAGGACAATGCTTTCAGGCACATGGTGGCATTGCTGGGGTTGACCTCAGGAGGAATGTCAAGCCTGTACCTGTATCTGCTCAGCAAGGGGCTCTCCAGCTCCTTCATTGCACAGTTAGAAGCGATCAGAGTTCAAATATTGAGCGGGGGGGACTGAGCATCAGCCTGCTTTCCCCCTGGAAGGGTCCAAAGCCAGGTTGAATGGGGCTTGGAGCACCCTGGTCTAATGGAAGTTGTCCTTCCCCACGACAGGGAGGTGATATGTGATTCTGTAATTCTTTTATGCTGGTGATTCCATGGAAAGGACCAAGGAGAAACATGAAAGTGTGTCTGACACAGCCACTGTGATCCCTTGCAGCAAAGCCACAGCACTGCCAAATCCTGGCCCTTCTTTGGGTGCCACTGTCCCAAACACACCAACTGAGGACCACCTTGGTGCCACCAGGTCACCCATGGCAGATCCCTTGGCATCAGCACACCATGGCTCTTGTGTCCCCTGAGATTTCAGATGCTCATTGGAAACTGCAAGCTCGCTGTGTACTTCATCTCAGAGATGGTGACTAATTCCATCATTCAAAGAGCTGACGACGATGAAAGCTAGTGGAGAGATCAGGAAGGGAATTAAAAATAGCCCTGATGTGGCACAGTGTCAAGTGTTCATGTTTGGATTTTAATTTTATTTTTTTATTCCGAGTTTCTTTGATAAAATATTTTCCCATGCTGAATACGCTTGGAACATCCCCTCCATCACGGCATTCCTGATGGATGAGCCAGGCTGCTGCAGATCCTATGCCAGAGCTGTATTGCCTCCACTCCACGATTCTCACTCCCACATCCACACCTTTGGGACCTGGAAGTCATTAATCACTGTGTACCAACTTGGAAGGTACCTCTGAGGGCAGAAACATCATAATGGACACAGTACAGGAAGGAAACAGAACCATGGAATCATTAGGCTTGGAAAAGACCTCTAAGATCATCAAGTTGACCTATCAGCTCAGCAGCACCACCACATTCATCACCAAACTGTGTCCTCAAGTGCCACATCCACACAGCTTTTGAACAGTTCCAGAGATGATGACTCCACCACTGCCCTGGGCAGTCTGTTCCAATGCTTTACAACCCTTTCCACGAAGGAAGTTCTCCTAATATACAATCAAAATGTCCCCTGGCACAGCTTGAGGCCATTTCCTCTTGTCCTGTCGCTTGTTACCTGGAAGAAGAGACTGATCTCGACCTGGCTCCACTCTGTGTCAGGGAGTTGTAGAGAGCAAGAAGGTTCCCCCTGAGCCTCCCTTTCTCCAGGCTGAGTCCCCCCAGCTCCCTCAGCTGCTCTTGGTGCTCCAGACCTTTCTCCAGCTCCACTGCCCTCCTCTGGACATGCTCCAGCCCCTCAGGGTCTCTCTTGGTGTGAGGTGCCCAGAAACAGAGCCAACATCCACCATGAGTCACCACAGCTCTGCTTGGCTCCTGGGCTGTGTAGCTGTAGGTAAGACTTTCAGCAGGGAGGTTTTCTGGATGCGAAACTCAATGATCTTGGTAGAAAGTGGCTGTTTTCACTGGTTGATACAAACTCAGCAGAGACCCTGGGGGTCCATCTCACGTGGCCACACCGAGGAATGGGGCGACTCCTCTCACCCAAAGCAGGCAGCTGCTCAAGGCTACAGAAAACCCTGCCCCAGATGTCACTGGATAAAAGGTGTCTCAGAAGACAGTGCCCATGCTGCACCCAGGCCACCCAGAGCCTCCCCAGGGCCCGCCCAGCCACAAGGCATGAATGCTCACCATAATCTTCCCTACTCTTTCCAAGTTCAGCATTCCTAGGAAACATCTGAAGGAAAACAATGGCCTGATTTCAACATCTTTGAACAAAAATGGTTTTTCTGGTTTTCACCCTGCAAATCTAAATTACACTTTTTAATTGCCTTTTTCACCCTGAGCAATTACTGGCCTTTGGGGTTTCTTTCTTTTTTTTTTCGTTTTTCCCTTTCAGACCCCTGACTGCAGGCACAGGTTTCAGGCACAAGCTGCCAAGGTCTCATCATGAAAAATGACTGACTTGCAAAAATAGGAAACACACCTCTGTCCCCAGGCCTCCACCACCCATTCATCAGCTGTATGGGAAACACAGACACCCACTGCCTCTTGACTGAGGGACAGGCATTAAAACCCCATTTGTTAAAAATTGTTAAAAGAAATCCAAGGGTGGAGGGAGTCCTGAAAACAGCATGTACAAGGAAAAATGTATGCCAGGCTGTTTTGGGCACTTCTGTGGAGGCCCAGAGATGTGACTGGTATCAATGATCCATTGAACAAGGGTGATACCAGCCTGTGCCAGGACCCTGCAGAGAAGATGCTCAGCTCCAAGCAGGGGAGGAGGATGCAGCAGCCACAGGAACCAGAAGTAATTACATTTTCTCTAACATGGTATGCAGAGAAGTGATGACCAGAGCTTTCTGGGAAGGTTTTATGGATCAATTATCGAAAGACTATAAATCTGCCTTCCCAAAGGAGTGGGAAAAGCCCACATCTGTGAATACCTTCAGAAGGTTCCTGCTGCTGTGGGAGACAGCCCAAGGATGCTCATCCAGAGGCCAAGATCAGCTGCTTCCAAGTAAATGTTTATACCTGGGCCACCTGCTCAGATGCTTCTGCTGATGGAAGCAGGCTGGTGGTTCGGACTGAGATGGTCTTTTCCTGCCCATGAGCTCATCACACCTTGTTTGAATGAGGAAGGAAGGGTAACTCCCCAGCTATCATACCTACAGGCAGTGGAGAGAAATGTTTTGGGCTCCTGCTTTGTCCTGGACATTGGTTTTAGTCACAGGAGGGATCTTGTCTCCCCATGGGCACCAGAGGGGCCCGAACAACCCACTCTCATAGAACCGTAGAACTGTTTGGGTGGAAGGCACCTTAAAGTACAGCTCATTCCACTTCCCTGCCATGGTCAGGGACACCTTCCATTATCCCAGGCTGCTCCAAGCCCCATCCAACCTGGCCCTGGACACTTTCAAGGATGAAGCAGCCACAGCTTCTCTGGGAAACCTATGCCAGGCCCTTGCCACTCTCACAAGGAAGAATTTCCTCCTAATAATATCTGACCTAAATCTCTCCTCTTCTAGCTTAAAAATGTTCCCCCATGTCTTATCACTGTCTTCTCATGTAAAAAGTTGCTCTCCATCTTTTCTGGCATGAAGACATCTCCAGTCAAGCTCAGCCACAAGACCTCCCTCCAGTCCACATTATCCCATTTCCACCCATCCATGCTGCCTCCCATGTCTGGCTTTCACCAAGGGCAAAAAGAGTCCAGCTTTACCATCTGAGAGGGACCTCTGTGTGATGGAGTGGTGGCCCTCAGGGGACAGGAGAAAGACTCTCCCTTTAAGGAGAAAGGCAAAGCCCTCTGTGCAGGGATCTGTGCTTGTTTTGTCATGGGACACATTACCCTGAACCCAAAAGAGGAAGGAAAAAGGGGGGTGGGGGGAGCTTTTGCCTTTCTGGTGGGAACAGTGTTTGAACTAACTTTGTTTCCCTTGGGGAAAGGCACCAAAATAACAGAGGAAGGGGGGTGTAGTAGGGGGATGAAGCTAAAAAGGCTGTGTAATCTGCCTGGGAAAAAACACACTCCCAGCAGTGCTGGTGAGCCCGCCTGGCCGAGGCAGCCGGAGGAGAGCGGGGCACCCATGGGCACGGCTCCTGGGGAGAGCCCCCTGCTCCTGGGGGGTTCCACAGGCACCATCCGCCCTGCCCAGGGCTCTCCCAAGGCACTGAGCAGAGGGCACAGCACTCGCTGGGGAACCTGGGCTCTGAGAAGTTACCTGCTCAGAGTGCCCACACACTGGGCTGGGACGGCCTCCCATAATCCAGCCATGATCCAGCCTCCCATGATCCAGCCTCCCATGATCCAGCTGCCATGATCCAGCCTCCCACGATCCAGCCTCCCACCACCAGGCTGCTCCACCAGGCTCCCTGCCTGCTCTTAGAGGAGGGCTGTTTGCTGCAGTGCCCGAGATCGTGTTTGAGAACAGGCAGGCAGATCCTTCACAGGGCCCCTTATGTGAGGAAGTGGATCCCACCACCATCCCCGTGGTGTTCCCCTTCCAGGATGGAGCATTCCCTGGAGCAGCCAGCACAGGCAGGCTGCACAGGTGCTTGTGTTAGGCTTTATTCCAAAGCATAAAGCTACACAGACCAGCAGAGTGTTAAAACCTTCTGGTAGTCATACTGGTAACAGTGCTGTTTTCTCATCATGGTGTTACTTAAGGAATATGGGCTAGGAGCCTACGGCATGACAAGCCCAATTGGTGACTGGTATTCCCAAGAAAACAGAGATTTCCAGTCTATCTTTTTTGTGCCATGTATTGAACCCAGAAGAGAGTGGGTTAAATACACATTAGCTCTCCCTGGCAAAGCCAGAGAGCCACTCCTGGGATAGCATAGCACCTCACTGCACCTGCACCCACACCCAGCAACACAGAGCAACCCTCACAGGGTGAGAAACACAATCCTCTGCCCATAGGATCACTACAGAGAAGAAAAGCTGATGGTGCAACTTGCCAGGAGGCCGAGCTGCCATGTCCCTTTGGACATATCCCCATGGACTCTGCAAGAGCAGAGCAGCCCCCTTATCTCAGAGCATGCATCCTCCTCTGCACACAAGTCAAAAAGTCCCTGATGTGCTCCAAATCCACTTTGCTTCAACATCCACAATGACTAATTCTCTATCAGTAACATTATTCCTAAGCACTGACCATTTTCTTCCCAGCAATGATGCAGTGCTGAGCACTGAGGACCAGAGCTCACTCCCAGCCCAGGAGCTCCTCTGCCTCCCACAGCCAGGCAGGTTCACTGGCTCTGGTGGCAGCACCACCTCCATTTCTTCTTGTGGTGTACAGGGAGAGCCTGCAGGTCACTGCTTCACCTCCTGTGTGGAGAGAGAAGTGACTCTCCAGTCCATGGCACCAACCTCTGCCTGTCATAGAATCTTAGAATCCAGGAGTGGTTTGGGTTGGCTCATCTCATTCCACCCCTCTGCCACGGGTGGAACCATGGTTCCAGGTCCAGGACCATGGTTCCATGGACCAGGTTGCTCCAAGCCCTGTCCAGTCTGGCCTCACGCTCTTACACTCTGTATTTCATTACCTTCAGATCTGTGTTGGACGGGTGGAGAGAGCCTGTTATGGGCCCTTGAATTGCCTCTGTGCTGAGTCAAACTACATCCATTTTCCTTTTCAACTTTAGTACCTCCAGCATATCAGTTTATAAAATATCTTCCCAAGTCCCTCTTGCAATGAATAACAAGTTCCTCTTAATGAATATAGGCTGGAAGATATTCTTGAACCTACCAGCTCATGCCTGCCTTCTGTCCTCTTCAGACCTGAAATAAGATACACTAAGAAACCAGCTCCAGCTAAGGTCTAGAGCCCTCTCATTTTTTCATCTTGAAAGGAATGAAAGCTGGAAGGGGTTCAGTGACTATTGACTTTTCTCCAGCAGCTTTTCTTCCACAAGTGAATGATCTGTATCTTTAATGAGTGGATTGCTAATTATGTCATCAGAGGGCACAGGAGACCTGGGCCAGAAGCTGCCTGCAGCTCACCAGAGCACAGGGCACATAGCAGATGCCACCTGATGAGGATGGGCTGAAGAATGTTGTCCTCCCATACCTCTGCAGAGGGGGTTTGCTGCCATCCAAAAGCCTGGCATAGCCCATTCCAAACACATCTACTGAAGTGTATGTGCAAGTTCCTTGCTGTATCCAGTAAGTTCCTTTGATACACAGGAGAATGGCCACTGGACTGGAGTGTGGGGCTCGCCCTGGACCAGTTTCCAGTGCCTGATTTGTCTCCCAGTGTTATCTTCTGGGGTCTTAACAACTGACTTGTAATGAACAGACTAGTATCCTTGTGGGGACTAATTCAGGATTCAGTATTTTGCCACAAGGCTTTGAACAAAATGCTGACTAGATTTTTGTTTTCTCCCTTTGATGAGGTCTTTAAGAGGCTGTTTCCAGTACGTTTCCTTAAAAAGCACATAAAACCTCTGCCTAGCTGCTTTATTTCACATGTGTGTTTGCATCAGCTCGTTGGCTTGTGCTCCCTGTCCCTCCTCAGCTGGAAGTGCTGGGCTCTCCACCTGTGCAGGTGTTGCCATTCTGAGCAGTAAACAAAGCAGCTGCCAGTCAGCACCTAAACGGGGAACATCCCTCTGTTTTCAGGAGGTGCTGAGAGGCAGCAGGAGAGACTGAGGCCTTGGAGATGGGAAGGATCCATGAATCCTTTGGAGAGATTCAGTTCTGACCTGCCCTCAGCTTGCACAGCCCCTGGCAGAAGGCTCAGCAATGCTCCCAGGAGAGCTCTCTCCCTGTGCCATGGGTGCTGCCTGCTCTCCCATCTCCTTGCACCCTGCTCCACTTCCTTCCACGACTCTTCCCACCTGCTGGCACTTTGTTCTCTTGCAAAGCCTTGTCCCTAAGAGGCAGGGAGGTGACAGGGCTGGCAGTGACAAGTGACATGGGAGAAGGCAAGGCCAGTCCCTGAGCACTGCCATGTCACATTTGCCGTGTCTTGTCCCCAGCTGGATATCCTCCCCCTGCTGCACCCCGTGTCCCGCTGTCCCAGCCGCCTGCTCACACTGCCCTGGGACAGGAGGGCTCCTCGGCAGCTATTTTTGTCCATGAGGATGAACATTTCCCTCTCATGTGCACAGCAGAAGGGCTGGTGCTGGACTGAGAACAGACAGGGAATGGCTGGGACACATCTCAGTTTGTGCCTGCTGTGTGAGCCCAGCACCACACTCCTAATGTTAAAAATTCAGACAGATCCGGGTGCAGACGGGGGATGTGGGGGCCAAATCTGCACCAAAGCTGTCCTTGCACTGTCCTGTGGAGCTGGAGAGAGCTGGGGCTGTGTCCTATTTCTTTCCTGGAGGCACAGATCTGGCCAGCTCACAGATTCAGATTCATGGAAGGAGAGGGAAGTGACAGGGAATCTCCCTCCTGTGCTGTGCTTGGAAAGTGCAGGCACTGTTTGGCCGCAGAGCTTGGTCACAGCCATGCTGGCACATCCCTGGCTCTGGCATTTCCCCAGTTCTGGCACTGCTCTGGCTGTCAGCACTGCCTTGAGATCCCCCTGGCTCTGGCACACCATGTCACGGTCGCTGCTGCCTGAGGTCCCCAGTGCTGTGCTCTGATAAAGAGTTAAGGCACTCTCAGAGGCAGTCCTGTGAGAACATTTCTCAGAGGGCAGTGCACTTTTATTTGAAATAATTTTCCATTCCATTTATATCTATATCATAGGAGGTGGCTGCAGGGTCTGAATTTTCCATTGCCCCAGACCTCATTTCCCTGCCTGGGCCTGACCTCTGCTCATCTTCCCCAAGAATAACAAGGAGAAGTTCAATGGGAGTGAAAGGGCCGTGGGGCTGAGCTCCCACTGCTGCAGGCACCCAATTAGGCTTCCTTTGTTAATAGAACACATTATGTATTCAGAACATATACATTTGTATGCATATATTATACATATATTACATAGAATATATACATTTGTATATATATAGGAAAGCCCTGGGAAGAAATGTACCTGGAAAGGGATTTCCAAGCAAATAGGGCAAGACTGGAGCTCAGGGCATGTGCTGCTGTCTGATGTGGGCTCTATCATCACCTGTTTTCATACCTTTGTACTTGAATTTCAACAGCAACGTGATAAAGACAAAAAACAAGGCTACCAGGGCCAAAAGAGGGAGAAACTGTAAGTAGCAGATGTAGACAACCTTTTTCCAGGTGTTGGTGAGACATTGTATGTGCTTCTGAGTGATAAAGCTTGGCAGCAGGGATATTAGGGCTTGCTCCTTTGACAGTGGTGAAATTATTCTTTCTGCTACAAACATTTTGATTGTAAAAATAATTCTTATTAAAAAAAATTAGTTAAAAACATTGGAAAGCATCCTATTGTTTGCTTGTGTTGTTTGGGAGCGAGGGGATCCTTCTTGACCAAAAATACAGTGTCTGGGTGAGGAGCCTCAATCAGGCGAGAAGCTTCATGTAAAACACATCTGTGAGGCATTTGTAACCTCATTCAGCCCAGCCCCGTGGCTTCTCACCCAGCACCTGCCCTTCCTCTGGCACAGGGGGTTCAGATGTCACCCCCAAGTGTGGATGGACCCAGGACAGGGCTGGCCCTGCCAGGCTGGACTTGCTTTCATAGAATCACAGACTGGTTTGGGTTGGAAGGGACCTTAAAGCTCATCTTGTGACAACCCCTGCCATGGGCAGGGACACCTTCCACTAGGCCAGGTTGCAAAGAGACCCATCCAACCTGGCCTGGGACACTTCCAGGAATCAGAGTGCTGGACACCAGAGTGTGGTATCTCCTCCCAATTCACCTGCTGCTTTCCCTGGAGAGGGCACACCATACCCCTAACCCCAATAAATGCACTGAAGTTCTTTACCTGACAGACCCAGAGTGATTCCCCATGTGGGGACTGCAGGGATGTGCTCCTGGAAGCTGTCAGCAGGGGCCATAATTTGGTGGATTTCCCCTAAAGACTGCGCTGCCCAGAAGCACCAACTCCCTTATCACAAGAGGAGGGAGAAAATGTGTTTATGTGTCAGGAAAATTACTGTATAAAAATGCCACCTTAATCAGACAACCTTCCATGAAAATCCAGAAAAAGCAGGCACCTAATGAAAACCCTGGCAGGTTTTGCTGCATCATCACTCCCAGCTGATGGAGTTTTAATCACGAATGGCTGTGTCTAGCATGCACCTTTGAAAGCACCAGAGGTGATTTCCAGTTCCCTGTAACCCTGCAGCTTTAGGAAGTCTCAGTTACCCGTTTCTCTGCTTTCCCTCCCACACAGCAGCCTCCTGTCTCCTCCCAAAGGGCTCCAGGCACTGGAAGTCGTCAAGCTCATGTGAAGGGCATCGGGCCCCAGGGACCAGCGTGGGACAGAAAGGTCTTTCCCTCAGCACCTATTCAGTCACCCTATCCATATGTCACCCATGGGGTATTTTACAACTCATCTTTCTCAGCAGGAGCTACAGCAGTTCACACTGCCAGGCAAATCACACCCATTGCTCTCAGCTCTTCCTTTGCACACCCTGTGAACAACCATGTCCCACCTCCCTGGCTCCATCAGGATCCTCTTCCCTTTGCTGTGCTACGAAGGAATTGCTCCAGCACTGGGTCTTCATGAAACAGAGGCTCGTTGTTTAATTAATGAATCATTTGATGTAATTTTTGGCTTCCACACCTGCCTGTTCAATACACATCTACTGCAATGTCACAGCCATCAACTGACTCAGATTCCAAACCTGCCAGTCAAACACAAACTCACTGTACAAATGGTGCCTGAGGTTGTTTAGGAGTCGCTGAAACAAGGCCTGAGAGAAAAAGAAACCACAAGGAATGAGTATGGAAAACCAGTGGGCAAAAGCAGGGGAAAGGAAAAAGTGAACAGATGCCTGGAAATGATGCTCTACCCCTGCTGTGATGGGAGCACTCCTCTCCATGGGAACACTCCTCCCCATGGGCCCAGTAGCTCCTGACAGCCCACCATGTGCCATTCCTCTGGTTAAATCAGAATTAAAATATTGAGAAACAAAAGAATTGAGAGTTTAACACACCTGCCATCCACACAACTCATGAACATACTTGCTGGACTGTGTCTGAAAGGGACAGCTCTGAAGGTGCAGAGGAGGTATCTGTCCTATGGCCAGCTGTGTGACCGTGGCAAGGGACCCTGCCTGAGCTGGTAACGTGATCAGCTCTGAGCTCCTGAATCCTGCCAGGACACCAGAATTCCCACAGCCCTGCACATTTCCACATCCCCACAAACCTCTGAGAGCTGGGTAGCTCTGCTCTGGAAACAGGAGCTAACAGCAAGCCAGGATGGGTGTATCCAAACCAGAGACCCAGTGATCCCCAAATGAACTTTCTGAGGAGCCAGGCCAGTGATAATGGGTGCGGAGGGACCTGAAAGCTCTGCTCACATCCAGATTCTCACTTACATTCTCAAAGGGCCCCCAACACAGAATTTAAGCTGGACTAGAAACTGCTAAACTTGTAAATTCCTCCCCAGGCTGCTAAAGGCATTTAAACTGATACTCACTGAGCTGTCTCAGCCTTCCCTCACTCCATAACAAGCTGTTTCCATGACAAAAGTGCTCGGAGCATGCTGGTCACTACCAGCAGACAGGCCCACAACTCAGATCAATCACAGACTGGTTTGGGCTGGGAGGGACCTGAAAGCTCATCTCATTCCAGCCCCTTGCCATGGGAAGGGACACCTCCCACTGGACCAGGTGCAGCTCATGGAACTCCACTGCTGCACAAAGGCCACCACGTGCCACATGGCAAAGGCACACGTGGCCCTCCCACAAATCATCCTGTACTTCCCAAAAAGACTTTTGGGATGGCTGTAGATGCACCCTTGCAGCTGGCTGCTTCCTGAGCCCCCTGATTCCAGGAGCTCTGACACAGCTGTGGCCTGCACCTCCCAGGTGCTGAAGTGATGGGAGGTCAGTGGGTGCCTTGCTGTGCTTGGTAGAGTTTTATATTTCAGAGTTTTCAGTAACTCCAAGAGATTCATGAAGTGGAAGAAAAACCAAGTGTGTTATGAGTGCAGAGGGATTGAGGGACACGAGGACTCACCAGCTTGTAAAGCTGATGGTGGCCTGTAACCATGAACACTCTCAGCTCTGCTTTGTGTTTCAATCCATCAGAGGACGTGGTTTTCCCTCTGGCAGGTGCCTGACTGGATGTCAGTCCAGGTGTGCCCAAAGGATATCCTGAGCCATGCTCGCTCCCCAGGGCAGAACCTCCATGTCTGCAGCTCCACAGCCAGCACAGGAGCTGAACAAATCACAGACAGCGTTGTCTCCCCAAATAGCAATGGCAGAAGGAAGGGGGGAGCACCCCAACCCCCCACCAGATGCAGCTCCTTGTTTCTCTAACTCAAACCAGCTCAACCCCTCCACTCTTCTCCGTAAGGAACTGCCAGGGTAGGGAAGGGAGTCCCAGACATCTCCTCCCATCTTCACACTGAGGTTGTCAAGTTGGCAGGGAAATGCTAAACACTTCTCTAGACTTTCTAAATGTCAAGAAAATATTTACAGGCCCCACTTGCTCCAAGCAGAGCTGCCAGCCCCAAGGGCAGACCCACACCCTCGCCTGGCGCTGCCTGGCACGCTCAGGGCAATCAGTTTTATTAAACATTTGTGGTTTTCCTGCTGAAAAACCCAGTGAAAGATTAATGCCAAGAAGTGACTCCTCTGGGGCTGGAACTGTCAGGGAGCCAGGACACAGAGAAGGACAGAGCCTGCCTGTCCATTCCTTCCCTGATATTTTACAGCCAGAGATCAGCCCCAGCCTGGCCAGGACTGGGGCAGGGTTAAGGGGGATCTGGGCTAACGCTGTCCATATTCTGGGGACACGAGAAAACTTCAGGCTCTCACGTGTGAATATTTTCACCAGCAAATAAATTCATATAAAACCTTTTCTCATGTATTTTTTTTCTCCAGGCTGCAATCCCAGCTTTGCAATGCCTCCAGCTGCTGAAATCCTGTGCTAGGCATGAAATGGGCCGAACACAGAGCTCAGCTCCTGGGAGGCTTCCAGCAGGGCTGGAGCCACGCGGGGCTGCAAGCAGAGCAGGCGGGTTGGCAGCGGGACAAGCGACATGCCGGGGTCTGGGGGGTGCCGTGTGCCCTCGGACGGGCCGGGGGGTGAGCGGAGCATCCCTGCAGCCCCCGGGCAACGCGTGGGCGGCCAGCGCTTCCCGCAGCATCAGCCCTCGCTTCTTTCCAGCTTCAACTATTACACGTTAATGAAGGTTTTCTAATGAGCTGTTTAAATAGTAATTAGAGGCCAGCACTGAAGAGGGAGATAAGTCTTGTGGGTATCTCGCCCTGCAAGAAAGGACCTGATAAGAAAGAAGTGAATGATTTTCTTCTGGGATCAATTCCAACGAGCAATTATCCCCTTGATACCATGCTGCTTAATCAGGAGCAGGCTGAAAAAACACTTGACAGTGGCAGGCGATGAATGGGCCACTTTCCCAGCGTTTTCCAAGGGAAGGCTGGAGGCTTTATGCCAGTACCTGAGATAGGAGATGATCCAGAAAATGCCAAGAGCTCATTCGATTGATATAAAATCATCATCAATGTCTCTTTTTAACAGGCTTCCCATAGACGAAAGAATCATCAGCTTTGTTTCCTGATGGGTTCCCATCGCAGCTATTCAAGGGGTTTAAATTCTATTGTATTTCAGGTGCTGGGCTTCAGTGACTGACATGCTGACCAGGGACCCCGCCACGCCTTTGCTGCTTTGGGCAGGACGATGGTGCTCAGCTCGAACTGTTCTCCCCTGGCAATTGCAGTGAGCAGATGAGCTGAGCAGTGACAGTTGTGAAGGACAAGATGACTCACAGTCTTGGCTAAAAACTGCCTAGTTATCCTCTGATGTTGTCGGAGAATTAAGTAAGCTCGAACATTTTAGTAGGCTTATTTTCTCACCATTTTATGCCTCAAGTGATCCTTTGTGTTGCAACACAAAATACCGTAGCATAGGATTACTAAAAAAAACCAGAAAAGGACATGCTCAAACCACCCGTTTTTTCTGTCACCTTCTGTCACTGCCAGTACCTGGTAGGGATGCTGGCACATGTTGCACACAGCAAATGATGCAAAAAGGTTTGGCAAATGGCAGAATTAACAGCCAGGAGGGATTTTTTTAAGGCTGGAGTGTTACTCACTCTCTGCACTGCAGTGTAGCCAGGAGAGATAACTGTACAGCAGGACACAGGGACAAAGCCTGGTGCTCACATGGGTGGGGGGGCACAGCAAGGACATCTCAAGGGGTGCAGCCCTGGGAGTAGGAGCATGTGGCCCCTCAGTAACTGGCAAAGGCAAAAGAAAACCTGCAAACATCTGCACAGGCACAACCCTGAGTGAAGGGACTGTTACCCAGACTGGTCTTTCTTTGCTTCTGCATTGCCCTGTCCCCAAGTCTTGACAGGAGCTGAGGTGGATTTCTTTTCCACTGGGACAAGGTGTGGAAACTTGTTCTCTGGGGGATTTAGAGCCTTCTTCTTATTTCCAGACTGGCTCCTCTTCTGGCACTTTGCACCTTCACTTCTGTGCACTGTTGGATCAGCTCCAGCCTCTCCTCTCTCCCACAGGCACATCCCCCCTCTCAGGCAGCCCCTCTCTGTAGCCCCCCACTTCATGGTGCCCTCTTTTATGACAGCACCTTCGTTTCCCTGATCTGCCCACAACATTTCCCTGCAGGTCCCATCTGACTGTTTGGGACCAGAAACGGTCACTGTCATCATACAGGGATACATCAGTGCAAAGATCATTCCAGCTCAGGGACCTCTCTGGAATACTCACTGAGCACTGATGTTCAGGGTGCAGCTTCATGGTATAGCAGAGTCAGCTTCAAAGCTCCTTGCTGCCAAGAAGGGACATCTCAGGAGCAATCCATCCCTGAGCCCCTTCCTAGTGCCTGCTCACACCCTTGGACTCTGGTCCTGGCACAAACTCAGATCCCACAGAACCCATTCCCCTTGCAAACACAGAAATATGCTCCCTTTCTTTTTTGGCCAGGTTTGTTTTCTGCCATTGCAGAGCACTGAAATGGCTCCCTGGCTGGTCAGAGGAGCCTCAGGACTGCTCAGGCTCAGCACAGCACACCATGGAGAGCTGAGGTGGAGCAGGACATTCAGCAGCAGCAGTAATGAGTTAAAGTGAGTCAGGTCAAATCCCATGAGATCACATCCTGTGAGGTGGAGAGGAGAGCAGGGTATAGAAGAGTGAATCAGAAAGAGTGCCCAGCTTTCAAGAACAGACATGCTCAGGATGTCAGGGGACACAGATGGCCCTGTCACAATACCCCACATCCCAAAGCAGGGCCTCTGTCCCACATATTTGGTTTCTATATGATCACACCACAATGGGCTCCCGATGCATCATGCAGGGGCAGGCAGCACAGCTTCCCCTCCTCTCCTCCCTCTGCCCAGCTCCAGTGACTACAAGGCTGACTCACACTCCAGGGTCTTTCGTGTTGCTGGATTTCTTGGACTCAGGTGACCATCAGCCCCACACTGGAAGAGAAATCCAAGTGCACATCCTCCCATGCATTACTCCTTGACTCTCTCATTTCACCAAATTCCTTGTTTTCCTCTCCTGAGGGGCATTCCATTCTTTGTGCAAAATATCCCCCAACTCCTTTCTTTTGATGGTGTTTACCAATTGCAGGTAATCACCAAATTTCATAAGCAATTTATATGTTTTTTGCCAAGGCCATTAAAAGCATCAAACAACATCATTTCCAAGGCCAACTTTGAGAAACTCATCTAAGCACAGTCCTCACAGCCCAGCGCTTTCCTCTCCCAATGGATTTAATATCCTTCTTTATTACAAATCAGACAACTTAGACATATCCTGTCTGCTTTGTCAAGAAGTTCAGGTTTTTTATCTACTATGGCATCACTTACTTTCAGAAAATCTGTATCTCATCCATTTTCCATGTTTCTTTTAATCTTTATTCTAAGCTTTGCATACTCACAGATTCAGACTAACAGACACCTACGTGCCAAGAACACCTTCTCTCTGCTCCAGTCCACAGGCCTCGTTTGCTGTTCTCCAGCCAAGCAACCCAACCCCTGTGCTTTGACAGATTTATTACAAACCCTTCTTCCATGACTTCAGCTTTGTGCGAGCCCTTTCTCATTCCTGGAGGAGAAGCAAGCTGCTCCTACCTGTTCCCATGCTCAAATGTCCTTGCCTGCTGATTCCATGTTGGTTGTGGCATTTCCCATTCCCAAGCACTTGTCTCCCTGCCTCTCTCCCCTTTGGCTGGTGTCTCCAGTGACACCAAATACCTGGGCAAAGTGTTCACACTGGGATTTTTGGGACTATACATAGATTATTCTATGTCTCTGTCTCATCCTCAGCATATACCAGCCCCACTTCTCCTTTCCAGCTTCCCCTTTCATTTATACATCTGGACAGTTTCCAAGAGTTGTGCAAGACATCCTTTGCTCTTTCCTATAATAACCTTGGCAAGGTTGGATTTTGCTGTTCTTTCAGACTTCCTTGCTTTGCAAAAATTCCTTTTTAATACTGTTTTTTTCTCTGTTGCCTGTGGAGGCCCAGATCTCCCTCAGCAACATCTTTGCCTCTGCCTTGGTTTAAAGACAATGGTGGCAATTTAAATTTGAAAACATAAGATTACAAAATATGAAAAGGAAACAGCACTTTTATCAAATATATCTCTATATCTATCTATCTATCTATCTATCTATCTATCTATCTATCTATCTATCTATCTATCTATCCATCTCTCTGTCTGTCTGTCTGTCTATCTATCTGAATGAGTAAAACACATGAAACAATAGCTCCAGAAACACCAGAAAAAAAACAACCCTTAAGTGAACAAGGCCCACAGTGGAAATTGTTCTTCTTGCAGGCTACCAGGTAGAGAGGGCTCATAATCTGACTATTCTGGAATGTGCATTCTCCAGAATCCTATAGCACCTAGGACAGCTTGTGTTTCCTTCCTGCCAGTCAGTGGAGACATTGCTGTGATCTTATTGACAACTTCTGTTGGGATCTGTTGACGTCTGTCTTGCCACTTCACTCCCAGGAATTGGATTTCTCAGACAGACCCCTTGGCCTTACTCTGGTGGCAAAGCCAGCTTCCAGGAGAATCTGTATGAGCTCTCCTTTCTCGAAGACTTCTTCTGCTGTGTTCCCCCATACACTGGTGACAGTGTACTGCAGGTACTGCAGGTGCTCTGGAGCATCACCTTTCTCTAATGTAGTCCGGAGCAGTCCATGGTAAATGGTGGGACTGTGTTTCCATCCCTGGGGCAATTGGTTCCAAGTGTCCTGCACCCCTCTCCAGGTGAAAGTGAACCGTGGCCTGTACAGTGTTGCTAAAGGAATGAAGCAATGTCAATGGTGGCACCACTTCACTGCCTTGGACTGCAGTTCATACTGAAGCTCCAGCATGTCTGTCACAGTGGCACTTAGTGATGGGGTAACTGTTCAAGCCACAACAGTCCACTGTCATTCTCCATTCTCCATTAGACTTACACATGGGCCAAATGGGACTGTTGAAGGGTGTGTGAGTTTTACTGACCACCTCTTGGCTCCCCAGCTCACAGATCATCTTATGGATGAGGATCACAGTGTCTCTGTTTGTGTGGTATTGCCAGTGATGCACTGTTGTGGTGGCAATTGGCACCTGCTGCTCCTCAACCTTTAACAGTCCCACAGCAGAAGGGTTCTCTGGGAGGCCAGGCAATGCAGTCAACAGCTTAACTCCATCTGTATCCACACAGCTACTCTGAACACCCATCTGAGTCCTTTTGGGTCTTTGAAATACCCATTTCTGAGGTAGTTGATGCCCAGGACATATGGAGCACCTGCACCACTCACAATGAGGTGTTTCTTCCAATCCCTTCTGGTCAAGCTCACTTCAGCTTCCACTATAGTCAGTTCTTGAGAACCTCTTGTCAGCCCAGGGATGGAGATAGGTTCTGGTCCTACTTGTCCTGATGGCATCAGAGTGCGTTGAGCACCTGTGTCCACTAAAGCCTGGGTTTCTTGGGGTCCTGACATGCCAGGCCATCAAATCCAGAGTCCAAAAGACACAACTGTCCCATGCCTCTACCTGGCAGGGCCCCCCTAACACTGATCCTGACAGTCATAACTTTTCTTTTTCTGGGAGTGCATGTGAGAGGTGCATTTCAGTGAGTCAGATGGGTCATAGTTCTGGCTGTTATGCTTTGACCTTTGCCCATGGGACACTGGCACTGCACTTGCCCTTACTGGCTTCCCTTTCATTTTCTCCTTCAGTTCCTGTACTTGGGCTGCTAGGACATGGGTAGCTTTCTTATCCCACCATTTCATATCTTCCCCATGGTTGAGAAGGAAATACCACAGGTCAGTCTGTGAGGGGCACCCATTCTCTCTTGCTGGGGGATATCTGGTTTGCACTGGTGCCACAGGGAGAGCATTCTGTTTAATCTGGATTTCTTTGATGTTGTTGGTGATCTCTTCCTTTAAACTCCGGAGTTCCTCAGCCAATATTTCTACAGAGGCAACCTGGCATCGGGATATGGGATGAAAGGTGTCCTCATACGTGCTCATTTTCTTCATCATGTTGCCTACCATTTCCTCCACATTACTCCACTGAGTCGTAGCCAGGAAGTGGATGTATGTTTCTGGTGCCATTCGCAAGATTTTGAGTCACATTTGAGTTGTGCACTGAATATTAGCTGAGCTTCTGCAATCTGGCCCATTGTTTGAAAAAACAATGTCCCGGATGGCGAGCTCTCTCAGTCTCTGGATCCCATCTTCCATGGAGGTCCAGGGGCGTTGCTGCTGCTGCAGGTCTTGCTTGCAGGCATACCTCTCTCTCACACTCATCAGGAGTCATTTCCAGAGGCTGAGAGGCTCTTGGATTTTTACAAACTCCTGGTTGATACCTGAGTCTCGGCACAGGGCTCCTAAGTTCCCTGCTTTGTGGCCATCAAGGATAATGCCATCACCCAGGCGTCCCAAACCTGCAGTAACCAGGAGAGCACCGTCTCACCTGGTTGTCGCGTGAGGTCTTTTCCCAGATTGCACATCACATCAAAGGGTAGGGACTCTGTAATAATTATAGGATCTGGTTCCCCGCTGTCTTTAACTGGATGTGCTCCCTAGGTCTTGTACTTTCTCTTTTGCACAGGGGCAATGGCTGCTGGAGTTGGCCGCTCTTGCCTTCCTGGTGTTGGTACAGTCCGAGTAGATGTGACAGCTGTGAGTTTTGCTGTGCTATCTGTCTCTCCCTCTCCTTGTGGGTGTTGCTGCATGGCTGTGACCACAGCACGGTAGGCACTGACCAGGGCCCAGCATGCTGCAGCAAGTTGGCTTTCCTCAGTGCTGCTGGAAGGGTTGTCTCTCAAACACTCCTGCACTTTGCTGGGGATCTGAGTGTGGTTGGAAGGCTTTCAAATAACTGGGGCAGGATGATCTTTTAGCACTTGGTGTATCTCTTCTGTAAGTGCTACCACCCAATTGAGATCAGTTGTGCCTGGTGCAGGCTGTGGTGGAGTGGTGGGCTGTTGTGAATTGGCAGCAGGCTGTTGTGGGGTATCCCTAATTCCTGGACCAGATCTCTATGCAGAGCTCCTGGTCTCCAGGTTGGATCTCTGGACAGTGTCCCTAGACTCTGGGGATGATGTGGTGGCTACCCAAGAAACTTCTAGCCTGTCCTTAAATACAGAATAGACAGTGGTGAACATGGATAACACAAACATCAATAAGAAGAGAATATCCTTTGTACCAAATGGTAATTTAACTTCTTGAAAATTTGCAGTATTGGTCTCAAAAGGAAAGGAAGTGAAGTTCTGGGAGGAAGTACTTCTCTGTGTCGCTCCCCTGAAGAATGTGTCATTAACCATAAATCCCTGGGATTATTGCTCAGGCTGTGATAGTACTGTAGCCACTTATAAGCATTACTAAAGAAAATTATGGGTGTTGAATTTGCCACTTCCCAGGCCCAACCCCTGAATTTAATGATAGCCAATACAGTTTTGGAAATCATACCCATATCAAGGCAGTGATCTACAAATGGAAAAATGGCAGACAGGAGTTTTTTGCTCAATGAAACAAGCCAAATCAGAAAACATGGTGAATTCCTCCTCAGAGGAATTGTCTTATACACAACACTAGAAAGTTAATTTCTCCAGAGTTCTTAACTTCTTCCTACTTGTACCTTGTGCCAAACGTTGGGTGCCAATTATTTTATTGGTTTAAAGACAATTAAGCAATTTAAATTTGAAAACACAAGACTATACTGCTGCAGAGATGCTGGAGAGCAAGACACAATGCTGCCTACCCATCTGGAGCCAAGCATCAAAATTCTTTCACAAAGAAAAAAACCCTTCAAACCCATAACAGCTCACAACCACCAGCCCTGGAGCCCATTCCTTGTCTCCATAAACCCTCCAGATGCTGCTTCACCACCATGGGAAGCAGGCAGGGCCTGCAGTGGGCAGGAGGGAGCTGCTGGTGACTCACAGCCTTCCTGCCTGCAAGGCCATGGCCATCCTGTTTGTGTCAGGATGGGGAGCAGGAGCCCTTGCAGGAGAGGTTTAATCCCACCTCAGACCTGGCAGGCGGGCAGATATGTCCTGCCAGAGGAAATGGTGAGCCTCAAAAACCTGCTCTTCAGCTAAAAGTCCTCCATCCCACACCAGGCTGTCAGAGCAGCAATTTGTGCAAGTGCTTGTGTCCACCCCTACTGGTCTCATGTAGCTCCAGGGGTCGGGGCAGATTCTTGGAATCCCATGGAACTTGATAACCATCACTATTATTTTTAGATCTTTCCTTTCAGCTCCAAAGCAGGCTGAGGCTCTGTGAGCCGTGTGGCATGCAGTGCCTGTAGTGCAAACCCACAAATATCCACAAAATTGGAGGAAAGAGGTAGGCGGGAGGAGGGAAACCCTAGGAACCTGCCCTGGGAAACAGCTCTGTGCCAGCATTCCTTGCTGCAGGAAGAGTGCCCCGGTCACCACCAAAGGCTTTCCGAGCTTGCCAGAAGGTCCTGCCCACACACCAGCTCGTGGATACCTGTGTCTTCCCAGGCAGGGAGAAAATCCCCTGGGAGCAGGACTCCAAACCTGTACTTCTGCATAAATTCACTCCTCTGGAGAACCTTTCCTGGGACAGCTATTCCTTCTGGCAGGAAGAGACACAGGAGCCTTAGTCAGCTGCGTGCTCCAGCCACGGGCTGCTCGTGCACCAGGCTTGGGGCTTTAGTACCTGAGGAATGTTTTTACCCAAAAGGAGCAAAGGAAAGTGCTTCAAAAGAGCACGAGAAACACTGCAGCTCTTGGAACAGCTCCAGCCTTGGCTGGGAAGTTGAGACATACCTTGGAGGGGATGGGAGTCCCCTTGGAAGATAATCAGAGATTGCGAGTCTCTCCTACTTCCTCCTATTTACAAAGTCAGGGAAACCAGAAAGTTGATTCTCCACCCCCACCCCACACAGCTTCTGATCATGGCAGGACTGAAGGACACCTCGATGGGAGGCTCTGGATGGCTCCTCACAAACTGATGCTGGGGGAAGCGGGGATCAGGCTGCAGGGGAGTTTACAAAACACCACTGTGGCCAAGAGCAGGACAGTGAGATGCAGTGCTGGAGGGATCTCCTTTCCTAAGGGCCTGCCTCCACCATGGGGCATACATCCCATGGGCACACAGGATGCTGGGGCAATGACAACCCTTGGAGCGAAAGGACAGATCACTCTGACATCTTCTATTCAGCCAGACCTGCTCATGTTGTGCTCAGCACTGTCCAGCTCCCCTCACAGCCTCATACCAGCCTCTCGTCACACCACAGCAACTCACCCATGTCTGCCACCTCCTGGAGCCACCACGGAGCCCCACGGGCACGTTCACACTGGCTGGAAAGGCTCATCCAGACCAATAAGTCCTGTGTCCACAGACCACTGGCTGCTGGCAGCTGAGGGGCTGTGCAGCCTGGCTGTATCACCACAGAATCATGAAGTATCCTGAGCAGGGAGGGATGCACAAGCACCATTCAGTGCAGTCCTGGCTCTGCACAGGACACCCCAACAATCCCACACTGTTCCTGTCATCCAAATGCCCACTGAGCTCTGGCAGCCTTGGGGCTGTGACCAAACACCGGGGAACCTGCTCCATTGCCTGACCTCTTTCTGGGTGAAGAACCTTTTCCTAATATCCAGCCCAAACCTCCCCTGACACAGCTCCAGCCATTCCCTCAGGTCTGAAGCCACAGGCTGCAGTGAGGTCTCCCCTCAGACTCCTGTTCTCCACACTGAACAAACCAAGTGATCCCAGCTGCTCCTCATATGCCTTCCTCTGTGATCCTGCAACAGGCCAACTGCATTGGAGAGATATTCTCCAGGCAGAGAATTTAACAGCCATTGTTAATAGCTGTCTGTCCTCCTCTCTGTGCATGCCTGGGGGATATCACTCCTTCTCCATGTATTTCCCTTCACTATCTTAAGAAAAGAAGGAACCCCGAACATGTGTCACACAGGCTTCAGCTCCTGCAATTCTGTACTTGTCAAATGGAGCAAATTTAACACAGAACTTCTCCACACCCAGCAGCAGAAGAATTAAACACCAGCGGGGTGCAGGTGGCCATGTCCCCTTCATGCTTCATGGGCCCAGAACATCCTCCTCTGCAAGATGCTGAAGGATCTGCAAGATGCTGAAGGATAATGGAGAAATCCAAGCAAAACTCCCAAAGCAGTTTAGGGACATGGGATGTTTGCTAAGAGGCTGCTCCCTACTGAAATTTCCTTCTGGTTCAAATCTTGCACTGCATTCTGTAGGCAGCAAAATCCCTCTATTCACAAATTCACAAGGCCTTTGGGCTATGTCCATGTTAGACAGAAAAACAGAATCGGATTCCTCAGGAGAAGTCAGACACAAGCTCAGGGAATAACTGGAGCCTGATGACATGTTATAGTCACGGTGATGTTTACACAAAGAAGGTCACAGACTGACTAAATAACTTGGGTTTAAGGGCAGCCAAGAGACACATAAAGTCTCCCTGGCACCTTACAGGGCCCAGAGCCATTGCTTTAAATTCATGTGCTTCAGTTTCTCTATTTCTACCAGAAGCTATAGGAAACTGGTTATCTTTCTGGGGCATGGAGAGAGATCCTTAATCAGTGGCAAGATATTGGCCTGAGAACCTCCAAGGGCTCAAGCAACACCAGAGGTTACTGCAGCCTGAGCTGCACTAGCCAAGCACTCCTCCAAGACAGAAAGTTCAATCCCTGCTGCCAACACCTGGCAGACCAATGCCAATGCTGCTCAGCCCAGCTGTGCTGCCTTGCACCTCTCCCATCTCCCACGAACAGGACTGAAAGGAGGGAGAGGCTTGAAGTGCTGCAGATTCCCCTGGCATTGCTGTGGGAAGCTTTCAGCTCTCTTCATTGCTCCTTTCAAGAACTCTGTTCTAGCCAGGAGGCTCCTCCAGCAATGGTTTGCAGAGACAGGGACCCAGGTGAGGCAGGAACATGAGTGCACAGGCTGGAAGAGGCTCGGACACTCATTTTCCCATCAAACGAAGTGCAACATCCTGCCTTCACCCAAACATGCAGATGCACACTGTCATGGTGCTGCCCCATCCCGTCCCATTCCCAGGCGGTGCTGTGCCCCTGCGAGGGGTGAGTAAGGACTCAGACATGCAAATCCACAGGCAAGTGTGTGCCTGTTGCAACACGGAGGAGGCTGCTCGGCCCAGGGACTTGGCTCCTCCTGCAAACAGAGTCAGGGAACAGGCTCATGAAAAACCTAAGCCTCCAAATATTTTATTTTGATCCGTGAGCCTGGCAAGATCTCCTGTGAACTTCCACTCGGATGGGACTACATGAGCCTTGAGGGAGTGGTAGAAGTCAAGAGACAGACTTGAGTACAGCTCGAGCTTGGGTTTGGGAGGACTTTCACTCTTTCTAAATAAACATAGAAGCTTTAATGTTTAAGGACAAAATAGCTTTTCTACTTGTGGCTCTTGGTTTATGTGTTTAAGCAAAAGCTTCTTCGGCAACTGCCAGCCTGACTGAAGAACTGGGGATCAGTAACAAGGTGAATGGATCCCGCTCACCACAGATCACAACAGGGCAAAGAGGTATCAGCATCTACCTGGTAAGATGTGATGGAGCAAGACACATCCAATTTTGGTTAAAAAACTTAAAGAACCATAGAACGCCTCAGCCTCGGAAGTGTTCGAGGTCAGGTTGGATGGGGCTTGAAACAACCTGGTCTAGTGGAGGGTGTTCCTGCCCATGGCAGAGGGTGGAATGAGATGAAATTTAAGGTTCTTCCAGCCCAAACCAGCTTGTAATTACCTGATTCTTTGAGTGATAACTGGAGAGAGAGTGTTCAGCTTTGCAACCAGCACATCACCCGTGTAGGACACGAATTTCAAACAGCTCTGTTGGCTCAAGTGCCAGAGTCTCTGCTGACACTGATGGCCTGTGTCAGCGACCCTCAAGACAGCATGTGGCACCTGCAGTGCCCTGCAACAGCTCAGGTAAGTGCAGCACCTTTGTCTCCAGGCTGTCAGCATGTTCACACTAAATATAAACTGGCTGTTCACACATCCAGGACGAACAGAATCAATGTAAGAAAGCAAAGCAGCAGGCCAGAGTCTCCTTCCAGGGAAAATCCCGGAAAGTCCATGGATGTAAAGAGCTGAGAAGAGCTGAGACAGTGGGAACATGAAATCAGCCAACTGCCCTTCTGCAGTGAGGTATGAAATCCAGAGGAGGCCCCAGTGGGAACAGAAGACTCACGCCAGGATAGCGGCTGCTGTCCGTCTGTCTGTCCGCGTGGCTGGAGCAACCACATTGCAAACCAGTGAAGTCACAGCTCCAGAGAGGCTCAGAACGAGCCTGTGACACGGAAAATGCTGCAACTGGGATCCCAGTACCCTCTAGTCTGGCGTATTTCATGATTTTTTTACCTTATAGAGGGAAACTTAGGCCAAGGAAATAGGCTCCTTTATTTCCTGCCTCCCTAAGAAACTCTGGGTATTTCTGCTGATTTTGGCTGTTTTCCTTCTCTGCCCAGAGTGAAGCCCAGAGCCATATCCGGACCCCAAGCCTCAGCTACAGCTCCATGGGCTGAATTATTTATTTCTGTAGCTGAACACTAGATACATCATCAATACTGAGACATTGAGATGAGCCTCAAACCCTTTCTCTTTATTCTCTCCCTCTCTTTTTCAGGTGTAAAGGATAACAGCAACAGGTGAATGTTTCATTATTTGAGAAACCCTCCTGGCAGACAGGTTCAGCAGTGGACTCAGGTGACCTCCTGTTCCTTACTTGTTGTTGGATGTCTTTGTAGCTGTCTCATTTCTGGAAGAAAATTCTTTGTTCTCTTGTCAGTCTTGGAGTTTGTACATTTACATTTGCCCAAATCCAAGGAGAAGCCAGGAAAAGCATTGCTTTTCATTGGAAAGAAGAAAAGCTTGAAGTGATGAGGGTTGAAGTGGTGAGGGGACAGCCAGGGAGTCCACAGTAGCACAAGCACATCATCATCTCTCCAACAAACTCTGCCATTTCCACCTGGTCTGCTCAGCTGCTGCTGCTGATGAGAAGTTCTGGGAACAGGGTCTTGCTCTCCCTGTCTGAATACTTGTGGCAGAGCCAAGCCCTCTCTAACAATTCAGCTCTGAGTTGCTCAAAATGATAATGTTTTCTTACCTGACCCCAGAGAGGCAGGCATATAGAGACAGGTTTCATAGAATCACAGACCAGTTTGGGCTGGAAGGGACCTTAACGCTCATTCCAATCCCCCTGCCACAGGCAGGGTCACCTCTCACCATCCCAGGTGGCTCCAAGGCCTATCCAACCTGGCCTTGGACACTTCCAGGGATGGGGCAGCCACAGCTTCTCTGGGCAACCTGTGCCAGGGCCTCATAGAGAAGAATTTCTTCCTGTTTCTTTCATTCATTCTAGGAAACCCCAGGACATGCTCAAAGGACCCAGGACTCTGGCTCAAAGGGAGAAAGGTGAAAATATAGAAATTAGGACTATAGCAATGAAAACTACCCCACCAGGAGCAGCTGCACACCCAAAGTTGAACAGCCTGAAGGCATGAGAGCACTTGATGGCAGGTGTCTGATCTAGCAGCTTTCTGTGTTCCTGTCCCTGTCCCTATGGATGCAGACGTTGCTGCTCCTCTGTGGATCAATACTTTCAGTTAATACAGCTCAGGATTTTGTGGCATTGGGAACCTCCCAAGGCTCAAAATCACTTCAAGTCCCTGATCCACGTGAGTGGCTGGAAATCCTCATGGGAGGCAGAGCTCCTGCTGGAAACTGTGCCATGCTGGGAGGATGGGCTGGGACAGCAGTGCCTCGCAGTGTGTACTGTCCTTGGCAGGAAGCCGTTTGTCTGCAAGGCAAGGAAACAAGGAGGGTTTGGAGATGGCAAACCCATGCAGCTTCTCACTGCTTTTCCCAGCTACTGATCCAAGAGTGCCTGTGTTTACTTCCAGCCTTCCTCTCTGCTGTGCTGCCAAGCAGCCTCACCGACCGGACGCAAACCACTCCACCAGGAAACGTGCTGGGCTGTGTCAGATAAAAGGGCCATTGCAGAGAGACCCTTTGGTGGCATTAACCCTGCTCTTCCTGGTCCAGGATTAGGGCAGTAGAGCACAGTCTCTGCTGCTGGAATATGAATTGTTGTACCTGAGGCTGCTCTGCAATGTGACAGTGCTACAGCTGGAATGCTGCCCGTGTGCTACCTGGATGCTCACAGGGAGGGAGGATGGACATGCCAAGTGTGCGTGGCTGTGGCTCTGGGTTCAGACCTCACACACCTTCCCAGCAGGGAACACAGGCGCATGCTATGCCTGTGGGAACTGGCAGTGCAGCCAGACTGACTTCTCTGGGTCTTTGGTGACCCACTGGTCTGAGAATGCTTTCAAGGAGCAAATGAGGTGGGACTGCCCTGCAGGTCACGGGAGCTCACCAAAGGCTGACCACAGATTGATGGGTCCTCAGTCAGCATCTCCTCTGCCAAAAAGCAAGGGCAGTGCTGCCTCCTTGGGCTGTCCAGGCACTGCAGCACAATGGGCACAGCTGCAGGTGCCCACTCAAGATCTGCCAGGACCTTCCCTCAAAGGCATAACCCTCAGGAACACTGTGAGGAGAAGCTGGGCTCAGAACACCACGACTGCCTCTGGCACAGCTGCTCCTACCAACCTGCTCATGTCATGTCCCTCGTTTCCTGGCTGTGAGACCACTGCTCCCCTAGGCCCATGTGCTCTCTGTGGCACAGTGGGTCACCATCCACGAGGGCACCACTCCACATGGGATCTCAAACTCCACCTGACAGGAGAGGGGAGGCAGCAAAGCAAATAGTAATTTAAGAAAAAAATAAATTCAATGGTCAGAAAAAGTTTCTTCTGCAATTTTCTGCAGAAGATCACAGAATAATGGAATCATTCAGTCTGGAAAAGCCCTCTGAGATCATGAAAACAACCAGTAACCCAGCATTGCCAAGGCCACTACTAATCCATGTCTCCAAGTGCCACATCCACATACCTTTTGAACACTTAATAGTGAATTTACCACTGCCCTGGGCAGCCTATTTCAATGCCTGACCACTCTTTCTGTGAAGAAACTTCCCCTAATATCCAATCTAAACCTCCCCTGACAAAATTTAAGACTACTTCCTTTTGTCCTATCACTTGTTATCCACAAGAAGAGACAAATCCCTACATGGCTCCACCCTCCTGTCAGGCAGCTGGAGGAGCCAGAGGGTCCCCCCTGAGCCTCCTTTTCTCCAGGCTGAGCCCCCCCACCTCACTCATCCCCTCCTCATCAGACTTGTGCTCTACACCCTTCCCCAGCTCTGTTGCTCATTTCTGAACACACGACTGTCTCTCCGTATCTTTCTTGTTGTGAGGGGCCCGACACTGAACCCAGGATTTGAGGCATGGCCCCAACTAGTGCTGAGTACAGAGGAAGGGACCCTGTCCTGGTCCTGCTGTCACCTCAGTGCTGGTACAAGCCAGGTGCCATTGACCTTCCTGGCCAGCAGCTACACACTAGCTCATGTTCAGCTGCTACAACCAGCAGTCTGAGGTCCTTTACATCCTGCAGAAATGTTTGTATTTTCCATTTGCAGCCCCCTGGCCCTGCACATGGGTGTGGGGCTGGGCTGTCTGTGTCCCACCACTGTGTCACTGCTGCTGCCATGGCTGAGGGCCAACATCTCAACATTTCTCCTTTAGGAAGACGATCACAGTGCACAACTGTGACCCTCCTGTTCAGCTGAGGCAGGTGAGAAATAACCCCCTGAGTTAGGTTACACTGAAGTGACAGTCTAATAGTACCTGAAAGGAAATCTCTGAGCAATCCCTTCTCCCCATCTAACCCACTTGCTTTATTTAGTTATGCCAAGTATTCCATCCAGTTTTTTTTTTTTTTATATTTATATATATATATATTAATATATGTATATTCTCTCTCTCTCTATANATATATATATATATATATATATATATATATATGTCTACTTCCTTAAACCACAACTCTTGGGTCTCCTCCTCCTCTGCTGAGGCATGCTGGCTGGTCCCAGCACAGTGTTGATCAGAAGCCAGAGGAAGGGGAGAGCACCTCTGCTCTTCCTCAGCTCCATTCCCAAACCACTGAGAAACTTCAATATTTCCATTATGGGAGAAAGGAAAAGAAACTCTACAAACACCTGAATCCCCAGCATCTCTGGTGGAGCAGCTGCAGGCTGGGCAGAGAGTGACAAGCAGCCACTAATAAATCATTCCAGCCACGTTTGCCCATGTTCAGATCTGCTTTGTCTTCCCTGTGTTTTAAGCAGGATAAAGGCTATTTCACAGTGCCCTTCCATCACACGTGTCCCTATTGCTGTATTGGCTGGTTGGAGCAGCAGCTTACCTCATCTTGCTCTTAACTCTTACAAGGACCAACTACTGCATTAAGCCAATGCATCCAAAACACAAATCCTGCCTGAGCTCGCGGGTTGGAGCAGAAGGGCCATTGCCAGCATCTAGTTGCTAAAATCAAGGCCTGAGCAGGAGTCCCAGCCACCCCTCCTATGTGTTCTGTTGTAAGCATGCTGCACCCAGCCTCTGCAAAATCACCCAAATTCACTCCACCCCAGTGAGCAGCAGAATTACCAACAGGGCAGAACTCCTGAACACCAAAACCCTCCTGGGCAGAGGTTGGACGCTCCCGTTTTTTTGAAGAATACCTGGAAATATAACATCTATATAACACCTTTGCCATGCTTTAACTCAACTGCTAGTCCTGCTCTGCTAATCCCTGCCAGTGCTCCTGCACACCCGCCTGGGTCTGCAGGGAAGGGATCCTGTGTTTGACATCCGTGTTATTGTGCCTTGCCCGCTCTCACGCTCACTGGCCCGGGGCCAGCAGCAGAAGGACGTAACCTTGAGCCGGGCTGGACCCTGCCTTTCCCAGCGATTGAAACGGGAGAGGGGTTGGAGCAGGAAAAACAAGGAGGCAGCTTTTCCCTTTCTTTGGGCGGCGATGCCCCGCCCTGCCCAGCAGAGACATTCCTGACCCGGTGCCAGGGTGGACAGCGGGCAGCCCGCGGGGAGCCAGCGCAGAGTCATGGGGGCTCCGTCGAGGCCAGGAGGAAACCTGCAGCTCCCTGCCAAGGGCAACACCAGGATCTGACTCTCCTGGCCAGCACAGCTCACACTGACCCAGCAAGGGAACTGTCCTCACAGAACTACCCCTGAAGACCGTTCTGAGTTGCATTGGGAACAGCTCAGCACCGGGTCTGTTCTGGGGTTGGTGTTTTGCATTTTTCCCAGTCCATAACCTGCACTAAACCACACTGTGCTGATGCTGCATCTCCAGCCACAGTGACAGAGCATCCAGAGCACCCCACGGACGTGCATCTCCTCTCCAAGCTCCCTCTAACCTCTCCTACTTGCCCACACACGGCAGGGGGATTTCTCTCCCCATCACCCTCACAGCTGGGGGACAGTGGGGAGCTGTGGGGACACAGAGACATGGAATCATTAAGGTTGGGAAAAACATCTAAACTCATCAAGTCCAAAAGTTCCCCCAGCACTGTCAAGCCCACTGCCAACCCATGTCCCCAGCTGCCATAACAACATGGCTTTTAAATCTCTCTGAGAATGGTGTCTTCACCAGTGACCCTGGGCAGTGTGTTCCAGAGCTTGACAATCCTTTCCACGAGGAACTTTTTTCCTAAATACTGGTCATGGGATGCTCTGGGGACAGATGTTTGGTTCCAAATGGGGCAGGAGTTCTTTGAGAATCAAAACAAGCAATGCCAACACCATAAATTATTTACAAACACTACAGTGAGGTTTGCTGGGGTTTAAGGTCTAATTGCTGATGGCTGTGCTGCAGTAAGACCATCTTCTGCCATACTGACCACCTCCCCGACCATATTCGGAGTCATTTTCTTGGGCAATGGTTTTAAACTGAAGGAGGGTTGATTTAGATTAGATATAAGGAAGACGTTTTTTACCACGAGGGTGGGCAGGCCCTGGCACAGGCTGCCCAGAGAAACTGTGGCTGCCCCATCCCTGGAAGTGTCCAAGGGCAGGCTGGAGCAACCTGGGATAGTGGAAGGTGTCCCTGCCCATGGCAGGGGGAGGAACGAGATGAGCTTTAAAATCCCTTCCAACCCAAACCATTCTGTGATTCTATGATTCTCAAGATAGGAGATACAACCTACTCCTGAGCAGACACAGTGTCCACCTACCATGCTCCAGAGAGAGATCTACAGGAAAATGCCAAAGATTCTACCTGTTTCTAACCAGAATGTGTTCACAGAGATGGTCCTAACTGGCTTCAAGTCAGCCCTCCCCGGTTCTGCCAGACGAGGCTGTGGCAGTGGCAAACATCCTCCGTTCCTCACTTGGTACCACAGTGTGAGGCAGGGAGCCCAGGCAGGGCAGGGACCCCGGGCAGAGCAGGCAGGGACCCCGGGCAGAGCAGGCAGGGAGCCCAGGCAGAGCAGGCAGGGACCCCGGGCAGAGCAGGCAGGGACCCCGGGCAGAGCAGGCAGGGAGCCCAGGCAGAGCAGGCAGGCTCCCCGGACAGAGCAGGCAGGGACCCCGGGCAGAGCAGGCAGGGA
>VXBA01004955.1:543167-689113 GCA_013399895.1 Serilophus lunatus
GCAGAGCAGACAGGGACCCCGGGCAGGGCAGGGACCCCGGGCAGAGCAGGCAGGCACCCCGGGCAGGCTCTGTCTCCTGGCCTGGGGCTGCGCTTGGCCCCACCAGGCTCTGTCGGCCCGCGGGCACAGAAGTGCTTGGGAATGGGGACCCAGGGTCCTGGGAGCAGCCATCAGGGAAGGAAGCACCAGGCCCGGGACGCTTGCAGATGAGACAGGAAGGGATTACACATATCCCACCGCTCCAAACACGCGTCCCCCTTGAACAAAGCCGTTCCTGCCTCTGTGTGCAGCCGGGGCTGGGAACGGGCTCCCAGCTGCTCTGGGAACGCCGCGGATCACTTTCCTTTCCCACTGTCAGCACCTGCTTAGAGGTTAGTTCCTACGACCTTCAGGGTAATGCCGTATCACAGTTTTACTGCCCTGAGAAAGAGATGGGGATGATAAAACAGGGCGAAGCCGAGGAGCCCGTCCCCCCCCGCGATCCCTCCATCCCCAGCGGACGCGCGGGGTCTGTGCTGGGGAGCCGCGTCCCCTGAGGGCAGCCTGCGTGCGCTCTCTCCCATCCAGCTACAGACCAAGGCAGGAATCATATGAACATATATTTTTAGCAGCAGCAAATTATTTCTCTTACAGAAGGAATATTTCCATGCTGGGCTTTTTCCCTTCCCTTATCGCAGATTGTATATTTAGAGCGTGAGAACCGTACCTCGCACAAACAAGCGCTGCCAGGCCCTGTGCTCAGGCAGGGAGCCCCTGCCGGCCCCTCGGACCTGCCCCTGCTGCGGACCAAACGCCCCATCTTTGCTCCACAAGTGGGAACTGCCAAAGGGAGAGCTGAGTTTGGGATATTATGCGAGAAGGAAGTGAAAAGGCACTCCAGAGAGTTATCAATCAGCACGTTTGTGAACTCGTAGCTGCTGAGCTGTAGGAAACACGGGGCAGCCCGTGAGCCCCGAGCCAGCAGCAGCAGCACAGGCTTCACCGCTTCCCCTCTGGCTGCAGGTGCACACGGGATCCCGAGGGACGGCTGGAATGGTTGGGGACATCCCCAGGGCCATCTGGCTGCTAAAACACATTGCACTTGCCAGCAGTGTCTCACCCAAAGAGTGGCTTTACAGCCCGCCCTGCCCAGAGCCTGTGAGTGGAAGGCCACGGGTGTTCAAATCCCCTTCCCAACACACAGACACACGTGCACAGAGTGTGGAAGCAAATTGCTGCAGCCTCTCTGCAGTTTTCACTCTGCTTTCCCCTCCTGCTGGCATGCTGGAGGCTGGGCAGCCCTGCCTGCCTTCCCTGTTTCCCTGCCTGCCTTTCTGCTGCCTCCCTGCCTGCTTTCCTGCTGCCTCCCTGCCTGCCTGGCCCTGCTGGAAGCTTCTCCCTGGCAGGGAAGCCGAGGCAGCCGGCAGCCCTGGACTGCAGCTATGGAGGCTTCTCATTCCTAGAGAGGAGGCTGATTTCACAGCCCGACCATAGCAAACGTCTCTGCGATTTTTGGAGTTTGTCATGGATAAGCTGTTGGGAACTGCTGGCTCTGCATGCCTCGCTCCACCAGGGAGTGAGACAGCACAGTTCCTCCTGGCTGATGGACCCAAACCCTCTCCACGGCCCCTCTAACGCAGATTTAATGCATTTCAAACAAAAATGCATCAAATGCTGTATTTCCACACTGAACATGGGGATTTCACGGTCTGGGCCACTTTCATGACATCAAGATTGATATGGACTCTTAATCATAGGTAACAGTTGCTGGATGCAGCCCCTGGATGAGGGCTGGGTGGCTCAGATGCCCATCTGGATTTGCCCTCTCAGGTTGGCCCTGGTTATTTTCCTCTCATCTCTGCTTGGACATTGCCCTACCACCCAGAACAACATTTCAAGTCATTTGGCTTCCTGCAAATCACAGCCCTGTGCCCCGAGATAACTCCAACAGCAGCATGGCAGCCACACAGATCTGACTGCTCCAATGCTCATCCCTCGTGAGCAGTGGCTGTGGGGCAGAGGCAAAGCCCTCAGTGAGCAGCTCCTGCAGCAGCCCAGGCAGATTTCAGTCATTTCAGAGAAGGACTGATGCCCACCACATCAAGGTGGGGTGGTTTAGACATCCAGGGTCTTGTCACCAACCTGTGCATCTGCCAGTGCAACACAGAATCATATTCAAGGTTGGAAAGGCCCTCTAAGACCATCAAGTCCAACCATTCCCCCAGGTCTGTCAAGGCCACCACTAAACCACATCCCCAAGTGGCTTTTAAATCCCTCCTGAGACAGTGACTCCACCAACAACCTGGACAGCCTTTGCCAGGGGTGGACAGCTTTTTCAGTGGAGAAATTTTCCCTAATATCCAATCTAAACCTCCCCTGGTACAACTGCAGGCTGTTTCCAATTGTCCTGTTGCTTGTTACTTGAGAGAAGAACCCCAAGAAGACCCTCCCACAACATCCTGCCTGGAGCAGATGGGCTAGGACTATGGCAAGGCTCAGAGCCTCTCCCATTTCTGATGTGGAAGAGGAGAAGCGCAAGTAGAGACAGTGCAGCCAGTCCATGAGCTGCAGTAAGGAACCCCGGGTTCACTCAGTCACCTCTAAGGCTCAGCCCTCAAGAGACCACATGGATTCCTCTCCATTTTTCCTCTCAGTAATTACTCAGATCCTGGCTCTCAGAGGCACTGCCAGAGGACACAGGCTGGAGCCCTGTCCCTAATCCAGCTTCATCACAAAATCAAGGAATCATTAAGGCTGGAAAAGACCTTTAAGATCATCAATTCCAACTGTCAAATCAGCACCACTACCATTTTCCCCACTAAGCCATGTCCTCAAGTGCCACGTCCACATGATTTTGAACACTCCATCTCATGTCTGTATTTCCACCACTCTGCTGGGTCAGGGCCAACTCAACATCTACTGCACAGCTTTCCTCATTATGGCCTGAGCCACCTCTGATCCCTTTGCCTGGGGAGACTCCAGCAAACAAAACCTGCTTGAAGAGTCGAGTCTCACCTTGTCTGTCCACCCAGTGCCTCCCCAGAGCCATGAGGGTGGAGGAGACCAACAGTTCACAATGCAAACCTCCCACCTCCAAAGAGAGGAGGAGGAAGGAACTCTGAGCTGGGACAAGCTTTCCCCAGTCACCTCCTCTGTGCTCTCCTGGCTGCAGGCAGAAGGGTTGGATCAGCCTGGGCACAGGAGATCTCTGTGAGGAGCTGGTCATGCACTGCAAGGCCTGACAAGGCAGGACCTCAGGTGCAGGAGGCGGCATCTCCAGCTCCTGCTAAAAAGAGCTCAAACATCAGCCCTGGCTCGTGCTTAGGCACAGGCACTGCTGGAGAGATGACAGATGGGTATGGGGGTCTCGGGGCAGCTCTGATGACAGCAATCAGAGGGAACAGGCTGTGCTGGTGACCAGAGGGTTTGACAGGAGGCCTCTGAAGCCACCCGGTGTGGGGAGCCTCTGGGAGAGGGTCGTCAGACAGGAGGAAAAGCGAGGAGCAAAGGCCAGTTTTCTGCCAAGACTTGTTTCTCCCACGGATGGGGCCAAGATCAGTTGCAGCGATATCAGCCCCACGCTCTGTGTAGAGTTGGCTCATCTCTGCAGGACTGAGCTCTCTGGCAGGGAGCTGTGAGGGGCCGAGCCCAGGAGCTGAGCTGCTCCATGTGAAACACCATGAGCAGGAATCCCAGTGAAACCAGAGCACATCTGACACAGTGTTCAGAGCACAGCCAGACTGCCAAGCTGGCAGCACAGAGAACTAGCACTGGTGTCTCTCACATGCTCACCAAACATTCAGAAAACACTGCTGGTGGCTCTTCCCAAAGGAGAGACTCTCAGGAGAGCCTAGGAAACAAAGAATGGGCAGAGATGGGCATTGCCTGCTGCTGAAAGCCTGAGGTTAACAGGGGAAGGTAGAGGCTGCAAAGCATTTGCATGTTTCTCATGAGCTGAACTTCCAAAAAAAGTGGCTTGGTAAGGACCAACAGGCTAAAACTCAACCCCCAGCTTCATCCCACAACAGGGATCTGGATGGTTCGGGCTCCCTACAAGCAGCAAGCAATCAGGCTGAGCCAGCAGGCAGGACTGTGGATGTGGTGGCTGGCAGAGCAACCCAGGGCCAGAGAGGCATTTCAGGAACCGTGGAACCTCAGCTATTCCTGCCTGAACACTTATTTTCATCCAGAAAAATGTTTCAAACGGGGGCAGGGAGGGTGAAGTAAGAAGTGGTAGCCAAAAAATGGAAGGGAAAGCAGATGCATGTTTGGGACAGGGTTTGAATTGAAAACTCAGACAGTGGGAGTGTGAAAATGAGATTTCCAGGCAGATGCCTTCTCTCCTGTGTGACCAAGAACAAAGTATTCCGTAACAGGAGATGCACGTCCACACACATCTCTCATCAGGTATTTCCAAACTTGCTTTCTGCCCAGCCCCTGCATGGAGGGAGAATCCATTCCACTGCGCTACTCTTCCCTTCTTATCTTCTTATCCTGTTGTTATCACCACAAGGACATTTTAGGTGCTTGGGAAGGCAATCCCTGGGCATGTGCTCCAAGAGCCAGGAGGAGCAGCAAGTTTTCCCATAGGGGCCATGCCCTGTGTTGCCGTGGTCACTACTGAGAGGCACGAATGCAAAAGACCTGAAACACCCAGAATCCCCCAAAGGATTAAGCCTTAAGGCTGGTGAAGACTTTACCCGCTGAGAAAGAAAAGGAACATTTTTGCTACCCAACTCCCCTGCGCAGGCAGAGCTGTCAGGTAAATTTGTGGTGTGAATGCGAAGAGCCCAACCCATCCTGCTGTCCCTGGCAGTGCACTGTCACCCGGGGAGTGGTGGCACTGAGGAAGGGGCTGGGGCAGGCTGGGGGCAGTGCTGAGGGAGCAGGATGAGGGCAGAGCTGCCGTCCCAGCTCTGCGATGCAGCTGCAGCCGACAGCTGCAACAGGAACCATCTGCCTGTGCTGCGGGAGGGAGGGGAGCAGGAAGGATTTCCAGGATGAGAAGGCGGAGAGGGAGCAGGGTCTCCCCTGAGTCTGGGGGAGGTCTTGCCGCGATAACCATCACTGCCGGGCTGGGGTTACCCTGTGGAGGCGCACAGGGAGGTGGAAGGAGGAGTCAAGTCCTCTGTGAAGAGTGTTGAGAAAGGTTCAAGACAGAGAAATTGAGGCGCTAAGAGATAAGACACAGTCCCTCTAAAAGCAGTCCCCGGCAGTTTGGGGGTGAGTACCTTCTTTCCCTCAGGCTGCAGGAGCCTCCAGGCAGCTCAGATGGGAGGGAAAAGCTTCATTCGACCTCAACCAAACAGCTATGGTCAGCAGCACCTTGCACTGTGGATCTGGGATTCCTTTACAGACCACTTAATTGCTCTGTATAAAATGATCTTCCCTTGTTCACGGTCCATCATTTCACTTCTCCTGCCATGGCAGCAGTTTGATGGATGAATTTAAGGGTCATATCCAGCAGTTCACTCTGGATTCTCCCTGCTGTACCACTAGATCCTTGCTGACATGCAAGTTAGGAAAATCCCATGCAGTCTGTAGCACATGAGACCTCATGGGGCAGGCACGGAGGGACTATTCCCTTTCTGGAAGGATGAGAAACTCATTACCACCACAGATGGCCTGGCTCTTCCAGGCCTCTCGCCTCAAATGCCAGCCCAGCAAAGGCCACGGGCTTTATGAGATTACAGCTCCTCGGGGTTTAAGAGGTTACATAAAGCATTTACAGTGGGTGTATTAGTAAGACAGTGGCCTGTATTTATGGCTGGTGCCTGCCCACTGCAGAGCAGGGGTGACCCCAAGGCTGAGCTGGAGCCCCTGTGCTGGTATTTGGATGGGTTCCATCAGCATTAACAGCTGGGCTCGGTGGAGCAGCCAAGGGCAGCTTGGATGTCATCTCTCTGCTCCAGCACCACCCACGGGCTGGGGGATGCACCAAGGGCCCCACCTGGATGGGCCCTGCTGTGTCTGTGGGAGGTGAGAGCTCCGAGCCAGCATGGCTGTGGCTGTCCAAGCTCTCTCCTCCTTACTGCTGTGCCCACCGTGGGGCCTCTGGCCTCCAGTGCCCCGCTTCGTAAAGGACCTCCTACACGCAGGAGCAAAATGAAAGGGTGTGATGGGTAACAAGAGACGTTTCTGAAGGCAAGGAGCAGCCTGCACGTGTGGGAGCAGGGAGGGGTGGCAGCAGGAGTACCTAATGTGGGCCAGGGTGTCTGCACAGCCCCCACTCCCCTCTGGAAGGAGGAACAACAACAGGAAGAGAGGAAAACCAGTTCAGACAAAAGATAAACAGACCAGTGAGATAGTGAAGCCAGAAGTTGCTAATTAACCTCAAATTGCTTTGGAAAGGACTCCAGTGTAGTGCTCCCTCTGGAAGGCGAGCAGGCAGAGCTGTCCCAGCACATCTGTGGCCATGCTCTGCTCCCACACCACAGCCAGGACTCCTGCCCCTCTTTTCCTCTCGGCAAGCTCTGAGCTGTCCTGGGTATGAAAGCAGGAGCCTGTAACCCGACGAGGAGCAGCGCCTGCTCTTCCCTCAGGTAAAAAGCTTATTTCGGGTACAACAAACAGGCTGGAGCCCTTGTTGCCTCTCACCAGCATGAGACCCTCGCCCCACGCTCTCACCAGCACCACACTGGGCACTTTCAGGAGGGGTGTGCGAACAACTGAGCTCACTCGGAGCAGCAACACCCCCGAACAAGCCTCCTGTGCTGCAGCATTGCTGAACCCAGCAGAGTGCAGCTCACAAGTGCAGCCCTTGCCCCTGTGGAGTGGGTTTCATGTGGGACGTGATCGGGAGATTTACTGAAGGGGCTGAAGCCCAGTTCTCTCAGGACAAGGAAATAAATGAGGGAGAAAAATTAAAGCTATTGCTCAAACTCAAGGGCCAATCAGGAACAATCTGGAATCCTTAGAGCAGGAAATGACACTCACTGAGCATCTAGGTGCCTGTCAGGCTGGATTAGGAGCCTGTCAGGAGCTCGACATCAGCTCTACAAGATGATTGCAAGAGAGCTGCGGTGGGGTCTGGACACCAGAAGCACCATTCCAGGCACTGCAGCCCCAGGGCAGCTGCCACTCTCCTGCAATACACTCTTTCTTCTCTTGCCACTGAAGGTCCTCAAAAAATGACACCACCTGAGACGTTGGGTTTGGCTGCAAACCAGAGCAGGTTTTCCAGTGCAGCACCCAGTGAAGCCCAGGGATGAGACCTCCCTGCTTGTACTACGAGGTGCCAGGCTGCCTCTGCTCCAGCCAGACCAGCTGTGTTTGTGGGGTGAGGGGTAATTCCTGTCCTGCAATACTCAAGGAGAGGTTATGGCACCCGCTTTTAGCTTTCCCGAATCTGGTGGTCTAGACATGCAAACACCATTAGATTCAGTGCTGCCTCAATATTTTTGGATTAGGAGGGTTTACAAATTAAACCCTTCACTCACAGGTAAGTACCCAAGCCCTCACCTTTCATAATGTAGAGCAATGGGGCTGCAAGAAAATGCTGAGGTAGCCACATGTGCTGGCACCCAGAAACCCCTTGTATGCTGGGTGCATCCTACAGTGTGGCAGCAGGTGAAGGGGGCATTCTGCCTCTCTTGGGTGAGACCCCACCTGGAAAGCTGCCTCCAGTGCAAGAAGGACTTGGAGCTGCTGGAGCGAGTCCAGAGGAGGCCACAGAGATGCTCCAAGGGCTCTGGGGCCAGGCTGGGAGAGCTGGGGGTGTTCACCTGGAGAAGAGAAGGATCCAGGGAGACCTTAGAGCCCTTTCCAGAGCCTAAAGGGGCTCCAGAAGAGCTGGAGAGGGACTGGGGACAAGGGATGGAGGGGCAGGACAAAGGGGAATGGCTTTAAGCTGAAGGAGGACATGGTTGGATTAGACATGAGGAAGGAATTTTTCCCTGCGAGGGTGAGGAGGCCCTGGCACAGGGTGCCCAGAGAAGCTGTGGCTGCCCCATCCCTGGGAGTGTCCAAGGGCAGGTTGGATGGGGCTTGGAGCAGCCTGGGATAGTGGAAAGTGTCCCTGTCTATGGCAGGGGGTGGGACAAGATGGACTTTAAGTTCCTTTCCAAGCCAAACTAGTCTGTGAGTCTATGATTACTTTTACCATTCTATACTGGATTTTCTTTTCAACATCACTTTTGTGGTGAGGGCTGGACACTACCTGCAACAAGGGTACAGCTTTCTCAATCCCTGATTTTCTTTCAGTAGAAAGGAGTATCAGAAAGTTCAACCCAGCTGCTTTCCATTGCTATGGTCTCACTTTATGGTGTGTCACAGAAGCTGCCCTTCTATTTTCTTTGTGGTTTTCCTGGAAACAACCAAATTCTTGTCTATAAACAAATTTTGAGAGCAAGTAAGTCCACATTATGGTAACAGCCTAATGCTTTCAACTTCTGGGCTTCTGGCTGGCTGGCTGAGTGCTTTGCTCACACTTGAGCAGTGCAGCACAAGTCTAATGGCAGGAAAGCCCTGCCAAGGGAGATGGCACTTGAGCATTGAGCCTGCACAAATCCTCAAGAGTTGTGGTGGACTCACAAATCATTTATCACAGACTAAAATCCCTCTTAACAAACACTTCTTCATAAATAGAAGAAAATATGAACCGATTTCAGTGCAGAGAGAGGCACTAGACCTTGTCACCAAGATGAAGGACATTGTTATCTACCTCTTACTCAAACATTTCAAAGCACTGAGTGGGTCACAGAGGCTCTCTCAAAACCTGGTGGAGAGAGAGAGGGACCTGCAGCAGGTCAGTCACATCTTCATGTGCCCCAGGGCTGGTGAAGGTGGCCCTGGAGTCATCTGTGTCTCTTCCAGGAGCTTACACCAGCTGTCCAATTGTTAGGAGTACAAAATTTGGGAACAAAAATGTCAGCACAAGGATCCTCAAGTTTGCACTCAATGTCAAAGCCTCTACACTGACTTCAGAAGAATTTCAAATGAACCCCAAGAGAGAAACATTTATGTAAGCACTCACAGCCCTCTTCATATTCAGATCAAACTCATACCAATCCTATATTGATGCCAGGGATGCCCCGAGGTCCTTTCTACCCTCTGCTGGTGAAAGATTCCAACTAATTTTCCTCTTTTAGTTATTCAAGCCTTTTGAGGATAAATGCAAAGAGGTCACCAGTAAAACAGGCAATTGTTTTACACCTTTATGTGGGCTGAACAACGTTCCTGGGGTGGGACATCCTGCTGGGATGGCTGTGGGCTGGAGGAGCTGAGCTTGGCCCCAGAGGCAGCAGTGCCAGGAGCCAAGGCTGGAATGGGGCCTCCGAGGGGTAACAGGAGTCAGGGCACAGTGCTGAGGTACCTGGTGTGACACTGCAAAAATCCAACGTGATAATTTAGAAAAGCATAGTAAAGTGATAGACAAGGGAAAAAATATCCAGTTCTGGAGAGGTGACATACAGGGAACTGTCTGTTCTACCTGGGAAAAAGGGCTCGGACACCTACAGTGACCCTTGAGCACAATCTGCCTATAAAGGGGCCATGACTGAACACCCCAACTGTTCTTATTTATATAAATATAGAGGCTATCAAAAGCCCATCCAATTTTAAATGCTCTACTTTTAGAGCTTTCTATTTTACAGCTTTCTATGACAGTGTAAACTCTCCCCAGGAAACACCCATTCCCTGTGCCAACCTGTTCCACCCTGAGACCAGTGTATCCCATTTACCTCTCCCACTGAGGAGATCCCCCTCACAAACCCATTCTCAACAGTGTAGTGGCCAGCACATGAATTTAAAGGATGTACTCCTGTCCTGGGGAGGGGTCTGCCCCATCTCCTGGGGTACACCACAAGTCTCTTGAAACATTATCCAGCTTCCAATTAAAAAAATGACACTCAGAAAATAAGGAAGAATCTCAGTATCTGTCCCAAAGCAATAACTGATTGTGCAATCGATGGATGAAGCTCAGGGAAACAACTTGGGTATGTGACAACTGGGGAGGAGAAAAGTTTGGAAGTGAACAGTCCCACTGGCTGAGAACATTCTCACGCCTGAGCAGGAATGGGAATGAGACCCAGCACAGCTCACAGCTGCTATCACTGCTTTGCTTCCTAAACTTCACTTTCTTTTATTTGGAAAAATAACTATGAAATTAAAGCAAGCAAATAAAACAAACAAACCATCCTTGTCTTAGAAAAATCCCAACATCATGCTGAAGGGAGATAAGAAATGGTGGAGAAGTTATTGTATTGCTGTCCATGGGAGCTGTAAGTGTCACACAGCAAGAAAAACAAACGCTCCCTCTCAGATGGGAGAAAATGTTTCTTCTCAGTTGGAGAAAGAAAAACACAAAGCGGTTCAACTGCATCCCCAAAATTGTGCAATTTACTTTGCATATTTGGCAGCAAAAGTAGAAGAAGCAGTTTATAATCCAGGGTTTTCATGCAAATGACAGGTTCTTGTTTCTTGAAGGAGCACTTCATTTTGGTATGCTTTTTTTAATTAACATTCTCACAGTATGTTAGAATTAAAGAAACATCACCAACATAAAACTCACTGAGTGAGCATTTTCCATGCCTGGTGCCCCAGCAACAACTGGACTGGCTCTAATTGAGGCAGATGAGGGAACCAGCAACTCCCTGGATGATTTGAAGTTTATATGGACAACTGCAGGATTTTCTGTACAGCCAGTTTCTCCAGGTACCCTGGGGGTGCATTTCCCCTCTTCAGGAGACAGGACCTAAAGGACCAGCACCAGGACTAGGCAGCAATCCACGATCCACCTGAAGGCTGTGGATGTGCAATACCTGGGGTTTGCTTTTCTTTAGCCAATTCATTAGAAAGATGCAAATTGGTGTACATTCAATTATTTTTAAATGTTAATCCAGGCTTCAATAAGGTGGAATTTATGTATAAAACAATCCAAAAAAGCTCCTTTTTCTGCCCTAACAGTTGGTTCTGTGCTTTAAGATATAGAGCAGCTGGTGTGAAACACTATTTAGAGACTGAAAAGGGTCCTGCCTGCCTGCCAGCAGTTCAGAATTGGTAAGAATATCCCAAAGAAGGTAATTTTTCAGGAAGGAGCCGTACAAGGCAGCTCCCCAGGCGTATCAGGACAGCATAGGGAACCAGCTCCACTGCCTCCAGAAAGGAAGGGGAAAAAAAACCCACAAGAGGGAAGTGAAACTGTGACAATTTTTAAGTCCTGGGGACAGTCCTATGACTGGGCAGAGTCCTGTGTCACATGAAAGGTGTGGGAAAGTGCTGAAGTGTTGGTTACACTTGCATCGCTGGCTTCAAAAATAGCCTGAGAACCAAAGCATGAGCTCATAGCTGAGGCAGCTCCCCTGTGAGCCCTGCCAGGAGGGTCTGCCCCGGCCCCCACACACCTGCCCTCACTGCTGAAACCCCGGGCTCAAGGGCCTGCCTGGAATCATAGGTGGATTCAAGCTTAGAGCTAAACCTTGGAGCCACCCTGGTGAGTGAGGCATTTCCAATTACCTCATCCAGCGCATCCAAGCGCTGCGCTGACTTTATAAACTAAGGAAACCGCACACAAATTACACTGACACTAAGAACAACATTGCACAGGGCTGCCCTTTGCTGTGCTCTCCAGGTTTGTTCTGTTTACAACTTTGTTTACTGCCCTCATCTCCCCACATTATTACTCAGGCTCCAACACAAGACGTAAACAGGCAAAAATTTGGCTATTGGTTCTGAGGGCATGATTTTTTTTTATGAGTTCTGATGGGGATAATGAGATCAAACCAGATTTTTTTCAGAATTGCCTGGGCTGCTGGAGCAGCGTGTGCCCTGCAGAGAACAGCCCAGGTGCCTCAGGAGGTGCTGTGTGTCCTTCTGTCTCGATGCAGCATGTGCTGGGTCTGGCTGAGCTCACAGCTCTCTGCTGTGGGATGACACAGGGTTCTCACCCATGGAGCTTTTCTTCCTGCATGGCTGGAGTTCACCAATGTCCCACCTCGATGGAGCCCACCAGAACATCGTGCACAGCCTGGGGGGAAGCAGGACCTTGCTGGGCACAGCCCTTGCTCCAGGTGGCCCCTGGCTCCATGTCCCCTCCGTGCAGAGCTGATGGCTCAGACACAGGCACAGAAGAGCTTGTACCGAACAAGAGCCACACTTGTGTCAGGCCAGGCATGTGCTGCCAGGAACAGCAGCCATTGGCAAAGGAAAGATGGGAAATCTCCAAAAACATAATAAATATCACAACTACCTGCACAAACCAGCTGGGCTGCTCAGCCCCTGCACTCTATGCCAGAATCCCAGAATGGTTTGGGTTGGAAGAACCTTAAAGCTCATCTTGTTTCAACCCCCCCTGCCACAGGCAGGGACACTTTCTACTATCCCAGGTTGCTCCAAGCCCCATCCAACCTGGCCTGGGACACTTCCAGGGATGGGGCAGCCACAGCTTCTCTGGGCACCCTGTGCCAGGGCCTCCCCACCCTCACAGGGTTTCTTCCCAATATCCCATCTAACCCTGCCTTCAGTGTGAAGCTATTTCCTTGTCCTGTCCATGCCATGTCCAAAGCCCCTCTCCAGCCTCCCTGTAGGCACCGTGGAGGCACAAGAAACTTTAAGGTTTGAACACTGGCTTTGTGCTGTGCTGGGGTGGAAGGAAGCGAGTCCCCTCCGTCCCCTTGGCAGTGATGCCTGTTGCACTCTTGTGTCCCACTCACCCTGACAAGAGCAGTCCCTTGCCACACCACACTTCTGGGTCCCAGCAGCTCCTCTCCCCGTGGTTCTGCTGGTGGTGAGTGCTCCTCAATGCTGTTTTAATGCTCCATGGGCTCACCAGCCCTGCAGAGGCTTTAGCTGCCCTGCAGCCACGGCAGTGAGAGCTGCACCTCCTCAAGGGCAAACGGGGAGAGACAGCCCTCAAAACACAATGTGCCTATGGCCCTGCTCCCATCTCCTGTGTGCCACCCTGCCACAGGACATTCTCCACACACACCAGTCAGTGTAACATACTGCAAACTGGGCATCCTGCAGCAAGGGGGGGATGGCAGCACTGCCACTTTGTCACCTATGTGTCACTGCTTGCACTGACACCTGCACTCACAGTGGACTGCAAGTGAAGGGGAACTTAAGAGACAGCAGGAACATGCATGCCAAAAATGACAAGAAAATGTCAAACCAGACACACGCATCAGCACCAGATACTGCCATGCAGTTCAGCAACCCCCTGTTACAGCTGGGTCATACCCAATGTCCCCAAGCTGTTCCTACCTGAGGGAAATGGCAATTAGACTTTGGAAAAAAGAATAGTGGCTCTGCCCCCGAGGCTTCTCTGCCCCCGAGGGTGCTCTGCTCTTTGAAGGCACAGGTCCATGTCAGTCCTTGTCCCCTTTTGTGTCAGCTCAGGGTGTTCTTCCCCCCAGTCCAGCACACCCTGCTCCCACATTTTTGCTGACACAGCTGCTTGCTGGCTGATGTGGTAAACCAATCCAGTGAGTTGTTTGTGTTGCATGCAACGCTGCAAAAAGACAAATTATTTGCACTCCAGGTCTTTTTTTGTAAAGCTTTTCTTTGTATGTCTTAAGTAGCTAAATGCAGTTTGCCTTTTTCCCATGGCTATGGCTGCCTGGTGGCAGTGGGCACCTGCTCATCACACATCACTTTGCACGATATGCTTATAAAATTCGTTTTGAAAAACAAGAATCTTTAAAAGCTCCCCAACAAATAACAGCATTTCCTCTTCAGAAGAACACAGTAATAACTGAAAAAGTGACTCCTGCTACAGAAGAGCACAGACATCACTGATGCTAAATGAAACCACCTGGGGATGGGAACAGTGAAATGGGAAAGGCATGGAGAGGACTGGGCTCTCTGTGGCCTTGGACTGTCCATCCTTGTGGATGGATGTATTTTCACATTGCAATGAGAAGTGGTAAGTGCTGATGCTCCCTGTGACATATGAGTTTGTAGCCAGACAGCTCAAGGCTGGCCACCAGCATGCACTCAAGTTCTGGAGGCCCACAGAGGTCAACAGCCTTTGGATTCCCTCTGTCTGAGAGGACATTCCAGTGCACATTCCAGAATTACCTGAACCTCCACAGGTCAGAGCCCCACAGGGATGGCACAGAGGGGGCTGGGGAGCACAGATACTACTGGGCAGCTCTCCCAGTGCTTTCATAATTTCATTGTTTCAGGCTTCACTCTGCTGCTGGTGACTGTCCAGGTGACACAAAGAGTGTCCTTCCCAGAGCTATAACTCCATCCCTTGGGGCTGGAGGCTCCTGGAGGTCAGGAGCTCGATGCTCTATTTTTCCTGGTATGTAAGAGATGGCTCTACAGTTTGTGAGTTCCCTTACTCTGTCACCTCCATCTCTGGATCTTAGCCTTCCCTAGATATACAAGCCTGAAGCCAAGCCCTGTCTGATGGCAAACACATGGCACTCTCAGAATGAGGAAGGGGGATGAACAGTGGGTCATTCTTTTTCCAGTGATCTCATCACTATGGTTAAAAAGGGGGAAGTCAGAGAAGCTTTGTGGTCTAATACATAGAAATACCTACATTCCTTAGAAACAGAGTTTCAAAATTCGTGTGCAGTGGCACACACCATTTACACGTACAGATGCCACGACTTGTTGCTCAAATCAGGTCTCTGCATTCAGAAATTCTTTGCTGATTGGGGTGTCTGTTCATGCATGTATCCAAATTCCCAGTGCGTGTTTGCACTTGCCACGGTAACTACCTGCAGGAATCAGGCACACCTTGTTTGTACACCCAGACAGTTGCATATTTGGCACGACTGTGCAGTCCAGAGAGCATTTATGAATGAATTAAACCACTTAACAGAATCAAATGCTTGGGGAAAGGACAGGCAAGAAGCAGTTCTGCTTTGTATCACCTGGAATTAAAAATACAGCGGACTGATGTTTTGCAGCCTTGCCTCAGCACACACTGTTTAGTCTTTTTCCCAAATGGATTCCTGTCCCTCCAGAGCTGTCAGAACACAGTACCTGCAGCATGGGAGTTAAACGGGAAACTCTCTGCATGCACTGACCTAAAGTAATTCTAATGTCATAATTCTTAAAGCTATTGCCAGCATTACTTCCACATATCCAGCTCGTTCCAACAGGCTGCTCCGCCCTCTCAGCCAGCAATCCTTCTCAGAGTCACTCATTGCAAATTAAATGTAACTAGACGAATTTCTACCACCATTCCTCTTATGGGATCCATAGATTCATTGCCACTGGTGGTGCCCCTGCAAAGGATGTGAGGGACTTTCTAAGAGGGAGAAATGTTCGATTGACACAAATCTGCTTCCTTTTTTCCTACTTTTATCTGGGGAGAACACCCAACACAAACATAGGGTTTTCAGTTGAGTGCAGGGGAATTGAGAGTGTATTTCCAGCTTTATGTCAGACAAAGGGCTGGGAACCTCTTGGCCACTGCCAGTGGAAGTTGCTGTGGTGACACAGCAAAGATGGTTTGAGAGCTGTTGGTGACACAGGATGAGCCCAGTTTGTTCCCAACTGGCTCGATGGAAACCAGCAGATTTGTTCCTTGACTGGCTACATCCAGCAGTGAGCCTGGTGTGACCTTGGGTGGAGGGCAGGAATCTTCACAAAATACTTCTGTCCTAAGAACTCAGACCCATGTGTCCCACTTTCCCAAGCACTACAGCTCACACTGAGCTCATCTGCACCTCCCAAACCCCAGTGCCTCTGGGCTGCCCCCACAGCCCTGCTCCAGAGCCCTACTGGAATTCAAACCTCATGAATTCAGCCCTGACATCTAGGATTTTCAAAAGCACCCAGGAAAGCTTTGTGATCTGGTGAGAGCTGATTTACACCCACTGTCCTAAGGCTGGCTGCCCTTGTTCCAGAGGTGGCCTCTTCCCTAAAGAGAGGCTGGACCTGGGCCAGTGCCAAGGATGGAGATCAGATGTTGTGATGGTGGCTCCCAGCTCCTCGCCTGCAGAAAGGCATTGGAAAGGGAGAGGGAATCACTGGCAAGAGAGAGCAGGGCCTTATGTGGCAGGTTTGGGGCAGATCTTCCTGCTGCAGTACCAGCATTTCCACCCTGAGACTTCTGGGAATTGCTCGTTGGCCTCTATTGGTGCAGCAGCACTTTGAGCTTTCCTGGGTGGGCAGACGCTTGTATCACTTGGGGACAAAGGTCTGTGGATTATTTAATTCAAAGATCAAATACACTTCACATAGTATTTTCCATCATTCCCCATGTGAATCCTCTCGATATGCCATTTAGCAATTACTGGCAGACAACTTCTGGGAAACAGATTTTAAACTTTAAGGTTAAACTCAAGGTAAACTGTATTGGCTGGACGTTTTTTCATACTGGTTTTACACAAGCACAGCAGCAATCTGTGCTGTGGAAGTGTCTGTACCTTCAGTGAGAAGAGCCCAAATCCAGTGTTTGTATAGAGGCAGTTTGGTTTCTCTGTGTAATACAGAGTACTGCTGCCACATGCCTGTGCTTTCATGCAGATTTTTCTTGAATGTTTTGCAGCCTTCTTTCCTATTTTGATAAAAGAAAGTTACTTTCAAAAGTAAAGGCTTATAATTTCTGGTGATCTAAACAGATGTGACTTGACAAAGGGGTCCATTGTGGGGCCATGTTAGTGCTTTATTTTTTAATGATGAAGGCTTTGGTTGTTTGTTATGGTGAGAAATAGTTTCCCCTCCAGATAGCCCCTTGAGAAATTCATGAGAGAAAATCCAGACTGTGAAAAGTATGGCTTGTGAGGAATTTGAAAAAACATGACAGGGGAAGCAAATCATTGTGAAAATCCTATTACAGAAAGCCTGGGTCCATGTCCACCTCCAGCCCCAACTCCAGGTGAGCTGTCTGGCTGTCACCTGCACGATGACTGTCCCCAGGAATCACAACCATCCTTCAGCCCTTCTGTCTTCCTAGAGACCCACAAAGCAAGGCTGAACTTGCCCAGAGGAGGCTGATCTGAGCCAAAGACAAAACAACCCATGAAAGAGTGAAACCACGGGTCAAGGTAAGGAGGGAAGAACTGGCAGCAGAACCCGCTGCTGTTGCGCAACTCCAGCTAATCAGACACAGATACAGATGCAAAACACCCGTGAAGGCTTTGGAGAAGTTTACATTTCAGCTGGGTTTCACAGCTGGACAGGGATGGCTTTGCATGCGAAGCTGATTTCTCCAGGGTACAGCTCCAGAGAGGGGTGACCCGTGTAGTGCCTCTGAAAAGCTCCAGTTTCTGAGCTGTGATCAGGTTTTGTTCCCCTTCCTCCCAGGCTTCTTTCCATGAGCATGCTGAACTGCTCTATTCTACTGTAATTCAAATACAGTTCAATAAATTTCAGTTCTCTTTTAAGACTTCTGAAGATAGCAGAATAGCTTGGGTTCATGTCAGAACAGTTTTAAGGCCTCCAGCATCAAAAATAATCTGTCGTAAATCTAAAAATACCAGCTTTTCACAGAGAGGAGATGTGAGGTGCCAAGAGATTTCACACACACAAACAATCGGGAGATTGGGCTTCAAGCTCCATTTGCATTTTTTCCATGGTTACCTAAGGCTGGACCCAGCAATCTGAGCCGAATCACCTCGAGGGTTTTTTTCTAATGCTTCCTTCCCAAGTAGAATCTCACATCCCTCAGCACAGCCCACATTTCCCTGCCTCTTGCAGAGGTGATTCTAATGGCAGGATCACCATCCAGATCACCACACTCCAAGCTTTTGCACGGTGCCTTTCAGGAGCTGACCCACAGCTGTGGCTGGGTCTGGCTCCACGCTGAACTGGGAGAGACAATCTCAGCACACAGGGAGGAAGATAAGCATGAGCACAACGAATCCACAAAACTGCCAAAGTGCAGGAAATTGGCCAATTATCCAGCCCTGACTTTTAGCAGAAACCATACAAAGGGATCTTTATGGATGAGAAGATCGAAGGAAAGGAGGGAGAGGAGAGTCCCAGGGAAAACAAACATCGTGGTGAACTACGATCGAGTGTTGGTGATTGTCCTCTGAAAGGTTCTTCCTAATCCAGCTGATTGATTGTCAGGGTTATGTAGGAGAACTCGTTAAAATAAGCAAAAAAATAGTTGGTAGGTAACACTGAGAGTGCTCCTAATCACAGCAGCTCCTCATGGCATAAGGACTCGTGTCCTTGCACACCATGGAGCCATGGGAGGGATGAGGGCAGGAGTGGGGGGGTTATCTCCAGCCATCAGCTTGTCTCCTTCACCAACGTTCCTGTAGGACCACTGACCATCAAACCTCAACACACAGATTTAGACTGGAGCAGGATGAGTCAAAAATGTGCAACAGGTACAGAGAGGAGGAGTTGAAGCCCCAAGAACCAGCAAAGATACCCCGGCCCTGCGCAGACAGGCCCTTGTTTACACGCCTGCTGGGCTGAAAAAATTATCAGAAAATACCAATTGAAGAAATCCTTTTCCTGTCTAATACTGTAAACATAAGTTCAGCACAGGAGACTCCATGGGATAAGATGGTTTTGATGACTTCCAGCCGCATATACATTCCACAGACTCGCTTCCCAAACATCCCATTATCACCGTGCAGGCAGTTCATTTATTCGCTGAGAATTCTCATTTTAAAAAGCTAATCAGGCAGGATTTATTTCCCTCTGATAAGGCTCAGGAGGGCACTGTGAAGGGTCTGGCTCCTGCTGGTTGTCAGGGTCTCTGTCAAACCAACACCGTGGCAGGGCTCTGACACACCCCTCAGGCCCTGTGTCCTGTCTGGAAATCAGGGCTCTGCCACCGATGCTCCCACAGGACCCGAGACCCACCATTTCACTGTCTTAGTTTTTCTGGGACTAAAAGGGGGATCTTCCAGCCAAGCATCAAAAGGATGCAATGGTGGGAGTCCACCACTGTCAGGAACTGTCTGAGGCCTTAAATGAATGCAGCATCACATCTGCCTGGAGCATCTGAAGGTGCCACAGGAGACAGGATTTTGGGCATGTACAGATCAGGGCATGTACAGCCAGCCTGAAGCTCTTTTTCCCTGTGCTGGCCCAATGATGCTCTCATCCCAGGACCCCGCTGCAGACCTCAGCCCACACTTGCTGGGAAGGAGCAGCAGTGAGGGAGGCAGAGCTCCCCAAAACAGGGCCTGGATTCACAGAGAGCAGAGATCATCATTGGCAGATGTACCTTCCCCAGGGCTCCAAAATCTTTGTCAGAAAATGGAAAGCAACTGGAAGGGAAAAAAAAAGACTAAAAGAAAGTCTGTATTTGAAATATGCTTTGTTTTCTTCTAAAAAATCCAGGATCCCATCCAGCTTGAAAGAGGAGGCAAGCACTGAAACAAGCTCTTTGTTTTTTGCATTAGTTCAAGAAGAAAACACTTTTCAAAATATATTCCTCTGGGCTTCTGATAGTGCCTCTAGCCTCCACTTTTGGCAGGCAAGGAGCAGGTCACAGGTAGTGCTCTCATCCCTGTCCCACAGCCTCTCTCCTTAACCCTTCCCAGCCTGCACAGGGGTCTTCCCACACCACACACTCTCCTGTGGTGTCCTCCAATAGACATTTCAGCCCTGGTACAGTGGATAAAGGAGCTGCCACCCTCACCTGGGTTGGGAGCTGACACCCCCCCCCCTCTGCCTCGTGGGCTGGGAGCCCCTCTGTCTCCACAGGGAACTGGGGCCCTTTGAACACACAGAAATAAAAGGGAGGTTGGGGTGAACCAGGGGCTTTGTAGAGTAATGACTCCCCATTGCTACCAACAAAAACATGAGAATGGAGTCCCTGAATGAGCCTGAGGTTTGTTGTGAGATGAGGTCAGGTGTGACCACAGCCCTCATGGCAGAGCACAGCAGTGATGGCCAGGGGGGACAACAGCTCAAATCTTTATTTCCTTCCATTGCCACTCCAAGGCAGAGCCAGCCAGCACCCAGCACACGCCAGGGGCTCCAGGGCAGGGGGTATCCACGCATGTGAAGGCTCCACCAGCATCCCCAGTGCCCCTGGCAGTTCTCCCCTCACATCTGCAGCTCTCTGAAAGTAGGAAGGAGACCTCAAACCTCAGAGAACCACCAAAGATGTTGTCCACAGAAGCTGGGGCTGCCTCATCTGTGGAAGTGCCCAAGGCCCAGGTTGGAGCAACCTGGGGTAGTGGGAGGTGCCCCTGCCCACAGGAGGGGCTGGAATGAGATGAGCTTTAAGGCCTCTTCCAACCCAAACCAGTCTGGGATTCTATGAAAGAGCAGCTGAGAAGTTTTCTTAGTCCTGGTAGGGTCTGAAGCCCTTCAAGTGAAGCGCTGCCCTTTACCAGCCTGGGCTCCAGTGCTCCCCAAAAATTCCCATCTGCAGACCACCCAGGGCTAGTGCTCTCTGCCCAGAGCACAAAGATACTGGTTTACAATGGTCTCTGGCTGAACCTGCCATCACGCAGACAGGTCAGACTGTGTCTGGAACCAGCACAGGGGTCACTGCTCTAATTCCTGAAGACACAAACTTGCTCCTGACTTTCTCCTGGCTGCACTGGCAGAGCAGGTTGAAGCATGGAAGGGTGAGTGCCAAGTGTTATGGTGTGAAGCCATTTTCCATTTAAAGCTCTTGTTTTTCATGGCTTATAAGTTCCCACTCCCCGCCTCCATTCCTTTGGGTTAGGATTTGTCATGCTTGTTCTTAACCCAGGGGAGAATTTCTTTAGGAAAGTTCAATGGTATAAGTAGCAGCAATTCCTCATCTGGCTTTCGTCATGGAAGATAACAGATATTCACAGAAACTTGCTGTCTCTGTGAGGGAGGCAGCAGCAGGGAGGACTCCTGCCCCCAGCCCAGCACAAGCCCAATCTCAACCTCACAAGCACCAGGGTTTTCCAGTAGTAAATCCAGCAGCAATTCCCATACTCAGACACGAACACCCACATAAACATAAGCATTGACTGCAGTCCATAGGGCTCGTTTGCAGATGGCTGAGCATGAGGATGTGATTACCCTCCAGAGGCATCCCGGGTGCAAGTGCAAATTCTAAACCTGTGAGACACTGATTCCTGTATAACCCCGTGCACTGGCACCCAGAAACCCCCATGTGCTGGGCTCATCCCACAGCATGGGCAGCAGGTCAGGGGAGGGGGATTCTGCCCCTCTACTCTGCTCAGGTGAGACCCCACTTGAAGAGCTGCCTCCAGCTCTGGGGCACTAACACAAAAAGGAAGTGGAGCTGCTGGAGTGGGTCCAGGGGAGGCCACAGAGGTGCTCCAAGGGCTGGAGCCCCTCTGCTCTGGAGTCAGGCTGGGAGAGCTCAGGGTGTTCACTTGGAGAAGAGAAGGCTCTGGGGAGACCTGAGAGCCCCTTCCAGAGCCTAAAGGGTCTCCAGGAGAGCTGGAGAGGGACCTGGAACAAGGGATGGAGGGACAGGACAAGGGGAAATTGGCTTTAAGCTGATGGAGGATTGATTTAGGTTGGACGTTGGGAAGGAATCCTTCCCTGTGAGGGTGGGCAGGCCCTGGCACAGGGTGCCCAGAGAAGCTGTGGCTGCCCCATCCCTGGGAGTGACCAAGGCCAGGTTGGAGCCACCTGGGATAGTGGGAGGTGTCCCTGCCCATGGGAGGGGTGGAATGAGATGAGCTTTAAGGTCTCTTTCAATTTAAGCCAGTCTGGGATTCTATCATTTATAACCAGAGCCAGCTCCACTCCCTCGCTGACTCCAACTCCCTGCATGCTCTGGCCCATGTGCTGGCTCCCATTGAGAGCAATAAGAAATAAAACAAATTGCTCTTCAATTAAAAAAAAAAAAAAGGGAGAACTTATATGCAAGAGCTGATGTGTAATGATAGAAATTTCAAATGAGCAAATGCCAAATGTGCAAAGCACTGGGTCTTAACTCCATCCCATTCTCATCCATGTGTCCTTGCTTTCTGGACTGCCACATAGTGAGGCAGAAAGGGGTTTCATCAGCTTCTTTGGAAAATACAGCTTTGAACATCCCCATTTTGTTTAGTTTAAATCTCAACCATAATATTTACATTAATGCTATTTATTCTAATTTATTTTCATTCAAACACATGCACAGCAGTAAAATAAAATAAAGTCATGTGAGGCTATTTTAAAAACAAAACCCACAGAGCAGATAAGGAAGATAGATGACAGCTTTCCTGTGGAGAGATGGCTGGGGGTCACCAGGCACTGACACAAGAAACAGAAATTTGTTTCTACAACAAGGAACAATAAAAAGACCTTTAAACACTTCAATGAGAAGTTGTGAAGGCAGAGTGGGGTGAACTCCACAGGAAGGAATGATTCCCCATTCTTCTACTTGAGCACAAAAAAGAAACACAAAAACCCACTACCCTGTCACAGTTCTGTAGGGAAAAGTCTTTTTAGTGAGTTGAAACAGGATGTTGATTTTTCAGATCCTTTAATTTATTTACCAAACACTGAATCTCCCCATAGATTTTAAGGTTAATCACACCATTTTGCTTGGTTAAGTCCTTGTTCTGCTGTCACACATTGAAGTGACATTAAATCCCCAAAGGATGGAGGATGCACCATGTTGATACCTGAGGTGTCCCAGGGATTAGTCACACTCAGTGATTCCCCAGAGTCAGCCAGACCCTAGCTGCTCCCACCTGGAGCTAGAAGGGCTGATCCCAGATGAAGCAGACAAAAAGTAAGGCCCTGCCACCCCACCAGGGGAAACACAACCAGGGTTCTCAGCACAGCAGCCCCATGGCACTGTCAGGTCAGGCAAAGCAGAGAACGAATGGAAAATGGGCCAACTTTGGGTAAAATTGTCCTTTTTAAAGAAAACATCAAATCACTGTCGAAAGTAAGTTCCACTTTGTGTCCTCTCATGCAAACCTCCTCCTGCCTCGATGCTTCCAACTGCAGCCAGCACTGGGGGTGCACATGGAGGGTCACCTGGGGTCAGGGGACTCGGTGCACCCGGACACGGCCAGAGTGGCTTCATCCCACACTCCTCCTCAGCTGCCAGGGATGGGTGGGAAGACAAAGCTGGAGGAGGTTTCTGCTCTGGAAGAAGTCTCCAGAATACCAACACTAATTGGCAAATGCTTCTAAAACACTGTCATGCTCCTGTGATGACTGTGGCACCCAAATGGAAGCGACCTTCCTCCCCAAGAGGAGGAACTACCCTGGCCATGGACACAAGCTCTCTCCTTGGAGCACTCCAGACAGCTGAGGTCCCTGCAGGCAGCAGCCTTGTGTATCATGGCTCAATCACTATAGGCCATTGCTCAGCCTGCATGTTCCACAGCAACCTCCTGAGCAGAGAAAAACTAAGGTGTAAATGGAATTCAAAAGTTGTTGGGAAATAAAAGTGTTACTATTTAACAGCTAAAAATGCACGTTCACAGGCTGTGAAGACAGAGAACTCAGCCTAGTGGTCATGGACACGGGGCCACTGTCACCCATCCCCAGGTGCTTGGCTGAGGGTGAGCCCATGCTCATTCCATGGTGCCCAGACCCAGCCTAAAGGGCTCCTCTGGTTTGGCCACATTTCAATCTCTCAGTTCCCATCTGCTGCTCTCAGAGAGAGACGCAATCAAGGGGATACCTGAAATCACAGCTCCAGGCAACACTGTAAAGCAAATTATTTCCTCCCAAGATGCTCAGAACACTGAGAGGACTCACAGCTCCAGGCAGGGAGAGCCCATGTTTCAGGACATGCCACAGCCATGGGTGACAGTGGAGCTGCCTCACCTGCCACTGGGACAGGTCACAATGAGAGGTGAAGGACATCAGAACAGCTTCACCTTTCAGCCTCATATCCCTTCCTTGGGAGAAGGATGGGATAAAAGTGTAACTCAGCCTTGACTGAGCTGCAGTTGTTACTCCCATCACCCTGGGCTGGGTAACACCCAGCATAGGAAGGGCTGCCCATCACTGCTCTGCAGTGCCAGCACAGCTCCAGCTCCTCCAGTGGCTGGCAGGGGGGTGGGAGTGTCTTTGAGACCACTCTTTCCTCACAAGGAGCAGTGGAGGGACAGGCACCACTCTCTGATCTCCAGGAGTGACAGGACCAGAGGGAAGGGCATGAAGCTGTGCAGGGGAGGTTTAAGTTGGATATTAGAAAAATGTTCTTCCACCAGAGGGTGGTTGGGCACTGAACAGGTTCCCCAGGGCAGTGGGCACAGCACCAAGGCTGCCAGAGCTCAGACAACTCTCTCAGGGACGTGGTGGGATTGTTGGGGTGTCCTGTGCAGGGCCAGGATTTGGTCTAGATTATCCTTGTGGGTGCACTTCAGTTCAGGATATTCTATGGTTCTAGGACATACTTTCCCAAATCTTCACCAAAATTCCCACTTCCTGGCCAGCAGCAAGCTGGTTCTCTATTTGCCATGGCTTTTTTTTTGACACACACTGATTCATGGGAGTGAGCTGCCCCTGCCTGTGGCACTGGGATCAGGAGGTCCTGCAAGGCTTCCACCACCTCTGCACAGCTCTTACAGCACCTTTTCCTCCAGTCTCAGCAAATGCTATTTGGTCCCACTCACACTCCCTGTAATGTTACTGCAACAAACATTTCCCCTCCATGCCATGGCCATTCTCCCCTCTGTGCCCCAGCCCTCAAACTCAACATCCATCCCCTCCTTCTCTGGCCTCTCCTGCTCACACTCATCACTTCTCACTCAGAACTGAGGGACCAGTTTCACTTCTGGTTCAGTCATATCACAACATTCAACTGCCTCTTACTGTCAGAGAAGCACTTTTATGCTCTCACCTTCTCAGGGAGCTCAGGAGCTCTGCAGCTTTCTGACAGGACCTGTCTCCTCATGCTCTCCCTTCTGTCTCCAACCCTGTGCTTACAGAATAAATTCCATAGGCTGGCACCTGCCTTTCTGCCCTGTGCCTGTGCTTCACCCACCATATTACTAGGGTGCCACCAGCAAGGCTCCCCAGGAATGCAGGACTGGGGTAAGCCCCTGGTTTGCTGGATGCTCATTGGCTTCCTAAAAATAATGTGGAAAGGAAGCAAAAGTGACTCAAAGACACACCCAGTTGGCATAATCTGGAGAGTCCATCCGCACAGACCCCAGCACAGGCTGGAGTCTCATGTTGAAGAAAAATCAGCCACAGTGATGGTGACATTGCTGAGCCAAATCTTCCAACACTAAACCAGTTCCAGAGATCACAGATGAGAAATACAGTTCCACTGCTGTTGGACACAGACTGATGCTGCTCTTCACTGAAGAATCTCCATGACCTTCCTGCTCCAGATGCTCCATGGAGAGGTAGAGGTGAGATGGAGAGAAGAGAGGAACAGCTCAGCAGATACAGGGCTGTTGTGTCTTTGGAGCACCACTTCCAGCCTCAGCTGCTGGACTGCTGGGACTCAGGGACAGTTTGATCTTTCATGGGTAAAGGAAACATTTCTGACTTTTCCTGATTGCCTACAAATAAAAGATTGTTTAGTAGTTAAAGAGCTGAAGTTGCTTTCCTGCCTTAACTCAGATTTTAAATTCCCATCAGTTTTTACTGTACCTCACTATTTTTCAGTGTTTGGTGTTAACCACACAAAACCTTTCAGCCACGGTTCTCCTGACCAGAGCAGAATAAGTGCACTGTGTGTTAGAGGAAACAAAAGGCCCAGTTAAAGATTTGCAGCCACTCCAGATAAAAGAAGAGGGATATTTAATTAGAGTGGCCCTTCTCTAGATCATGTCCAAACCACATCAAATACATACAAATACTGGCTGCAGGAAATTAAAGTTGGAGACTTAAAAACATGAAAAAATCAAGGAATTCTCACGCTTAACTTTGTCCTCTGACCCCCAAGGTCTCCTTTCCTGATCCACTTTCCTAACATAAAGTGAGCCCACCTGCCAAACCAGGCTGTGTGTTCACCTCCACATGCCCACACAGCCCAACAGCAACACGTTCCCTCTTTGCATCACTGCCCCCTTTGGATGTGCAATACCACAGTTATTTCTCCAGGCAGAACAGGCCAAATCAGTGCTATTCAAAAAGCCTTTTCTCACAAGTCAGGCCCACTCCTCTTGCTGGGGTTTTGGGACATCCCAGCTGCTCACAGCTCCCCTTGATGTAGCTGCAGGGTACCTTGGGAAGTCTGCCCAGAGAAGTGGTGGAATCACCATCCCTGAAGTGTTCAAAAAACATGTAGATGTGGCCCTTGGGGACATGGTTTAGTGCTGGGCTTGGCAGTGCTGGGGTAATGGTTGGACTTGGTGATCTCAGAGAGCTTTTCCAACCCTAATGACTCTATGAAAATATTCAGATAGAAAGATCAGGGCAGAATTAGGAGCACAGTAAATGAGAACACAAAAAGAAATCTTGGACTGTCAATTGTTCATCTAATGCCATTCACATCATCAAAGTCACACTCCAGTTGTACTGAGACAGTGACAGAGTAAGGGATGTAGCATTTCCTCACTGGAGAGGCAAAGGGTGATGAAGAGGGGGATGTCAAGTGAAAGAAGACCAGAATCAAGTGGCTTGGGGCAATAACTTCGTGTTTCATATCAACACCCATCCTGCTTTATCTTTGCTGAGCACAGACCAGAGGTGCTGGCCCGGCTGAAGATCATCCACTGGCTCCAACACAATAGAGCAGGCACTGCTGCTCTTCCAAAGGGGAGATAAACTGTCAAGTGAATTGGAGATTAACTATCCAGATGTAAATGAATTCATTGCTATGCAACTGATAGGGCTCAGGCCTGGTTTAGTGCAGGATGGAGTCAGGTTTGGAGAGCTCTCTCAATGGCCAAGAATTTATAACCTGTATTCATGGCCCTCTGTAAAGGGCCGCCTGACAATGCCAGATTTGGCAGCATTGTTCCTTTTGAAGGGCTTCACCACTCCACCCCCTCTCCTCTGCCCCCAATATACTCCCCTCCTCCCTGGATCCCCCACAATCCGCTCTGCACCCTTCCCTCCTCCTGATCACACAGGAAGAAAGCTGGGGGGAGGTGACCTCTGCAGCAGAATTTGCTATTCATGTTCCGTTCCCCCTCACAAATCCTTAACTTCTTGTCTCTTTTTAATCTTTTTTCTCTTGAGAAAGAAAAGATCAAAGGGCTCGGGGCTGATGCTTTCTGAACTAGGCACTTCTTGCCATGGGAAAACAGCGATGGGGAAGGGCTGCACAAAGATGCTTGTGACTGGGGGTGGGACAGAAATAAGGAGATGGGACTTTCTTCCATGGCAATGCTTTCTGGAAGCCTTTACCAAGCAGCTCTGCGAGGAAGATGCAGCTCTCCAGCATCAATCCCAGCTCGTTGGGCTGCAACAAGAGCATGTTTTGTTGCGGGGTCACACATGAATGGTTTTAATGTCTTCCAACACCAAGGAGAGAGTTCTGGAGTGCAGTGTGTCCTGGACTGGATGGCCCACAGGCACCAGCAGCAGCTCCCTCCAATGGTGACAGGACCAGTGTGGACCTTGTCCAGAGGCCACTCGTTTCTCCTGTAGTTCCTCAGGAATGCATTAAGAGAAATAGATACACTCACACAAATGTTCCAGGCACAGGGAGAAAAATACTGATGTGAGCATGTCCCTGGTTTCAAAGAGACAAAGGATTCTGCTCTGATTCCCACATGATCCATCATGCAGGAGAATTTCCATACTTACACAGAAGAACAGGGAGCAATTAAAATACTCCCACCTCCCTCCTGTCTAGGATGACTGTTTATCTCAAAGGAGGACTTGGAGGTCCCCAGGTATCTTTCCAGGGAATACGGACTTTTCCCTCATTCAGTAACCCAGTTTGTCATCAGCTGTCTGTCTCCTGCCAAGGTAGATGAGTTACAAAGCAGAGCCCACATACAAGTAAGAGATTTGTACCAAAGCATTGGTATAAAATATTTCAGGGAAAAAAGTGCTCTTGGCCCAAAGATTTGTGTGAGTTTCCAGCTGCAGATGGAACTTCAAAGCAGAGGCTCAAATCCCTAAGAGGGGACAAGCCTCCTGAAGAACCTTTAATCATTGTTGCTTGGACAAGCAACACAAAAACAATCTTCAATTCACAATTTCCTTCTCTGGGAAGTAGCTGTTCTGCACTTTTTTGTTTAGGAAAAAAGTGCTACCTAGGCTGGAAGGACTGGTCTGAAGGACATTTTTTACTTTAAAATTCAAGCCTGAGTTCAAGGCTTGCTGGCACAGAAGTGGGAATCCGCAAAGGCTATTCAACTACCCAGATTCAGCCCACCATCTTTTGTAACAGAAATCCCTCATTTCCCTTCGTGCTCATCCACCCCAGGGGCTGTGACACCTTCTGGACCCTTCAGAGGGAGGCTGGGTCTCCGGGGCCTGTTTTTTTCCTGACACATCTGTTTGGGACCCTGCTTTGCTTGTGCAAGAACTCTTATGGACTTTACAGTTCCTCATGTGCCACTGTCCTCTTCTAGCAGGTCCTGGCATCTTTGTATTCCACAACAAATAAATCATCCTTATCCAAATCTTATTCCCTCTTTAACTTCCAAACTTCTGATCTCACCAGGAAATGCCTCTTCAGAGCCTTCAAGCTCACCATAGGACCACAGAGTCCTGGAATACCCTGAGCTGGAAGGGACCCACAAGAATTATCAGTCCAACCCCTGGCCCTGCACAGACACCCCAACAATCCCACCCTGTCCCTGTTGTCCAAACCCTCCTGGAGCTCTGGCAGCCTTGGGGCCGTGACCAAACCCTGGGGAGCCTGGGCAGTGCCCAACCACCCTCTGGGGGAAGGACCTTTCCATGAGATCCAGCCTGACCCTGCCCTGACACCAGCAGGCACAATTGTCTCACTGTTCCTCCAGTTCTGGGGCTCACAGAACAAGGCAGGATCTGAGGTTTGATTCACACACTTAATATTAAATTATTTTAGGAACAGCCTTACTTGTATTGCATTGATCACAGCTTGTTTCCTGGCCAGTTTACACTCAGACCCACAGACCTAAACTCACATCAGGAGTCCATCTCTGTGCACTAATAACCACATGACTGCTCTCCCTTCTCATACAGCAACTCCTGACTCAACTCCAATGTGAGATTAAAATCTGCTCGAAGTGTTGCATTGTAGGTCCCGTGAGGGTTTCATGAGCACACACCACAAACGCCCTGCAGCACCCCCAGTGCTGTAACAAATGACAGGTCTTACAGCAACCCTGACAATTCACACGGCTTTTCTGCCTTCCAAGCTGGGTTCCTGACACAGACTTTAAGAATGTGTTTCCTCTGTAGGCTCAACAAATGCCTGAAAGCCGCTGGCGAGCCAAGGAGAACAGCTGCCTCCCTTCAGAGCTGAACTACTTTCACCACCACCCCCGAAACCAAGCACAGGAGCGTTCTCATTACTAGAGAGGATAAGTGTTTGTGCTGAAAGAAAAATGTAAATTGCTTTAAGAAATGCCAAATTAGCACAAGTGACCCACAACCAGAAATGCAAAAATTCTCCAGTGGAGATTTAAAGTCAGTTGAATGTCTCAGCAAATTAGCTCCCAGGCTGCCCCGATGACAAGGCTCTTCTTGCACTTGGGCTACGATCCCTATAAACCAGTTGTCGTTCCAAAGCGTTTCTGATTAATTTTGCTGTACTGCTGAGGAAAAAAATGCAAAATGTCACCATCATAAAACTGCCAGATGTGTCTGTTCACTGAAATCACATAAAACCTTCAGGGGACCAATGTCCAAATGTCTCCCTCATGCTCCCAGCTTTGCCTGTGCACCATAACACGGGTCCTCGGCATTTCTGTTGAGCCCTGAATGACTTTTGAGCGAGAATAACAACCCTGCAGAACTCTGTTGAGGTTCTATAACATGGGTTATTGCCCCAGAGAGGTAAGTGAGAGGCTGTGGTGTGGGAGCACATTAAACCCAGCAGCAAAGCTCCTCTAGGACCAGGGCAAGGAGGTGACATAAAGCTCTCACCCTGTGTCAGGCCAGGGAGCCTGTGCATATGTCTACAAAAAAAAAATCAAAACATTTCCAACTGCCTTGTCCTGTCTGGCTTTGACCTGGAGAGGTGCTGCCTGTCAGTGCTTCCGACACACTGGTCACCCACTGTCCCCTCCAGCTGGCACTGTGCTGGCACTGTCCACCCTGTGGATAGCACACAACCACATACCCAGCCTGACTCAGTCTGACTGTACAGCCACTGTCCTGCAGCAGGCACAGTGCTAATGGCCTGCACCTGGGCCTTGGAGAAGGGAAAAGTCATTTTTACACGGGTCTGTACCATCATAAGCACCTATGCAAAGTGCCAAGTCCTCCTGGTTTTCTTTTCTCTGTTCAGAAAGGCCTCGCTGTTTTTCCCCATGTATACTAACATAAGAAATCCAGGAGATCAAAAGTGCTTTTGATGGAATACTGTAGACCTAAAACACCTGAAGGGGGTTCTGTCCTTCTGCTCTGCTCTGGTGAGACCCCACCTGAACTGCAGCCTCCAACTCTCAAGTCCTCAGCACAGGAAAGACATGGAGCTGTTGGAGCAAGTCCAGAGAAGGCCATGGAGATGTTCCAAGGGCTAGAGCTCCTCTGCTCTGGAGCCAGGCGGGGAGAGCTGGGGGTGTTCACCCGGAGAAGGGAAGGATCCAGGGAGACCTGAGAGCCCCTTCCAGAGCCTAAAGGGCTCAAGGAGAGCTGGAGAGGGACTGGGGACAAGGGATGGAGGGACAGGACAAGGGGAAATGGCTCCATACTGAGGAAGAGCAGATTTATGATTGGATATTAGTAAGAAACTCTTCCCTGTGAGGGTGGGCAGGCCCTGGCACAGGGTGCCCAGAGAAGCTGTGGCTGCCCCATCCCTGGAAATGTCCAAGGCCAGGTTGGAGTAACCTGGGATAGTGGGAGGTGTCCCTGCCTATGACAGAGGGTGGGATGGGATGAGCTTTAAGGTCCCTACAAACTCAAACCAGTCTGTGATTCCATGATGAGTATCAATCTGTCATTCGACCAGTACTAAAAGCACACTGTATATACATTAGGAAACACAAGACACAGAAAGGCTGCAGAAACATGCACAATGTACAAACCAGGATACACAGAGAGACACAACCCTTGGTGGCACTGACTGCAAGAAAGGCTCTTTGGGAACATCACTGATCGTCTCCATAAGCTGAAAAATGACAGTTGTTCCCATTATTAAAATACTCCCTATAAGGAGAAAAGCAGGGCCAAAGCTCCAAAGAGACATGCATGGAGCCTCGTTCCCTTTCTAAAAATGAATCCTGATGAATACATGACCTTCTGATGACTCCCTTCCTACTAACAAACTGGCTTCACAGAAAGAATGTGAATATACGTTTGAAGCATATACTAGCAGAAACAGAATTGGAAAGATGTAAACTTCAGAATCTGCAGCAGAAACCTGCATTTATCAGTTGTTTTCATCCAGGCAGGGGACAGCAATAAATCGATTGATAAATTTGAACACAAGAAAGATGTAGACCTGCTGGAAGGGGTCCAGAGAAGGCCACAGAGATGGAAACCCTCTGTTATGGAGACAGGCTGAGAGAGCTGGGGTTCTCAGCCTGGAGAAGAGAAGGCTCTGGGGAGACCTTGTAGCAGCCTTTTACTACCTAAAGGGGACTTACAAAACAGAGAGAGAGTGACTTTTACACTGGCAGATAGTGACAGGACAAGTTTTAAACTGAAAGAGGAGAGATTTACATTTGACTTGTTAGCAAGAAATTCTTCCCTGCGAGGTTGGGGAGGCCCTGGCACAGGTTGCCCAGAGAAGCTGTGACTGCCCCATCCCTGGAAGTGTCCAAGGCCAAGTAGGATGAGACTTGGAGTAACTTGGAATAGTGGAAGGTGTCCCTGCCCATGGCAGGGGGGTGGAACTGGATGAGTGTTAAGCTCCTTTCTAATACAAACCAGCCTGTGATTCTACGCATTCAACCTTTCAAACCTTCAAAGTCTCCAATGAGCACCTTGATGAACTCTAATGAAGGCATAGATGAAGATTTGTTGGCTGAGTCTGAATTCTTAGCTGCCCAGAGCAGAGGGATACATGAGTCCCACTCAACTCGTTGGGTTCCTTGTGCCCAAGACACCATCAAAACATCCACATCTAGAGTTTCTCAACAAGCAAGCTTAAACCCAACACAACAAACCCCCACAACAGAGCCATGAGCTGTCTTAGGGCAATTTCTACACAGAAATAGAATTCCTATTAGTAGGAGGTTTGTACATTCCTCACTCTCAGGGGAAAGCCCTCAAGGACATGCAGCAGGTGCCTCTAATGCCTAAGTGACCCTGCCTGCTATAGGATAGCTCTCTTCTCAAACAGCAACTGCCACCTGGGTCCAGCCTGGAGGTGGCACTGCCAACGTGCCACCTGGAATGCACGTCTGGAACACTGCCCACCTGTGCTCCATCTGGATTCCAAGTGTGGGCAGGAGAATTCCTGGTACTGTCCCACTCCATGGAAGCAGAGAGCAAGAGCAAAGGTGACAGGGCAGGATGTGGAACTGCTCTCAACACATCAGCCCAGGCTCCTGATGGAATGGGCAACTCCGTCTACCCCCGCAGCCCTGCTGGGCTCTCACCAGGCCCACAGGCACAGCCTCCCAAGAGGACAGTCCTGTTGATTGTCCTTGGGGCCCCGAGCATTGAAGTGTGGAGAACACCTTCTCAGGCTTTTCCTCTTCATTCCTGTCTCATCTTCGCTTTCTCACTCCCTATTAGGTGCTGCTTACAGCAGCATCCATCACTCCAGCATCCAAGGAAGACAGAAAGCTCCTAGAGGCTGAATTTTCTTCCCAGCTTTGTCATTTTGCTTTTGTGTTTCAATTATTTTCCTAACAAGAGGCTGGGAAGGCAGGAAGATTGCTGTAGCAGGCAGTGAGCAAGGAGCAGAGCTGCTGTTCCACACCTTCAGTGTTCCCCAACAGCAGCTTGGAAAAGTACTGAACTCGCAGCTCCTATCCCAGTGTGCTCTCACTCTGCCATTAGCCATGAGGAAATAGTTTCTCATAAAAGCCCAAGGGCCTGTCAAAGAGCGTGACAGAATCTTATTCTGTCTTTTAACTTCCAAAACCCATTAACTTCTCCCTCTTTGTAACTGCCCAACTGGTAAGGATTTTTGGGAACAAACCTCTTGAAGCACAGGAGCAGGAGCCAGGGCAGCCCCGGGCAGTGTCCCTGTGCCCTGCCAGCTCTGCAGGGTGAGACATGCCATGGTGGCTGCTCCTGAGCCCGTGGGCAGGTGAGCCCAGCCAGAGAGCAGCAGCTTTCTGCACCTACAGGGAATTTCCTGGAAGAGCAGTGCCGCAAGCCCAGTCCTGGATGGTGCCTCGCTGCAGGACTCCCTCTCCTTGGCTGGAACCCCTCCATCCCAACAGCAAATTCAGAAAATAACGTAATGAAAACAGGCTGCTTTTTTTTTTTCTTTTTTTTCTCCTTTTTTTTCCATTGCTCATTTTACTTCACTAAGCTACTGCATACGGAGTCAAATCTTTATTTTGGCTCCTGTCCTCCTGCAATATCGTTACCCGCGCGCAAAGGAAAAGCCCTCTGGAGATTTCCAATCCAAACAGGCCCTTGTTTTATCTACAACTATTTGAGTACATGACCTCAGATAACCCCGTGGCCAACTGTGTGCCAAATTCAAACTGCAGTCATGGGAACTTTAAATACAGAGAAGATTTTCCAGCTTCCCTCCAAAGGGAAGATGCTGAGCTTCTTGCTCTCCTGGGGGCCGATGGAGGTGGGAAGCCAGGCTGCGCCCACGGGAGCGCATCTGTGCCATGGAGTTCACCTCTGCCACGGGAAGCTGCACACACGACTGACCTCTGCTACACACACAGAGTCCCTGTCCCCTCCGCTTCTCAGGGCTCTGCTGTGGCTTCGGATTACTGGAAAGACAAACAGCTGCACTTGGGCCAGCAGACTCATATGTAAGGCTGTGTTTGGATTCCTTTGGACAGGGGAGGTTTTTCATCTTCATTAGCTGCTGTTCACAGCCACATCCGCCGTTTTTCACTGGGTCAGAGCCTCCTGCTCTCTACTGCTGGTTATGAGTCTAAATAAATCAATTAATCTGGTATTTTGAATGAAATTCAGAAGACTTTGGCAGCCAGTGTTTCACAGACAAGCAGTGCATAGATGCCTCTCACTGCAAGTCCTTGGAAACACCAGTCCAGAGGATTTAGGCACCAGAATCAGGAACGAGTAGTTTTTACAGCAGTGCCCAATTTGCTTTTTCTCCCCAATCAATACTTCATGTTGCCACAAATGCATTAATATGAGAGAGGAGAAACAGAATCACAGACCTTTGGTTTGGGTTGGAAAGAACCTTAAAGATGATCTTGTTCCAGATGCCATGGGCAGGGACACCTTCCATGAGACCAGGTTGCTCCAAGCCCCATCTAACCTGGCCTTGGACACTTCCAGGGATGAGGCAGCCACAGCTCCTCTGGGCACCCTGTGCCAGGGCCTCCCCACCCTCATAGGGGAGACTTTCTTCCAAATATTTGATCTAACTGGCCTCCTTCAGCTTAAACTCATTTCTTGTTGTTCTGTAACTACATGCCCTTTTTAAAAGTCCTCCTCCAGAGGGGAATCCTAGAGCCAAATGCAAGCACAGAGGAAAAGAATCTGAAGCTCTAGGAACAGTACAGGAATTCGGCCTTGACAGTCTCTGGATCAGTTTCTGACACTGTCACACTGAACACATGCCCACATTATTTCCCGCTGGGAAGCAGCCCCCGTGAGCAGGGCACAGCCCAGCAACCCTCGGGAGCAGCTCTGCTTCTCCTCACTGGGATACTGGGACTGTCGTGTCAGTGCGATGGGGCACCGACCCCTGCAGCCAGACTGAGGACACAAGTGGTTCCCCAGCTGCATGCTGCTCACTTCCCAGGACATGACAAGCTTCCTGGGACACGCCAGGCTTCCCAAAATGCTTCCTGGGACATGCCAGGCTCCCCAACAAGCTTCCTGGGACATGCCAGGCTTCCTGGGGCTCAGTGCAGAAACACGGAGTTTCACGTAAGCATTTCTGCAGAGGCAGTGTCCCACCGTGTGAAGGCAGCATGAGACCCCAGCCATTGCTTTGGCACCTCGAGCAGCCCTGATGCCTCAGCTGGGGCCCCAGGCACCACCAGCTCCCAGAACAAACCTGGGTCTGGTTTCCTGCTGCTGGGCAGGCTGATCACACCAATGTGGGGCAGTTTTCGGCTGTCTGCAACCATACATTCACATGCATTATCCAGAGACCTTTGCATTTCAAGGCTGTTGTTATTTTGATCTTTACAACCCCTGGAAAAAATGAGTTCAATGAAGTCTCATCATTAGGAATTAGCATAAGGTCACTTCAAGGCTTCGTGCATTTCCTCTGGTTCAGATCTCGGTGCTCTCGGTGTTTCCCCTCCTCATTTATAACCCCGTTGCTGTAGGGCATTCCGAGTAAATCATCCACCACCAGTTTCCTCTCTTCAGCAATTCGTATGGAGTTTTTCATTCAGGCTAAATGAAGCTTTAACTGTGCTGTACAGCAGCAGCCTAGTTAAAGGCACAGCGCCATTTGCAGAGAGGGCAGCTTTCCCCTCAATAAAAAGAAATTATTTTAATAAAAAGAGAACATATTAATTTGGGTTCTGTTAGCAGGAGGAAAGATTCAGCTGCATTTTGCAGCACAAGCACAAGAAATGAACCAATTCTTACATATTCTCTGGGAAATTAATTTGCTGAGCACGGAGAAGAGCCCTTTTGACTCAGAATAATGGAGAAACACGCTCTGGAGCTGTGAGCTGAGCTCAGCCACAATGTAGAGCTGTGGTGAGGGGCACATCAGCTCTGAGCTGCCAACACACTGCAGTGTGTGGAACCAGCAGCACCCACCTAACTTTGAGCTGCAGCTCAGATTTCCACCAAACCAGATTTTGAATTGTCAGAAGGGATATTACCAAGGTAGGGCTGACAGGCTGAGGCTCCATCTCCTGAGCCAAGTGTGAGCAGCATTGGAGCTCGGGAGCTCCTGGTGAGCTCCCAGCACATTTGGCTGGGGTGGGCTGTGGAAGCACTGGCTGGAGCTCATTCAGCTGTGGGCTCACAAGGCTTTGGCCAGCACAAGCTGTGCTGACCCAGTGGAGGCAGGGCCCCCCTGCCCCCCTCCCTGCAGCCACACATCTGGGCAGCTGCACAGCAAACCAGACTGGGAGCTGAGCTGGGATAAAATTAACCATCTGGCTTTGACAGGTCCGTTTCGACTGGGATCAGTTCCCTGATCCAGCAGCCCTGCAGTTAAACAAGCACTTGTGCTGGGATGAGGGAGGTGACAGAGGGACTGGGGCAGGAGAGAGGCGACAGCAGAGGTCTGGCTTCACCTGGCCACAGTGTCTGCCTACATCAACCACAAACTCTCAGGAGATCCTGGCAGAAGTGCCCCAGTTCCATTTCCAACACATCCTCAGGTATCCTCCAGTGTTCTTCTGTCTCTCCTCTGCAAGTGGCACGTAGGATCCTGGCTCACTGAGACACTATTCCATCTCCTAACTCTATCCATAAACACCACTGCACCATCACTGCACATGGGGCAGGATGAATCTTGTCCTACCTAAGACACAGACCCTGACTTAATTTTTCAAAGCCTCTCATGTTTTTCTATGATTTTCCAAAAGGGTATTTTCAACGTGAAAACACAATAATGCGACAAACTTGTGGGGATCTTCCCACCCAACCTTTTCCCTCTATTTATCCCCTGTCCTCTACTGACACAGCTATCTCTCTCCTGCTAAGCAACCGGCTCTACACGCATGGATGACTCTTTGCAACTGAAAAAATAACTGGCTGATGCAGCTTAGGTAGGAGAATCTGAGTGAGTGCATTCCTCCTGCGGCTGGCCCCAGGAAAAGGACACCCTGCCACTTCCAAACCTGGGAGGTCTTTGAGAGCTTGGCAGCAATCCCCTGGGAGGCCCGTCATTAGCCATTTCAAACCGGCTATAGTGCAGCGCTGAATGGAAGCGCCGGACAAAGCCCCCGCCGAGCTATCCGTCAGGAAAGGCTCCCGATCCTGGCAGGGGCTGTTAACAGTAACAATGATGACAATATAGCCGGGATTTTCAGGGGTGGGGACTTCAAAGAAGCCCTAAAGAGGTATTTTTCATTAAGGAGTAAGAAAGCAGTTGAGTATTGTTTTTGGCGCTAAAGCTGAATATGAATGTTACTGCGGTAAGTCACAGATCAGCAACAGCATAAATTGACACTGATTTAAATATGCATGTGCTGCCTTTCTGTGCTTCTCCCACTCCATCGGGTCTGCAGCAACTGGCCAAGCCAGCAGCCCTTGGGCATTGGGATGCTCCGGTGCTCATGAACACCAACAAGCAGCCAGTAAGCCCCTTACAGTGGCTACTATGTGCCAGTGCTGTGACCTTACAGACAGGCCAGTACCACACTGGTGTGTTGGCTCAGGGCTCCAGCCTGAGCCCCTGGTCACACCCAGCCTGCCCACAGCTGACACACCAGCTCAAACGGGGAGTGAGCCTGTGTCTCTCTGGGTAGGAATGACATGGAAACCACATCTGCCAGCAGGAGAGTCAGGAGGGGCTGCTGGTCCTCAGGGACTTTTCTGTAGTCTCCAAATCTGTCCTTTTATCAGGGAGAAAAGGAAGACAATCATAAAAAAAAACGTATCAGAAGGATACCATGAAATACTCCTGTGACAGCAAGTCCTTCTCCCAACCATGAGAATTTACTGATGACACTGCTGTCATGGACCATGAGGATGGGCCCGTGAACAGGAGTGCACTGATAAAAGCCTCAGGTTGTGCCAGGGGAGGTTTAGAGTCCCTGTTAGGCAGAATGGTCAGGCATTGCAACAGGCTGTGCAGCCTGGAGTGATTTAAGAGCTGTGTGGATGTGGCACCTGGGGACACGATGGCCTTGGCAGTGCCGCAGGAATAGTTGGATTTGATGATCTTGGAAGACTTTTCCAACTTCAATGATTCTGTGATTAGTGATAAAACCTAACAGGAATATTTTGTCAGCAGCCACGTCCTGCCCTCACCAGCCTTCTGTCTGAGATGACCAAAGGGCTCTCCAACCCCAGCCAGACCCAAACCTTGCACCCTGCACTCAGGCTTTGCCAGGCTGGGTTTAGGAGCACTGTGTGGCTCAGAAGCCCCGTCCCACTGTAACCACCTGTGGTTTGTGTCCCTCTGAGCCGAGCCCAGGGCCAGCTTTCTCCCCACAGCCAAACCCCTGAGCTATCATATCCAGCCAGCACAGAGAAAGTGCCCGCAGGGTTTGTGCTGCAGATTGACTTTCACACCTCGCTGGCCACACAGAAGAAACCCAATCTAAACAGCGTAACTTTGCATAACCGATTATTTTCACTGGGGTAATCCGAGCCCGCCAGTAAATGCCAGTAAATGTGGCTGATCCAGGGAAGGCCCTGCTCAGGGAGAGCAGCGGGGCTGCCCAGGCTGAGGGAGCCCGGGCCCTGCAGCACCGCGGGTTTGGTCCTGGGAGCCAAGGCTCGACCCTTGGGCACAGAGGGAAACACAAAGAACTTGTTAGTGCCCAACTCATTTACACAGTCAGGAAGTGCAGTGTGCCGAGCCAGGCCGAGGGAAGCAGGGCAGCCAGAGCCCACGGCGGGAGCGGCACAAGGGCTGTCGAACTTTACTTGATGGCTGCTTAACTTTCTTTTCCACAATATGCCAGATATTTTGAGAGGCTTCAGCTTTCAGGCTGACTCCCCAGTGACCTATTATCCCTGCACATCAATCACTCCATCCTGTCACCAAACAGCCATTCACATGACCTTGTTTGTAGGGAACTCTGTTCCTTCTCTGACTCCTCTGTCACCAACTTCCTTCTCTCCAACCACCAGCTCATTTCCTCCTGCAGGATCAAGCTCAGTAATCTCTTCTACTTTAAAGTCCATGAAATTAGACTGTCAAATTAACACCTCAACAGAGGTTACTGGTCTCACACCTATTCAGGACACCCATCCTGGGTCTCAGGATCAGGCTGCCAGAGGTGGAACAGTCCATGCCATCAGTACACCTGAGATGTAACTTGTTCCTGCAATCCCTTGTGATTACAAAGCACTGATCCAGCTGCAGATGGGAACTCCTGTTTCAGTCAGATAAGCCTCAAAATCTGGCTGACCATGTGCTCTCTCCCCGAGCGAGAGCTGCAAACATGAGGGATGGACAAGCACGCAGGGGACAAGGGGTATGGGACCACCCTGCTGGCTGCAGGACACCTGCAACCACAGGCATTTTAAGGGGCAGAAAGGAAAATAAACCTGGCTGTGCTCATGCCAGACATCAGATACTCTGCCACTTCACCAAAATGCATCAGCAGGAGCAGCTCCCACAGAAACTACCAACAGAAAAGCTGAAGTGGGGATGGGAATGGAGAAGCTTCTGGGGATGAGACAAAAACAGGCTTTCACATGCATCCTCCCCCAGCACTTCGCTGAATAAAAGGGTGATAAACTCAGACTGCGTGTCCTGATTTAAGACAAGTAAATCATCTAAATCCTCCTGTCCAGGGAAAAGATAATGACTCACAAGAAGCGTGCCCTGAATGTTACACTTTCCACCTTTGCCAAAACTCCTACGCTGTGATTTCTCCCTCTAAGCTACCTCAGCCAAATCCTACCTTGGGCTTACAATGTGCAGCACAGCTGCATTTCACCACAGTAACTGCACAATGTCATCTTCATCAAGACTGACACAATGTATGAACCCAGAAACTCACATTAAAAGCTTTCTGTTTCTCTTTTCACCAGGAGACTGTTGTACCTGTCCCTGTTTCTGTATGGTCCTTGGATGAGAGGGTTCACACAAACACAAAATGGTCTCTTGCATCAAGTCAGTCATTCAGACCATATGCACCTTTCAGGGACAAGGTCTTCCTTCCTGAAAACCCAAAAAACCCCACATATGTTGCTGAACATCTTCATCATCAGTTGGAAATGCCTTTGCAGCAGCAGATACCAATCAGGTATCACACCTCACCAGGATTCACAGGTGGTTTTGGCGTAGGGTGTCACCTCGTCCAATTAATACTATGAATGACAGATAGAGGTGGTTTTACGCCAATAGGAAGTTACACAGTTTAATGCCTAAAGGTCTTCAGATAAATGCTGCTGAGCCATTACAGATCTGGCAAATTCTACACTGCAGCCAAGTATGTGTAGATCAACAGACAGTGCTGACCCAAAGAAAAGTTCCAAACACACCTGGAGACCCCACATTCCTCCAAAGGAACAGAGAGATCTGCTGACAGCATTGATGGCTGTCCAGGCAAACACTCCAGACCTGGGACAGCTGCAGAACTGTGTAGTCCCAGTGGTGCAGGAGCAGGAGTTAAGGGCACGTGCAACAACAGGACAATGGTTTTTGTGCAGGATTCTCAACAGGATTTGGGAAGTTGATTACAGGGCTGGAGCCCCTTTGCTATGGAAACAGACTGGGAGAGCTGGGGCCGTTCAGCCTGGAGAAGAGAATGCTCCAGGGAGCTGGAGGGTGACTTTGGACAAGAGACTGGTGGGACAAGAGGGAATGGCTTCACACTGCCAGAGGACAGCATTAGATGGGATATTGGGGAGAAATTCTACCCTGTGAGGGTGGGGAGGCCCTGGGGGGGGTGCCCAGAGAAGCTGTGGCTGCCCCCTTCCTGGGAGTGTCCAAGGCCAGGTTGGAGCAACCTGGGAGAGCGGGAGGTGTCCCTGCCCATGGCAGGGGGTGGGACTGGATGGGCTTTAAGGTCCTTTCCAACCCAAAACACTCTGTGATTCTATGACACTACCTATGTCCACACCAAGATGTTTAGAAGGATCCTACCTGCCACTATTCAATTCTCTTGATCTATGGAGTGAAAATAAAGGCCTGGAGTTTTTCTGGATGGGTGCAAACCAATCGACTTCACCTGGCCTATAAATGAAGCTGGTCACTCCACTAGGAAAACAAGAACTTTGCCATGACAGTATTGAACTTTCAATGCACAAGGTCTCTCAAATAATGAGAACCACTGGTTGCTTGATGACTTATATGTAGGATGCTCACCCTGAGAACCCTCCAGTACAAATATACAGCCATTCAAACATCGGGAGCTGGCCAACCCATCCTCACCATGACATACAAACAAAGAGCATTATAAGGGCACCGATGTCAAAAAGGATCAGAAACTCCACAGTGTATAAAACATGGGAATTTTGACTTCTTGACACAGTCAATACACTGAACTATGACCTCAGGAGGCACAGGGGACTGGAAACCAACAGAACTTAAATTGGCAACAAATCTCTTGTTTTCTCATGACATTTGAGAGAAACCATGGGGACGGTTTCTTCAGGACACATGGGAGTTAGAGCTGTGTCACTGCTTCCTCCAGAGAGTGCCTTGCTTTCCTTACAGTCACTCCATCACTGTCACCTGCTGACCTTTCACTACTTTCTCCCAGTGCACCCTCATCTCTGCTGACCAATGCACTTCACAGTCTGTTCAAACCCACGAGAAGAAGAAAAAGCCTTGTACAGGCTGTATAAAAGGGCATTTACTCTGCACTACATTGTGTCTTCTTTTCTATGCTAGCCTAAATACAAGTGCTGTTTTCACTGCCAATCGTTGTTTGCTTGTGCTGTTTCCGCTGGCTAAAACCAGCATTTTTCCAGCTAGTGTTGCCCTCCAGGAAAAACCACACATTTATACCTTTCTTCAATTTAACACAGGAGAACAAAACTGGTTCCCAGGAATAAGGATGACTTCCTCAAAAGAAAACATTTGCTGTCAGCTGAGGTTTGACCTCTAATGGCTAATTTGGCATCATCATTTTGAGCACTGGAATACATAACACCGTGAAAAATTAACAGCTTCCCCCTCCCCCCTGCCAAAGTTTAATATCCGCCTGCAGCTTTGCAAGTGAAAATAAAAGAAAGGAAATAAATACCCAAACTGAAACCTCGGGTACTGTCTCTCACATACATCCACAAAAAGAACCTCAAGACAAAGATCTGTAAAGGAAATTTCACTGGAAACCAAGCTTTTGCAGAGGCTAAGAAAGTCTGCAACATGAGACTGTCTTCCTTGAAGAAACACAGCTGATCTGCTGCATTCCCAGCTCCGACTGCCACTGGGCTGTGTAAAACATAAACTTCACGCTAACCCTATGAAAACAGTCAACATGAGAGAGAGACAACAGTCTGCTCTGAGCTGCTGAAAGGGGAAAAAAAACTCTCAGGCTGTCATTCTCCCCTTGCTGTGACCTTCATGCTCCACTGAATTTCTGAAGATACTGAAATCTTGGCAGGGAAGTGTACAGTCTGTGGGAACCAGGCAGTGCCGGCCGGGCTTGCTGCTGAGAATTAGGCCCAGTCGAGCCCTTTTCTTGGGGACTCTGAGTTTTATGTGGCCAGCAGCACTGCCTAAGCCAGATCCTGGCTGGGAATTTGACAGGATTGGTGCCCTATGCACTCATGTATCGTGTGGCAGAGCTGTCACAGACAGTGTGCTGCCCACCCACCTGCCTGGTACCCACGAGTTGGGGCTCACTCATTGTCCACCAGGATCTCCAGTACCTAAAGAGGCTCCAAGAGAACTGGAGAGGGACTTTGGACAAGGCTTGGAGGGACAGGACAAGCAAGAATGGCTTTAAGCTGATGGAGAGCAGATTTAGATGGGATATTGGGAAGAAATTCTTCTCTGTGAGGGTGGGGAGGCCCTGGCACAGGGGGCCCAGAGCAGCTGTGGCTGCCCCATCCCTGGAAGTGTCCAAGGCCAGGTTGGACTGGGCTTGGAGAAACCTGGTCTAGTGGAAGGTGCCCCTGGCCCATGGCAGGGGTTTGTAACTGGATGATCTTTAAGGTCCCTTCAAACCCAAACCATTCTATGATCTTTGTGCTGCTTCGGTGTGTCCCCACACCCCTGCATGTAACAGCGACCATTCACCATGAGCTCTCGCTCTGGTTTATAAAGCCTTAGAGATTAGCAAATAAAAATCTCAAAAGAAGCAGAGTTTGCCACGACAAATTATCCCAGAGTCTGATGGTATTTAATGACCGCTGTGCAGAGCCACTCCACACAAAGGGCTCGGTCCCTGTGAATGGGGCGCGGTGCCAGGGCGAGGTGCTCTCACCACTCAACCCTCACACTCAGACAGTCCCAGACAAGTACCTTTGGAGGGCAATTCGCTCCCTCAACAGTGTCTGTCAAGGCAGAATAATACCAGCTGTGCTTCCTGGCCGGAGCCTCTGCAGCACAAACTGCAGATTACATCGGAATTGCCAAGCCCAGGATAAACAAAAAGATTAAGAGGGCCTTACCCTTTGTGTTGAACAACCACACTCTGAAGCAAGAAATCACAGCCCACGTCATGGGCAGGCACAGGGCTGAGCCCTGGGTTTAGGTGACGGGCTGGGGAGGAGTGAACAGCTCACTCACACATCTGGGGAAACCACAGATGCTCTTAATCACAGGTTTTCCTGACCTGTAGGCGCTGACAAATTGCATCCTATGGATGAACCTTTTATTAAACCGCAGAGGGTTTCCAAACGATATTCTCCTTCTCAGCATTCCCAAGTCATCAGAACCCAGTGCACATGATCCTTCTTAATTCTTCATTTAGATGGTGACACAGCCCTTTCCAAAGAGATTCCAGGGCTGAAAGGAAGTAGATGGGGATGTGATGTTACATCAGTGGAAGGCAGCTCAAAAGTTGAACTGGGGGCTTCAAGAACTGACATTTTTGAAATCTTTGATGATCCCTCAAGCCTTGTTTGAGCTGAAAATGCTTTTTGCCCCAAGACGCTTTTTAACCCTGAGACAAACCCCTTGCTGTCTGCTGGAGCAGAATCATCTCATGAAATATGCAGCCTTAGATCTACTGCGTTTTTTTCTGTGCATGGGGAAGGGCAACTGGTACTTCTAAATGAATAAAAACTTTTGCTCAGGCCAGGAAAGGTGACCACAAAACAAAATTGCCCTGGTTCCACTTCCATGCCATGCTAGAGCAGGAGATAGCTGCTCTGCTCACAAGTGAGTGAGAAAGACGATGCCTGGCAGTTCTCATCATCGTCTGGACCGACAGAGCAACCCACATAAAAGGGAAAAAAAAGCCTCCTGATCAGATTGGTGTGACAGAGGCTCATGAGAGACATGCACATTTTCAATCTAAACGACAGCTTGAGGGATCTATATTACTAATTATCGACTAATATTGCCAGAGTTCCCAGGCTGCTTCAAAGCTTCTCACAAAGTGCCCCAAGCACAGGGTTTCCATCTCATTATAAGGCCTTTTCCTTTGTCTCTGCTAAATGGATTGCTCCATCCCGGGCTCCCTCTGCGTAAATCAGCTTGCACATGATGAGCTTTGCAGCAATGAAATTCGTTACCTCAACCACAAAAAACCAGAAACATTTGCTGCAACTGTTAGAATGCTTTTGCACCTAATTTCAAAAAAAAAAAAAAAGGTGGTTTCCTCTCTTCCTCCCCCCTCCTCCCCCTAATCCCATGCTAACACCTTTGTAAAGGCTGGGGTGGGTGGTTTGGAAACTACAAGAGCAGGGAAGGGTGGCAAAAAAGGAGGAAAATATATCAGATCTCCAGACAATGAAATCGAGCAGCTATCTCTCACATCCTGCAGTGCTCAGGCTGAGGTCATAAGTTAAACAGGACATCAGAATAGGTGATGTAATTTGCTTATTTAGGATCAGAGCATCCAGTGAAGTGCAAGAGACAACCTATTTGAATCTGCAGATAATCCCACCATCAATGCAGGTCTGTTCAGATGCACCAACTGCAGCTGGAACCTGGGATTTTTTTCCCGTTTATTTATTTTTGCAGGGGATATAATTGCAATCCTTTTTCCTTGCAGGAAAGCCTTGAAACCTCACCTGGGATCAGCCTCCCCTTGTGTTAGGTGTTGTTCAAGCAGGTCCCTGCCCCAGCCAGCTTAAAGGCTAAAGGGTCAAGTCAAACAGAGGGTGGGAAAGGAAAGAGAGGCCCAGGGGAGGTGGGGGTGGCACAGTGGCCCCACAGGCCCTGGGTCCCTCAGAGAAGCTTTGGACTCAGAATTGAGCTGAGCAGCAGCTACTCTTTTGAGTAAAGCCCAACACAACTTTTCTGTAGACAGGCCCTCCTGGCTCCAAATGCGGCTGCAGAGCCTCAGACCAGCAAGGATTTTACAGCAGAATTGGAAACCTTTAACCATGAGGTTCTTCCAGAACAGGAGGAATTTTTCAGCAAGCCCATACAACACTGAACACCTCGTTTTCCCTTCAAACCATCGTGACAAACCCTTGTGATACAAAGACTTAAAGTTAACAACTTGCAGTGTTTATCTCCTCAGTTTATCACTGTTCAGACTTTGATTTTGCCCTGTCAGAGTGTGAGGAGTGGCACTGCCAGCTCCACACCTCCAATGATCTGCTTCCACACAGATGTTTTGTCACTGACGAGAGCTCACCCAGGCCAGACACCACACCTCAGCCATGGGAAGTGAAACGTCCTGGGGCTCAGGCTCTGCCAGCACTCAGTGCTGAGGCACTGGCAGCCCCATAGACACAGCCACACCTGCTTCTGATGGACCTTCAATCAGACAGCACGGAAAAGCAGGGTGACAAAAGCCACACCACTCATCCAGGTAATTTGTGGCAAAACATGTCTGTTTTCAAGAGTTTATGAGATTGGAAAGGAGTTCATGTCTCCTGCTGTCCTGCCAGGCCATATCCAAGTGTCAGAGCAGGATGTCCCCAGGCAGGGTGGTGACAGCTGTCAGTTGTCTGTACCCATGACTGTAGCTATTCAGTAGCCACCTTCCTCTGCAGGGTTTGGTGTTTTTTTCTTTCTTAAATGCTAGTTCTGTGTTAGAACTTCCTCCAGGCTGTGGAGGACAGAGGATCCTCCTGAGCAACCCAGGCTGTGAGTTGACCCTAAGGCTGCCCATAACAACCTCCAGCAGCTCCACAGGGATGTTCCTGACTACTGTAAAGGCTCAGTGTGTTGAACTGATCATGTCAGAACACCCCAAGCATCGTTTCACATCGCCCCTTCCTGAAGGAGGCACTTTCAGATCTCTGAAGAAAAATACAAGATTCTTGCATACAAGATATTCAAATGTGTGCAGCGACGACAGGCACAGGATATTTGCATTTCAAATAGAGGGAATGGTTTTCAAATACTTTAAAGCTACAAAATGTGGAACTTCTCATGGATTTTTTTCTGCATGTCACCAAAAGACAGAATTAATCTTATTTTCACTCAGCCCCCTTAAAACATTCCTCACCAAAGGCCTGCTTACAGCTGCTCTGCAGGAGTGGCTTCTCCATGACCATCACTGAGTCCTTACAATGCAGCACTTGAGAGACACAAGGAAAGAGAAGGCCATCACTGCACCATCACTGATGCCTTTGTCAGCAGTCCCCACTCCTGGAGTCTTTAACTGGAGCAACCAAGCTGAAGCCCAGCACAAGTGGGAGCAGAAATGCTGAGAAGCTCCTGGGGGACATTCCCTGTGCACTTGCTGCTCTAAGTCAGACAGAGGTAACCGGCATTGGCCATTGTTTTAACAGAAAAAAACAGCAGTATTTTGGCAGGGTGACAAAGGAATCTCATTCTTTACATCTGCAAAAGTGAGCCTGTCCATCCCTGCTGAGGGAGCCCACAGAGGAAACATATTTTCCAGCAATCTTGGGGACAACATTGAATCGGAACCTATTTTTACCATGTGCTCTGCACTACACACATTAATTGTTACAACAACAATATTTGCTGACATATTCACTCCAATCATTTACAGAACAGAAGCCCAAGAGACAAAACAACCCTTGCTCCATGAGACAGAGGGAGGCAGGCAGGATACCACATTGCTTCCTGTGACACACAGCAAAGGCTTATCTGTGATGGTGCTGATAAACCATCCCCGCACTGGCACCGGCAGCTCCACGGAGCCGAGGGAGGAGAGTGGCCCAGGCTATGGATCAGTATTCCACATCCTCCTCCTCCTCCTGTCTGGCACAGACACAGCAGCACTTGGGTGTTTCTGGAGCCCCAGTTACATGCTCATGGCACTCCCACATTGAAGGCACAGCCCAAACCCTCATCACCCCTCTGTCACCCCCCATCACCTCTCTGCAAGGAGGGGGCACAGCAGCTCAGAGCACTTTGGAAGCCCTGGGGTCTGTCACCTGTTCCCAGAGCAGCACAGACAGGCTGCCAGGATCCAGCAGTCTCAGGATCCAGGCTCCATCCCAATTAAGCCCAATTAGGTCTGCAGAGAATGAGGATGTTTTAGAAAAGAAGGTACAAAAGAACTGCTGCAGTCCTTGTTGGCCACGGAGGCCCCAGAGCACCCCCTTCAAGGCAGAAAGCTGCCATTCTGGATGTGGGCTGTCAGTATTCTGCAGTGCTGAAGGATGATCCCACTCCATGTGCTGCCCATTGCTCCCCTCATACACAAGCCATGGAGCACTGCAGTGCCTGGGCACATGCAGCAGGAACAGCCTGAGTTCTCCTCCAGAGCATCAGTAACGTATCAGCCAGACTTGTGCTGTCTGCACAGGACAGCTGAACAAAATCAGCTCCAAAAGCCTTAAATGTAGGTAAATTCAGAACGTGGAGAGGTTTGACAAATCAGCATCTTCCCATGCTGAGGGGTATAAAACATGCAGCTGTTCCACCAGCACAATTTACAGGGAAGGCATTTCTTCTGGAAGTAAGAGAACACTTAGTATATATTCCTAGCCAGATTGATTACCCCTATTTATATTGTAAACTAAGACAGCATGTACTAAACCCATAGAGTTAACTAGTTCCAGACCCCAGATCCTGGGTGAGGGGTCAGTTTTCCATTGGCTGCTGCTCAGTCTTGTGCATTTATTACAGACAGCAGCGTGGTTTTGTGTGTGAGTGCTGATTTCACAAACCATCAGGAGGAACACTGCTATTTTATGGGATGTCAGGGAATTGGAGAATCCGTGAGGTTTTTTAAAGATTTGTTTAAAATCACCAAGAAGCCAGTGTGCCACTATAAATATATGTATGAGTAACAACTGCAATCTGTTCTGGGACAATAAAACCACAGGACTGAAGACAGGTTCCTATATCTGAATATATACATTTATCCTGCAGCAAGATCAACTCATGTTCTGTTGATCTGACCTGCAGGGTGTTCCATCAATCCCCTCTCACAGACAACCTGCCTAGCTGGACAACTCTCATTTTCTCTCTAAGTTACAGATCCAGTTTCAACATGTGACAGCAGATATAGGCAGAGGTCTAGGACACACTCTCTGGTGTGTCTGCTCAGGACTCAGCTCATACAGTTCCACTGGGCCATTAGACCCTGGAGCTCAACCATGAGGCATCGAGCCAGACTCACTGGCTTGTTTGTCACCAAGAAAAAGCTCCTTTTCTAGCCAATATGCAGTTTCTTCTTTTTCTCTCTTTAAACACTGATGAGAGGTGTTGGAGTTGCCCATTAGTTTAGATTACAGTTTTTGAAGGGATAGGTTTCAGCATGTTGCTTTAACAAATACAAGACAGAAATTGGAAGAGATGGTGATTTGAGCTAACACAATTAAAATTTACTCTTAACAACAATCCAGAGATATACAGTGCCAAACACAATCTAGAGTCATCAACTAGCATGGACATGAATTAACCTAATAGCTTCTGAAAAAAAAAAAGAAGTCCTATGAAAAAATCATCCTATTAAATTAATTAAGTGTTATCAGAACCACAGAGCCATAATTAAACATGGTTTATAATTAAAACAACATGTGTCCCAGACAGAGAACACAGCAACAAAGAGACTATAACCATGACAGTCAATGCCAAAACACAAGCCAAGTACCAAAACTCAGGAAAACGAGTGAGTTTCTAGCAAAGCTGCAGATGCTGCTCCTCTGACTGATCCATCACCACTCTGCTGGATGTGAGTGCACTCAGAGCTCCTCACGGCTTTCCAAGGGGCGACCAAAGTTGAAGGAGAACTCTTGGGAACCAAGAAGACACTGAGTGCAAGGCCCAAAACACTGGAGCAGTGCCTGCTGTGCAGGGAACAGGGAATGAGGGACCCAGGGCTCAGAGCAGCCTCGTCCTACCTGGCAGCGGCTGAAGATATCCGTCAGGGACACCCGGACATTGAAGTGCTTCAGGACCTGCAGGGCCTGTTCTTTTGCCTTTTCTGAGCAGTTCACAGAGAAACACCTTCCTTCTCCCACCTGAGACTGCAGCTTCAAACCAAAAAGACACTCAGTGAGGCACATCATGGGATGTAGGGGCTTTTCCTGACACACTTGGTTTGGTTTGAATTACAAATAATGTTTGGGGTTAGTATGTGTTTACAGCCTGAATTTTGATCTGATCAGCACAATTGGTAATTTAACAGCCAGTCACTGCTGCAATAGCTCTGACCCCTGAAGCACTGCAGTGCTTCATATATTTATATTTCATATATATGTGAAACGTGATCAAGACTGGAGAAAAGGAGGCTCAGGGAAGACCATCTTGCTCTCTACAGCTCTGTGACAGCAGGGTGGAGCCACATGGGGCTTAGGCTCTGCTCCCAAATGATAGAACAAGAGGAGATGACCTCAGGTTGTGCTGGGGAGGTTTAGTTGGACAGTGGGGAAGGTTTCTTCACTGAAAAGGCTGTCCAGCTCTGGCATAGGCTGCCCAGGGCAGTGGTGGAGTCACCACTCCTGGAGGGAGTTAAAGAACGTATAGATGGGGTATTTGAGGACATGGTTACTGGTGGCTTTGGCTGTTGTGCTGGGTTAACAGTTGGAATTGATGATTGTAAAGGTATTTTCCAACCTTAATGATTCCATGACTCTGCTCTATAGAATAGGGAACTGACAGGGATAGCAAGTATAAACTGAATTCAATCCCAGCTTTCAGATGAAACGTGGCCAGATCCCACAGTGTGCCAAAGCACGATGATGGAAATGGTGTCCACAGACTTCAACCCTTCTGGTTCACACAAATGTTTCACCTAGAGTTCCCTGAGGGCCAAGAAATTTGAAGGGGTTGATGTGAACAGTCCCTCAATGTTTGTTCCCCATCTAGCAGAGAAGTCTGCATCTGAGAACAAGTACTGGGAATTTCCAGACACATCTTTATGACCATGCTGAGTATTGACAACAAGGTGAAATCAGCTACACACCAGTACAGGAGCAGGGCAGAGCCATCTTGTCCTTGTGGAGGGCACCCAAAGACAAGAGAACAAAGGGAAACAGGTATTTCCCAGGTCAGTATTGGACACTGGAAGTAGTTATTTTCCTTTTGCAATTCCTACACAGTACTTTGAAGTTAAAACTTTGCCATACAGGATTATGCTGGATGCTGAATTACCTATGACATCAGCTGTAGACTCAAGGAATCACAGTCTGGATGAGGAGCCTGCAGTATGGCACAACTGCATTTGCCCCACAGAGTCAGGGTTGAGTTTTCTTGCATGCTCAGCTATTACATAGGAAATTAGCAACTCATATTCTGCAAATTCTCCAACTCACTGCTAGAATAGTTGGCAACTTTCATATTCACAGTTTGTGACAAAGAAGTCCTACACTCCAGCCCATGTGAATGGAGTTCTGGCTCATCTAGAACAGTTTCACTCTTCAAAATAAATTTTTGGGCAGTAAAAATTGCTCCCTGCAGCAGGTCCTGCATTGGACCCACTGACTGGGCAGGTTCAGCAGATCCCCTCCAACACTGTCTGTGAAGTGCTTTGAACAGCTGGTGCTGAGACTAAGCTTGGGTTTTGCTTTGGCTTTTTTCAATCTATGGGAACAAAAAGCCTCTACAGATTCCACCAGGACCCTTGGAGGCTTCCAATCTCTGCCTTCCAAGCCTGAAAAAATGTCCTCAAGTGTTGAAACTCTGTCAGTGTGGAGCCAGTCGGTAAACAAGAATCTCTGGGATAAAAAGCACAGGAATTGAGCTGCCTTTCACCTGCCAGTGAGGCCAAACAGGAACACTTTGTTCTGGATTGCTTGACTTGACTTCCACCCCCATCCCCAATGGAGAGCAATTGCTCTCCCCACTGATGCAGGACTGAGAATAAGTATAAAAAAACACTTCACCCCAAGCTTTGGTGGTTGAGAACAGCAAACCTCTAAAGACCCTTAATGTAGCTTTTAGCGCAGAAAACATGAAAAAGCCAAGCCAGCTGTTGCATTCACATCTGACTTTTCCTCTTCTCTCCCCTGCACACCCCAGACCATGCAATGATACAGTGCCAGAAACACGCCAGCAGCTCAGAACACTTACAGTCTGATAGGGGAGTCCTGAGGTTAAAATGACTCTTCCATCCTGTCGGGCAATCTGGAAAAGACAGTAAAAATCCAAATGAACGGGAGCTGAAGTTACACTGGGTCCAAGCTTCTCCTGCAGCCACAAGAGAGAAGGTGAACTGTAGATCTCAAGTGTTTCCCTTCAGTGTCAGCCCCCACCTGGCCAAGAGCTCCTGACAAAAGCAGCTCAAGGTGTGCTTACCCTACATCCCTCCCTGCCAATATCTGTCTTGTCTCCTATGTGCTGCTGTGGTACAGCTGCACTGCAGATGGCCCAGGGAATCATCCCACCTTGAAACAATCCTATCCAAACCCTATCTTTCATTTTTTTCCATTAACCCAGACTGTTTCTATTTCCTCAGTCTGGGTCACAAAGAAGCAAACAGTTCTGCTGCCCAAGAGAGAAAGGAAAAAATAACCTCAGCAGATAATTCCAGCAAAAAAATACACCACGAAATATGTCTATAAACTTCATATTATTACAGAACATGTTCCTTAAAGAAAGAGGGTGTTATTGTCCCAGCAACACAACACACAGGAATTATGCACCTTTCTGGGCTGCAAGGAACATCTCCCTTAGAGTTTATAACCTCCTGACTTCCAATCCTGAGCTTTTATCAGAAGTCTGGTCCTTCAAGTGGAAGGTCTGAGCTGAATTACCAGGGGCTCATCACCTGGACTGGTGACCTTCACACAGAGCCAGAGACACTGCAAGTGGCTTAGTGCCAAAAGGAGATGCTAAATCTAGAGCTGCAAGAATGGAAGGGTGACTGACCCCTGTATGACTGAATGACATTCCTCCTCCCTCCCCCTCCCCCGTCCTGGAGGAGGGAAAGAACTTCATGGCTGTGATGACAGGAGGATTCTAAAGGATTCCCATGTGAACCAGGACTCAGCTCTGATCCTGCTGACATGTGATCAGTGCTTTGAAGTAGGCATGAGGTTATTTCCCTTCTCTAGCTTGGATTCTGTTGGAAGCCCTCATGTTTTTCACTGATTCCAGATGTGTGTCATGGAGGTCTCTCATCTGGTTCAGAGTCCAGCAGCTCTCTCTGGATCACTCTCTAACCTTGGCAGGAGTCTTGCTGCACTTCTCAGACAGATGACATGACTGAACACAGCCAGGGAACACCAGAAAACCCAACCAAGACTTTTAAACTATATTTTGGATAGACGTTTTCTTAAGAGCCACTGGACCTATTGCAACACAAAATAAAGGGGGAGAAGGCTCTGAAGGTCCCATGCAGGCAGCTAAGCAATTTTTTTTTTTCCTTTTTTCCCTTCTTGACCTTTCAGGTAGCTGCTTTCCTGCTTTTTTTTGTGAAGTCACTCTTTGGCTGCCAGTTCTGCACTGAGAAAGAGATTGGCAACAACTTCTAAAGTATCTTCCCACAGGCAAAATTACCAGATTTCTTTCAAAATCAACCCTCTCTCTCAATAAAGGAAAAAATCTCCAAGAACAGTAATCTTGAAGGGGCAGTAGAGACACCACACACAACCCTACTACATGCAGTTTAGGTACAGAGCAGCCAACACAGCACCCCCATGGCATGTTAGTGAGAGAAGTCTGGTAAGGAGACAGCAAAAGTTCACCACAATGATCTGCCGACAAGGGAACAGAGATGTGAAATTCCTTCAGCCCCATGTGTGCTTCAGGGTAAATCTGAGGATTTCACAGCTGGAAAACTCCATTCTGACTTCTTGCATCCAGGGTTAATTAGTTCAAGCTTGATAAATCCCCTTATCTAAATGGCTCTGCAGAGACAGGCACAGAACATCAAATAAAAAGGAGAAAAGCAATAACTCTTCCAGCATGTTTTTCCGCCTCTGGAACAACGACTGGGAGAAGCACACAGAGCCAGAAAGGCCATGTGAGAGCACACATCTGACCGGGACCACGGAGGGGACGTGCTGGAGAAAAGGGCACAAGTCTTTCTCCAAAAGAAATAAAGGAAGGCAGTGCTGGGACCATCGGGAGATGTGTGGTCAGAGATGCAAAGGAGAAGAAAAGAAGGCCCAGAGCAGCATTTGGAGTGGGTGTCAGGGACCTGTGCTCCAGCTCAAGTGCTGCAGAGAGGGCATTGGCCTCAGTTTCACAATCTATTACAAAGATAATATCAACTTCCTCTGGAAAAGGCTCAGACCTTCAGGATAGAAAGCACTTCCTAATCTCTTGGTGTTACTGTTGACCCCTTAACATGCCTGCCTGTTCAGCCAACTTCCATCCTGCAGAGATGAATGAACCCAAAAGAATTACTGTCAGAGAGACCTGGAAGGGCAACAACAGAGAGGAGAGGCAGAGAGAGCCCCTTTGTTTCAAAGCCAGCACCAGCTCCAGGACGATTCGCAACAACCTAAAGGATCCTGAACTAAGGCCAAAGGAGGTTTCAAGAAACAGCAGCACAAGGTTATGGATCTGTAAGTTAAACTTTGCCAAGTTTATGCAAGAGACATGCTGGGCAATGCCACGTGTCCCTGAAGAAGCAAATTGTAGTCCAGGAAAAGCTGTGACCCCCTTGCAATGATCCTGAGCCTGGGCCAGCAAGGTCCCAGTTCAGACAAGGAGGCAGTGGACAGAAAGTGTCTCCTCCAGGATGTGTGGTGGGAAAGCACCCATACAGGGGTGTACTAGAGAAATGAATCACAAAACTCAATCCAACTCCAGAGCCCCTGACTGTTATCCCAGGCTCCTTTAAAACAGAGAGTAAACCAAGACCTCAGCAGTTCTTAGAACCCTCCATTCAGCCTTGCCAGTACTGTAACCCCAGACTCCTCTTCACCACTCCTGAAAACTGTAGATTTTACAGGGTTATCACATGGTTTTGTAACGTGGCTTTAAGTATCACTCTAAAACCATCCACCCAGTTTTGTTGCTTAATGCAGCCCCGTTTGTATCAAGGTTTCTAATGAAAGACCTTCTTCTTCTGCTGGCCAAACATCAAAAGCCAAGTCTTGATCTTAAAAGCAACAGTTCATCTGTGAATTTAGTTCCCCTCAGTCTGTGGAGTAAAAAGACCAGCAAACCTGAAGAATGTCATCTACATCAAAAATATGGAAAAAGCCATTCAAAGCTGAGACAAGATCTGAGATTAGATTCCCCCATTAGGTGAAGCTCTGCTCACTGCAGTATTATACTCCCTGGCTCCAAATCAGTCCAGTTTAGATCTGAGTGCACAATGCTCTATCTGGCTCCTGATCCATCCAGCCTGGCCCTCCTCTCCAACTCACTGGTTCACCTGGAGTTTTGGAGGGGTAGGTGTAACCTTGCAAGAGAACCTTCCACAGCATGAGAGCTGCACGAAGCCAGTTATACCTGCCTTCTGGTTATTATTACACTTCAAAAGATACCAGGTTTGCCTTAGTGTCAAATTATTCTTAGAGATGAGTCTGATTTTGAAGACCAAGAGCAAAGTCCATTAAAAAAAATACACCAAACCAGCCCAGAACTCAACTGAAGCAGCTTTGAGATTCCAACATTTTCTTAAAAAATCCTGCTCTGCTCCTGAGATACAATATTGTGGGATATACTGCAGTCACTTCAGGCTGGTGGGTGATCCTTTAAGGTCAGTGTGAGAAGCCTCCCACTGTTCTGCCTAATTCTGCGAAATTGTAGAGAAAAGAGGAACACCCACTGAAACTCTCCATTTCCCTCCAATTATCCATCTGGAAAACTCAGAGAGGTTTGAGATTCTCTGCAAAGAAAAGTTTTCAGAAGACAAGCTGGAATCCTGAAATAGTTTGGGTTGGAAGAGATCTTTCAAAGGATGTTTTGCTCCAGCCCCCCTGCAGTGAGCAGGGACATTTTCCATTGGATCAGGTTGCTTAGAGCCTCCATCCAATCTGACCAGGAATGTTTTCAGGGATGGGACATGGAAGACCTGAGTAGAAACACAACAGGCACAGGGCACAACTTAAGTAAAGAAACTTGTCTTAATTGGAAATAACACGTTGTTTATGGAATAACTGCAAAGGCAAAGGGTGGCCCATCAAAAAATGGCACCTGCACACACAGAACATGCTGCACCAGACACATGGAATCTCTGCATTCCTGATGGATTACTCTGGGCTGAAGCCAGAGTCCCCTGGGGAGGAATGGCATGACATACACAGCCCTCTTTCAGAGGGGCCACACTGCTGGCAGCCAGGCTTGGGCCAGTCTGGGCCACTGCCCTAAGTCCTGTAGAAGGACCTATCCAAGGAGCAGGACCAGGGCAGTGCTGCTGGGCAAGGACGTGCCAGGGGAAGCACGTGCTGGATCCCACTGGCTCTCAATGCACATGTCAGGTAAAGGAGCTCATCCAGCACATCTGGAACCAATTTCATCCCCCAGCTGCATTCCTGCTGTGCCAAACACATGAGTGCAAGTGCTACAGCAGGTAGGACAGCAACGTAACATGGCAAAACATGGCCACTCCACTGGGTGGGAGGGCTTGGGAAAGGACACATGTACTGCCCTTCCCCAAGAGGATGGTGCTCATGGACAGAGCTTGAAATGTTTATGTAAGGATGGCCTGGGAGCTCTTTGCCTTTCATATAAGGATAGATTTAACCACAGACATTTTCAGTAAGAATTTCTTTTATTTCTCCAGTTTTACAAGATTTTCAGTGTCTGAGCTTGTGACAGGCAACTTTAATCTGTCACTTCTCCAGTCAAGTCCTAATCAAATGGCACCATTAAATCACAGACTGCAAGCTGGTGGCATCTCACAGCAGATGAACAGAACTACAGAGTCACAGAATCATTAAGGTTGTGAAAGACCTCTGAGATCATCGAGTCCAACTGTTAACCCACCACTGCCAAGTCCACCATTAAATATGGACAACCAGGAGGGATCCAGTGGCTCATGGTGTCAGAGGTCCTGCTCTCACACACCTGCACATCTGAGATTGCAGATCTGGCACAATAAACTCACCATAACTGATGTCCAAGATAAAACACTTAGCCAATACCAACAGCACAACACAAAGCAGAGCACAGGACATGAACAGCATGTCCAGCCTGGGAATAGGGCTTCTCGAACCAATTCCTACCATATGCACTAGACCAAAACAAAAATAAATAAAATCCAGAGCTGCCCAAGCACAGCTAATGAAGTTCTCAGGCTTTTAAGCTTCATCCCAAATAACAGAGCATGAAGGACCAGATCTACCTGCCTACCAATACCTCAAGCCACTTTAACAAACATCAGGAATGAGAATAAGAAGCAAATGCCAGGCAGTGCAGGAGTTCTCAGAACAAGGAGATGTGTAATATGACTGATAAATCATTTGAATAAAAAGACTTCAATGAAGAACAAATACAAACTCTGTACACACTTATGTGTTCCCAGTGACACAAGTTTGAGGCTGTGCTGGGACAACATCCAAACTGTCTGTCTTGTATTCAGTGACCAGGATACAAACCTTCTTCTGGCCTTTGCAGTAACATTTCCAAGTTTCGGGGCATAGAGTGGTCAACGTGCAACTTTGATTAAATCAGGACAAGCCAGATATAAAGCAGGGTGGGAGGAGTCTATTTTTATCTTTGATTATCCAAGCCCAGATCAAAGGCTCTGCAATACAGTAACACTCCAAGGGCTCTTGATAGTGAAAGGATGTTTGTCCAGTCTCCATAGAGAAAGCAATGTCAAACATCCTGTCCATGGCACGATAAGGTATCGGGATGAGAAGCGGAGATGGGGCTCTGGAGGGAAGCAGTGAGAACTACTTTGTTTAAATGACTTGTGCAAGTTTGGCAGGGAGGAGAAATTAATTATTTCTGCAGAAGTTAGATTCAGGCCAGGCAGACATCTGAAGAGGAAACATCCTGCACACCAAGGCGGGCGATCCGTGCACATTTGATAGCACACACTGTGTGGGCTGGATATCCCCAGTTCTGGCACAGCAGAAACATGTCTGAAATGAAGCAGCATGTGTCTCTCCTCTGGGAGGCAGAGGGTCAGAGTTGTTATGGGAGCCCAAATCAATGGTCACTGTCCCCATGTATGTCAGAGACACTTTTTTTCCCAATTATGCCACTGCAAGTTGTGGCTGATCACCTTTCAGTCACCTCACAAGCTGGTGGCCTGGCAGGACCTTACATGGCCATTGATTAGGGACATTTTCCCTTCTGTATTGAACAGCCCTCTTTGGATTATTGTTCTGCTGAGCTGACCTGCACACAAGGCAGACAAATGCCTTCCATGTAAGCCCAAACTGGAGTCCATTAGAAATCTAAGCGAATTTGGGGTTCCTTTCACTGACTTTTGTCTTGTTGCAAACACACAGCCTCCCCAGAGACACTTGGTCACATCTTTGGGGGTTGGAATGAGATGATCTTTAAGGCCCCTTCCAGACTGAACCATTCTGTGATTCTATGATCTTTACAGTCTGCTTGTGTTCCTCTCATGACTTGAACTGCCCCAGCTGTCAATGACACAAACAGACACAACTAAGAGTGAGATCACAGCAGTCCCTGCTCACCTCCTCTCTCCTGGAAGTGGAAAGCTGAGCCCACACAGCACTGCAGGGACCAGCTGACAGCAGCTGCCAGGTGGCACAGCTGGTCAGATCGACCCAGAGAGCTGGGACTGAGCACAGGTACAGGAGGAGGCACCTGCGGGGCAGCTCCTGCACCCACTGCCTGCCGGGCACTGTGACAACCAGTGCAGCTCCCCAGAAAGCAGCAGCATCCCCACAGAGCACAGGTGGGAGCTGTGAACATGCACAGCTGTGACTCACCTCAGCAGCTTTCCTGTGGTCGTCCTCGTTCTCCAGCATGCGCACATCCACGCCGAGGCAGCGCAGGTAGCGCCCGAGGCCCTGCAGCATGTTGTCACACACCACGCTGAACTCCCGGGGCGACACGGCACCAGGGCCACGGCACCTCTCCACTTTGGATCCTTGGCATTGCTACAGAGAGGCAAGAGAGCTGTAAGCAGCAGAAGGCTTCATTTCCAACATATTTGTGTCTTGCCTCCTTGCGTCCCTCTCTATCAGACCCACCCCAGCAAATCCAGCAGTCTCCTTCCACCTGTATCACAATTTCCCCATGCTCTGCAACACCTCCAGATCCTCCCTCTCATCCTTTCCAACACTGCCCATGACCACATAGGCAGGAGGCAGCACATGATGGGGCTAATTCTGTACTGGCCATTGTCACACTGGCCAGCTGGCCACCTGACCCAGGGATCTGCCACCTTTCCCTGGAGAAATGCCAACCGGGCCTTCTGTGCTCTACACAGGCATTCATCTTCAAGAAATCACTGAAACATCATCAAGGCTGCTGGTCTCCTACTAAATTAGTCTGCAATTAACAAACATGTGCCAAAGCTATGATTTGGGAAGGGGATCTGATAGACAGAGGGAGAAACAGGTAGACAAAGCAACCACGTCAGCTTTGTTATCTTTGGAAGGTTAAAAACAGGCAGTGCCTGAATTCTGTTTATTTCGAATGTCTGCTGCTGGGTGAGTTCCTGCACTTGGAGGACTTCAGCACTGGGAGGCTCCCAGAAGTACAATAGCTAAATTCACAGAGAAGGGAAGTTATTAAGGAACTTCCAACGCTCAGCTTTTGACTCCAGGAACTTGAATCAGCTGGGATGACTGAAGGACAGAGCCAGCACCTATGCAGGGAGTCAGCATTGCAGATTAGCTCTGCAGGAGCTGGCTCAAGGCTGGGAATGCTGTGGCACAACGTGCAGCTCCACCTGGGCTGACCAGGAGCTCCATCAGTGTGATGCTGCACACTGGAGCTGCTCCCTGAGGGCTCTGCAGCACTGGGCAGGCTGGACCCTCACCAGCTCCTGCAGGGTCCTGCTGGATGCAGCTGTGCCCTGAGACATCAGAGGCCTGTGACAAGGGGTGGAGCTGCCCCTGGATGATGAGGCATTTGGAAGACACTAACCTTGGCTGCTGCTGCTGCTCAAACAGATGTGCAGGAGCAGCAGCTGGCCCTCACTAGTGTTTATCCAGTGGCCAGCACTGTCATATGTAGCTTTTTTCTCACGTTTCATGCCAACAGTGAGGAGAAAGCTTATAAAGGAGAATAGAGTCATTAGCCCCACTTCAGATAGTGGACCAGGAAACGCTGGGAAAGAGAGTCTGGACTCTTGCAGGATGCAGAGTCAGGAGAAGTCTGCTTTTTTTGGCATCCCAGTCCAGGTTTTACCAACCGCCTCTCGGTTACGGAATCCGACTGTACAGAACACAGAGATGACCCGTGGGTTCCCAAGGTAATTCAATCCTGAAGCACTCACTTTTCCCATCCCAGCAGCAGCCAGGCAGCTCTGCTGTAACACACAACATTCCCAGGAAAGGAGTGCTTAGGGAACTACCGAGCAGCTCCGTGTTTTACTGCCTGCTGAGGACTAAGGGGATGCTGTACATTCACACACACCTGACAGGGTGGATACACTCACTAACATCTCAGCCCAACCATGGAAGGTGGCATTGACTTCAGGAGCTCAGCACATATTTGGGGCTCCTCAGAAGGATACAGTTACAGTGGGTCTTCTCAGGTAAGAAACAAAATGGGGTTTCTGTTGAGGTTTCCAAAGCTGCACAAACCACTGGATGGTCCCATTTTAAAAGTAAAACTTTATTACTGAGAGAGACAGTCACATTCCAAGTTAAGCTCTAAGTTATGCCTGGTGGAGTTTTAAGGCTCTGTCCCAACACAGACTGCTGTGAGAGGCCAGTCATGGATTATGGTGGTGGGCAGGTGGCAGAGACAAGCCGCCTTTTGATAGATCATTTGCTTTTGCTTTGCAGATTTCTACTCCAGACAATAAAGGAAACATTCCTGGTGTGAAACCAAGGTGTGGAAGCTCCGTTAACAGACAAAGTAAGGAAGACAGAGTTTTGAAACCTCATGGATGTAAAGAATCAGTCAGAGAATGCAAACCCACAGCACTGAGGAAATGTGGAAGGAGCACTTCTATCAGCAAGGCTCTGCACAAGATCTGCACCAACACTTGCAGAGACAAATGAATCTAAAAGTACAGGGAAAGCTGAACGGAGGCAGGCCAAGGAGAAAGCACACTGTACCAGGGAGGGAGGGGTGAGGAGAATGTTTGCTGCAATAGTCCTGAGAACAGGCTGCAAATGGGCCTGCCGTGCATAGCTCATGGTATGACTGAGAACAAGCAGGGTATGATTTACAGGGGTCTTGAGCAACAAGCAGCTCTTTGAAGATGTTTACAAACCTGTCCAGAAGGTGACGGTGCTTCTTGTTTATTCAGCTGCTTCTCTGTCCTGGGTTTTTTGCTGTGTTTTCCCACCAGACTCTCCGTCAGGTCTGAACTCAGCCCAAAGCTCTCTGGGTCCTTGCAGAGCCTCTCGTAGATCTCCAGCAAACAGTATGCATCAGAGGCTGCAAGTGAGGGGACATGAGCCTCAGCTGGTTTATTCAAAAGTAATGACTGAACTAGAGGCTTTCTTGGTGCAAGGAAGAGCCCCTTTCTTTGTAAAAGCCACTGTGAACAACCTGGGAAGCTTCAACTCACTCAACTCACCCTGTGCTCTGTGACTGACTCACTGAGCATCATAACTGAACACAGGGTCACAGAGGGTCAAGACAGGAGCTCTAAAAGTGACAGGCTCTGCCATCTCCACTCTGACATTATACAATCTGTAGTGTGGCTGTTCCAATCACCACCTGATAACTCCAGCCAGCCCCTGTTCCTCACCATTGTCCCTGAGCAGTGGCCTGCCCACAGCTCTTCACCACATCTCTTGATGGGAAGGGAACTTCCACACGAGATGCAGTATCTTAAAAGGCATTAACTGAGCTGTTTGCAATCACCTGCCCACACGCACTGCCATGGCTCTGCTCCCTGCAACGGGAACTGCCAAAGTCTCCCAGCCAGTTTGACAAGTCCTAGTGATTAACTTTTGTGGGAACTGTGTCAGCTTCAAGGATAGTTGAATTTAACAAAGGGCTGGTTTGCTTCAGCAGACTGTCCTTTGATGCCCCAGGAAAAGATTTAGACCCAGACTTCTGACTCTGGGGTAATCAGCAATAAACTCCACTGGTCCCTCCACAGCCCTGATTCTGTGCTGCAGTTTCTGACACCACGTCTGCCCATTTCAAACTCGGCTCTAACAAGCAGTTCACTGTGACAAATGAACTCAGCATTTGTTTCCCAGGAAGGCTGTGAAATGAGGCAGAAGGAAGTGGACTTTCTTCCTTTCAGTTACTGAGAGGAGTTTCCACTGAGGTGATGTTTCATCAGACAAAATCTGCAAAGCACAGGAATTCCTTCATAAGGGAAATAATGAATCACTGGACAGTTTAAACTTCAACCATTAAAGTCATGTCCGCAAAAGGACAAACAAAACATGTGCTGACTCCTCTGAACAGGAACTAATCTGCAAAGCCTTTTTCTTCCTCTGCTACTTAATGACTTTCCTGGTGACAGAGCAGCCAAACACAGCCTGTCCTGGCCACCTGCAGCACCGTGTCCCCAAGCTGGGGACCAGACCTGCATAAAGGATCTGCTCCTCCCGGAGAGGCCGTTTCTCCCAGTTCGACAGCTGCTCTGTTTTATCCAGAGGTTTCCCCAGCACATGTTGCACCAGGAGGCTGAGTCCCTTCTCAGGCTGCCTGACCCCTCTCTCCTCATGGCTGTGCTCCGGCTGTCCATCGACCTTCCGTCCCTCCTTCCTCCACTCAGTGCAGCTCTTCTGCAGCTGATGGGAACAAAGAGATATAAAACACCTGGTTATAACACAGCTTCTACAGCACCTCCTGGTGCAGCGGGTGGGGCCAGGCACAGCCCTATCACATCTATCTCTTGCCTGGCACATTGAACCCCGTTGTCTCAGACAAGGGCTGGGATGGCATTAGATATAAACGGCGTCAGGTTATTTGTTTAACAAACACACTTGCTGGAGAGAAATCTGCTCCATAGCCGAGGAAGGAAAAAAAAGGGGATTGTTGTACAGCACTGCACCAGAGCAGAGGGGCTGGGACTGGGGCTCCTCAGAGGGCTCTGGGCGCTCAGCCATGCTGGAGGCTGCTGGGCATCTGCTCAATAAAAGACCAGCAGTGGCAGTTGAGCACCTTTCTCCCAGTGAGAAAAGTCACTCCTGTGACACCCTGGGCAGCAGCCCTTCCTGCAGTTGCCATTTCTCAGGTTAAACTGAGCCAATAGTGGTTGGCAAGTATGTCAGCCCCTGCAGCACTTCCCAGGTTAAACTATCAGTCCCAAAGATCTGCTTCACCCCAACCCACAGCCTTAAACACACTCTACATTTTACATTACTGCTTAACATTTCTGCAGGCTGCTGAAAGCTCCTGTGTGCAAACCCAGGGACAGCTGTGCTTCAGAAATTCCTGTGCTGAACTCACCAGCAGCCCTCCTAGGAACATTAGAGTTCTGTACAAATCATTAACTCCATCATATCTGCTCCAGTACTGCATGGTCCTGGAATAGCAGAATTCCTCCAAGAACTTATTTGTCCCAAGTATAACTTAATGCTTCTGTTTTTCTTTACAGAACCCCAACACTTCCAACCCACTGGAGGAAAACATCTATTTATTCATACTGGCATCTCCTTGCCAGTCTAGGGTACAAACAGACAGTGCTGTGGGTTTAGAACAGTTTTCCACCAGCACATGCAGGAGAAACAATTTCCCACATCTCCACATGTTCATCCTTACTTGTTTGTCCACGGCAAGTAGATCCACCACACCTTGCAGTTGCTTCTCTGTGTCTTTCAGAGCAGAACATGTGGCTACAAGGCTGCTGAGGTCTCCAGACATCCCATAACCTGGAGACAAAACAAGCCCAAATCACACAGGTAGGAAAACTCAAGTCATGGCTAAAGCACCACAGCTTCTTCTAATTCAGAGTCCAAATAGTGGCAAAATCTATATAAACATTGGTGGGAAGACTATTCAGGCAGGGAATAAGACTGGCTGTCATCTCTCCTGGTCCCAAGAGACACTCCTGCAGATCAAGGGAGAGCAAAAGTGGATGAAAAATGCTGAGTTAAAGATCCAATTACCTAAAATCTAAGAAAGTAAATTATTAATTTGCCCTTGAAATCCAGATTTAGCAACTGCTGCCAAAAGCCTCCAAAACCCAGGTATGGTAATTCAGAGAGCTCTGGTGTCCAGCACAGCAGCTCTGGGACAGGGACATTCAGAAAGCTCTGGCTGTCAGATTTCCCTAAACCACTGAAGGTTGGGTGTCAGTCAGGGCTTAGTATGGAGTTAGGACAAACTCAAATCCCAGAGTACAAATTAAATCAGAAATTTGGCTCTGACTTGATTTGGGGAGATCTAATGACGTGAAGCTGCGTCAGGAGAGGTTTGGTCTGGATATTAGGAAAAGATCCTTCCCCAAGAGGGTGGTTGGGCACTGACCAGGCTCCCCTGGGTTTGGTCACGGCCCCAAGGCTGCCAGAGCTCCAGGAGGGTTTGGACAATGCTTTCAGGGACAGGACGGGTTTGGGGATTGTTGGGTTGTGTGCAGGACCAGGAGTTGGACTGGATGACCCCTGAGGATCTCTACCAACTGAGGATATTCTGTGGTTCTGTGATACTATCTTTCTGTCACTCCCAGTTACCTGGCCTGGCAGTGCCTGAACACCCAGGGCTACAAAAGCTGGTTCCATGGCAAGGGGATTTGGAGAATGACAACTCCAAGAGGATCTTAGAATGACAGCAATGACAAAGTAGGCTGTGTGAAGCCCTGAGGTGGGGACAAGAGAGGAGTGTTACCTAGTTTAGTGATGGCTGCATCTGAATAGAGCATCTGGATGAAATGAGGGAGCTTTTCCTTCTCCTCCTCCTCCTCAGCTTGCTCGAGGAGCCGCAGCAGGTCAAGCAGGAACACCTCATCCTTCAGTGCCACCTGGAGGAGGGCGACGCGGGGCTTCCCCACCATGCCAAAGGAAGGCTTCCACTCCATGTCAATGCCAACAACCTGCCCAGGCTGCAACACAGAGACATTCTGCACTCAGAGACTGGCTGTGCTTGAGAGGAACCTTGAGGGTCTGTCCAGGACATAAGTATTTCCTTTCCAACAACTGCAGCTCTTTGTGCAAACTGCTGCACAGGCAGGAAACTCTCGCAGCACCTGAGTTACCCCTGTGGGGACCTTTCCTGGCACAATTCCTAACATATTCCCCAAATCACACAAGCCTAAAGGAGCAGCTGTTTTTGGCTTGGGAAGGGAGACATTGGATGGCAGTGACCACATCCAGCCCTGTGTACCAGCCTGATATGGAGGTTAACCTAACCCTGCAAAGTCAATCCCAGGCAACACTCACCCGCAGCACCTTCTCCCAGCATTGCAGTGTCTCTTCCCATGTCTGTAGGAAGTGGATATTTTCTCGTGGAATAGGAAGCTGGTAATAGTCCTTCTTCTTACTATCTCCATAATTATCTGTTTTTGTAGCCTCTTCTACCCTGCACAGAATCAGATGCAACAGTTTTCAGCCATGCAATGGGAGGAAATCCTGGACTGGAAGAAGAGCAGGAACTCTTATGCTTCTCATTTCACCCCAGTCCTTTCTTTCCCCAGGCCACTTACCTCTTTTCTTACCCTCTCTTTTCTCCCTTTCCCTGTAATTTCGGCCTTTCATTTCAGAATCACAGACTGGTTTGGGTTGGAAGGGCCCTTAAAGCTCATCTTATTCCACCTTGCCATGTGCAGGGTCACCTTCCACCATCCCAGGTGGCTCCAAGCCCTGTCCAACCTGGCCTTGGACGCTTCCAGGGATGGGGCAGCCACAGCTTCTCTGGGCAACGTGTGCCAGGGCCTCCCCACCCTCACAGTTTTTTCCCAATATCCCATCTTACCCTGCTCTCTGGCAGTGGGAAGCCATTCCCCCTTGTCCTGTCCCTCCAGGTCTTTGTCCAAAGTCCATCTCCAGCCTTCTTACAGTCACCTTGACTCACCCTCTCCTTCCATTCCTTTCCCAGAATTTCCCTGTATCCTAGAGCTCACCATGCACATGCACTGTATCTGCTGCCAAGAACACTCACATCCCCTGCTGCAGTCAGAGCCCAAGCCCTGTCCTCAGTGCTCTTCTCTTTTGACCAGAACTTGGATGACAAAGTTAGGCAGCTGTTTCCATATTCAGGGATAGCATATTTTAGATCTAGTGCTTCTTGCCTCTGAGCTAACACAGGAGCCTACCTGCTGGTGTGACACCGAATGAACAATCAGCTTTGAGCAGAACTGTGCCTAAACAGGAGCCTCGCACTGCCCCACGCAAGAACTGGCTCAGACAGAGCCTCTAAGACTGCTCCATACTCACATCCCCATCAGCTGGGAATGGGAGAATCTGCCTCATCATTTTATAGTGCAATAGCTTAGGAAGGCTTCACAGACATCCCTGATTCTATCCAGCTCCTCCTCTTCCATCCCCTTCCCTGCAAAATGGCCACACAGAGTGTACGAGGACATTTGTCCTCCACTGCACAAATATGAAATTAAAAACGTTCAGAAGTAAAGATTCAAACCCTTCTCTGTTTCAGGGAAGGCAGCAGCTGAACCCCCTGAGTGCCTGCTGTGCTTGTGCTGCTCCTTCCATTTGGGTTTCTGATGGCACCACACAGAGAAACTCGGGCTCTGTGTATTAATTCCCTGGGAATGTGGGAAGATGTCTGCAGAAATGAGCCAAATGATTGCCTACAACAGGATCTTACACAGCACATTTTCTGTTCAAAATGCAGCAGAGTCTCTCGAAGTGCCCTCGGAACTGAAGGTCAGCCTGTTGCTGTGGCTCAGCCAGATGATGCAATCAGAGAAAAGGAACTAATCAAAAAGATCCAGCTACTTTGGACATATCACACATTTCTGGATAGTCTCTTTCCCATAGAGACTTGAAATGGTTCATTATTTGAGGAACTATTTACTAACCTTATGTTTGGGAGCCTGCATGACTAATTTGGTAGCAGAGCAGCTCTCCCTGCACAAACACTCTTTCCTGTGGGTTTGTGTGCACGGGGAAGTCAATATTTGCCTAAAATATTTAATGAAGGTGTGCAGGCTCAGGTCTCCAGGAATATTCTCACCTGAAAAGATCAGGAGCCCCATGTGGTGTGAGCAGAGACAGATGATGTCATTTATATGCTGGTGCCACCTTGTTCCCTGCAGTGTGAACTCCGTCTCCGGGAACCTGCAGCTTTGTTGGCTCAATAAACAAGGCAGCTAGACTGTTTTATGGGGTTCCATGGCTCTGCTCACTTTACAGCAGCTACTACAGCACGTATCATGGCTGGATGAGTAAATGCAGCACAAAGGGCTTCATTCATCTGTCCCAACTCCTCAAGCAGGGCAGAGCACATCCTCACTGCCTTGCCTTCCCTCCACCCAGCACAGCACAGGGCTCCCACAGCACAGAGATGTAGGGATGGGTGCTATCTCTAGATGCACAGCCTGTGGCTCAGCCACACACTTGTAACATATCCTTTGTGTTTTGAGGGCTTATCCCTCATGCAAAAACCTCTTGGCACCCAGCTGGCAGCTGGTGTGGCTTCAGGAGGGTGGAGGAGGAGGGCAGCTCCAGGTTTGCATCAGAGATAGGCAGGAGCATGTCCTGCACACACAAGAGTTTCCTGTGCTCCAAAAAAGCCATGGACCCTCTGGAGAAGTGAGTCTTTGCAGAGAATGCTTTGAGGGTGATTATGTCTGTGTTGTATTTCCTGAGGTGACATGGGGCTTGAACAAGAACCAGAGCAGATCTGCACTAGAAAAGCAGACCAACAAAGCCACGATCCATGAACATGAACTGTTCAAGGCTATCAGTGAGACTTTCCCAAAATCATCAGCAACAAAAAAACAGTGACACACCCTGTTCACATTCACCTTCAAGTTAGTCCAATCTATGCTCCAAAAATATCACTTTTAGTTATAAAAGCTTCATTTTTTGCATAAACACTTCTCCCAGGAGACAGAAATTGCTGTAATGTTGAGAACAGCAAAGCTGATGATAAACCCATAGGAGCAGATAGTCCTGCTCAGTCTCAGGTTTGGTCTTCTTAAAATGGCCTCCTTATCCCCTAGAGAGGTGTTGGCATCAAACAGGCAGCCAGCGACAGATCACAACTCTTACCTGGAGTTCATAATTCAGACACATGACCCCAGGAGGAAAGCCTTGATGTAAGAACATCAGGTAAAAGGAAGCTCCCAAATCACCTGCAAATCTGCAGGAGCAGGAGGAAGCTCCAGCCCACGAGGTGACCATGGATATGCAGACTTGTTTCAAGAGGGAACCTGCCTCTGCTTCTCTCTAGCACCACGGTGCTGGAAGCCCCAACTTGCTGCCCATGCAGCAGTGACCTCTAACTTTCTGCTGGCTTTATTCTTCCCCAAAAAGGCAATGTCTGAGGTCATCACCAGCTTCTCTTGGACACACAATCTATTATAACTCAGATGCAGACTTCCATCACATACACTAAGTTCAGCTCCATATGGGAAGTCACTTCCTTGTATTACAGGCTTCAAGGGCCACATTTGCAGGATGCTGAAGACACAGGCTCTCAGGTTGCACAAAGCTGTCAATGGTTTCCTCTTGGGAGTGGTTTGGGTTTTCCCATAGACATTTCTATAATCTCACCTCCCCTCTGAACAGGAAACACCAATCTCCATGCTAAAAACACCCAATACATTTCACCAATGTGGGTAAGAGAGAGGCAGCTGGAAGGTGGTGCCAAATCCAGTCGAGCACAACACCCTGAAATAAGGTGACTGATGTGTTCAACAATGGAAAAGTCATAAGGAACCCATTGCTTCCTCTCTTCTGTTTTTGAAAAAACCCTTGACTCCACTTGGAATGCTCCTGGAATGACAGCAAAGCTCTGAGCTCTGTTGCACCCCAACCACAGCCCACAGCTCCTGTATTTGCATCGAGCACTCAGGGATAAGTCCTCTTCCCTGCACAGAATCCAATTAGATGAATTCCTGCACATGAATGAGCAGAGACCAGCAAGGTGGCTGGGTAATGACTCTAACCCTGAGTGCTGTGGTTGCCTCCAGCCTTGCAGGGCTTCTGTTCAGGAACACGCCTGGGCACAGAGTTCTGGGCTATGTGTTGGTGGGGCTCATCCAGCCCAAGGTTCCAGATCCCCACAGTCCTGGGTGAGATCCTCAGATCATTCAGTATCCAGGTTTCTCAAGACTTAGCAGCCTGCATAAAGGGCTTAAAAAAGGCTGGCAAACCTGGCTGTCTCTGAAGAACTTAAACACAGAATCAGAGAATCCCAGAATGGTGTGGGTTGGAATGGACTTCAAACATCATTCAGCTCCACCCACCCTGCCACAGACAGGGACACCTTCCACTAGGCCAGGGTCCTCGGGGCCTCATCCAACCTGGCCTTGAACACTTCCAGGGATGGGGCAGCCACAGCTTCTCTGGGAACATTTCATGGACACAGTTCTGAAGCCTGACAGATCCACCATCACTAACAGAAGTGTAACAGTGAATTGAGGCTCAGCAAACAACTTCCATTGAGTCACTTCTTCACACAGAGCCTGCCCTCTATTCAGCACAGCTGGGCAGCTGTTAAATGGGAATACTGCTGAGTGAGGAGGATTATCTTGGGCCATTTTCTTGGAGAGACACAGCACAGAATACTCAGAACCAGAACTTCAAAGCCCTGCTATTCTTCCACATCCAGCTTGTCATGGGGATCACACAGCCCCTGAGACTTTAGGGGGCTGTCTGGGCCTTCCTAATCTATAAGCTTATTCTTAACTTGCCCCAGCTTTCTTTGCATACAGTGTGGAACTTGCCACCCTCATCCCCCCATCCTTCCCCTCTGCTCCTCCTACATCAGCAGGTTCACAGAGATCCTTGACTGGGGCTGTTTGCACAGTTCTGACCACCTGAAATCAAGGAGTTGCAAGAACCCTTTTTATGTAAGAATTTTTCATTTCTTTTGAACCTCCTCCTTTGCATTTTTGTTCCAGGGCCTGAAAGAGGATGGAGCTTCCATTGGGAGAGAAACTGCAGCTATTGCAGCTTGATCTGCTGCACACAATGCGGAGTCCCAAAGCAGGAGGGGAACACAGCACTGGGTTATTGGGATTGCATCAGAGGAAAAAAAGGGAACAGAGACCGATTAGGGGGCTAATGGCTTCTTAAGCTCACTTGGTAAATTTGTACCAGAGAGTTCAGTTTTAACCCAAATTCAATTAATGTCTTAACTGGGATATAACCTTAAATGTCAAAAACTCTCAATGCTTCTGAAAGCTTTGGATGAGGCCAACATTATAAACCGGGAAGAAAACTGGCTTATGAACTGTAAAAGGAGGAAGAAAATAAATGCAATTAGAAAAATCTAAGGAACTTTACAATTAGTTTCTTGGTTATAAGCCTCCTAAAAAGCATCACACCACATTACAGTCCAGTGGGGGTGCAGAGCCTTCAGAAAACTCTGACAGATATGGAACTGCATCAGTAAAATAGATGCACATTCAGGTCCTACCCACAAGATTTCATTTGCAATGTCAGTATGGCAGAGGAAGTGTAAGAACCCTCTGTAGAATGGAGCAATCTCACAGAACTTCTCTATACTCAGGTTGAGTTTAAACTGCTCCTTTCAGAGACATTTCCAGGCTTACAACAAACACGTACGGGGCCACAATAGGATCTGAGTACAAAATAAAGTCCTGGAGGAAACATTATGTCAGATGATTTCAAGCAAATACATACAGTCTTTGTACAACGAGCAATCTCCACTGAAAAGGGCACTTACCTCTCTGGGATGTGAAGCTCCCGAAGCTCCTCAGCCAGGCCGTGGGGCAGCAGGTCGGTGGGCACCCCGCAGTGCCGCGCCCACCGCGCCGCCGCGCGCCTCTCACAGTGACGGAGCAGCAGCCGCACCAGGTGCCCCTGCAGACATCGGTTCTCCCCAACTGTGTTCTGAAAGGGCAACCAGAGGGAGGGAACACTGTCAGTGCAACCCCCACCATGGGTGTTTGTCCCCCCTCTTAGGAGGCAGCGACCTCCATGGTCCTGGGCAAGGGCAGGAAGGAGCAGGAGCTGCCCCACTGCTGGAGCAGGACTCATCCCTCTGCAGGAGTGATTTCCCAGTGAGTGCTGCACTTCTCTGCCAGGAGACGAAGAGCACACACTCAAACTGCGAGCTGTTTGTCCAAGGAAGGCCCCTTAGAAGGTATAGCACAGAGAGACAAGGCTACAACACCACCACTGAGCCTGACTGATGAGCTGCTTATGATTTACTTAGACACCTTAAGCAAAATCAGAACCAGTGACTGACCAGAGTCAAGGCCTCTGGAATTAAACAGGTAGTTGTGGAAGTGTAAGAGTTTGGGTTGTTTTAACCCCATTTTGTTCCTGTATGTAGTCTCAGTGTGATGCTGTGACTTGATAGACTGTGAGGCAACAGAATAATAGAATCATAAAACAGTTTGGGTTGGAAGTGACCTTTAAGAGTCATCTAGTCCAACCCCCCTGCCATGGGCAGGGACCTTCCACTACCCCAGGTTGCACCAAGCCCTGTCCAGCCTGGTCTTGGACATTTCCAGGAATGAGGCAGCCACAGATTCTCTGGGCAACCTGTGCCAGGGCCTCCCCACCCTCATTGTAAAAATCTTCTTCCTTATACCTAGTCTGAATCTTTCCTCTTTTAGTTTCAAACCATAACCCATTGTCCTTTTGCAACAGGGCCTGCTAAAAGCTCTGTCTCCATCTCTCTTATAAGCCTCCCTAAGAACTGAAATGCCACAATAACTTCTCCCTTCTCAAAGTGAACATCCCTGGCTCTCTCAGCTTGCCTCCAGACCAGAGGTGCTCCGGACCTTGGAGCATCTTCATCAGATATCTCTCGGGGCAGACAGTGGAGTGCCACCTCCTCCATTCTTGCAAGTATTTACACAGATAGTTAGGACTGGTAGTTACCCATGAAGGACAGCGAGGGCACATCAGCAAAGCTTTCCTGAGTGACAGGCTTTGGTGTTCACAGGCGGGGAAAGGCTGATGTCAGCCTACACCCCTCTGCCCCCCCTGCTGTGGAACAGGGGCACCAGGTCCCTCCTCCAGCTCTAGGCACAGCCCCCTGTGCCAACAGCCCCCCTGTGTGCCCGGCACGGGCCCTGCAGCACCATAGGAGGGGAAACAGGCTCTATGAAATGTCCTACTTCATCCCCACTGATCCTGAGAGGAACCCGGAGCCGTCGCTCCAGCTGGGAGGAACCAGGGCTGGGTGAAGAAATTCTTCCCTTTGTCTGTTCGAGGCCTGTGTGGATGTGAAAACTGGATCACTGCTTCAGCCACAGGGACAAGCACATTCTCAGGAGTCACTGTGTTACTCCCTACGTTTGCACCTGCAAACAGGGAGGGCAGTTTAGGACATTCCCTGCTCCAGCTGTTCTCTGGAGGAAGCCTTGGCACCCTGCAGAGCCTGGGGGCACCAGCACAAACTGACGCTGCATGTGCGAGCCCAAATCCCAGCTGGGAGCCAGCCTGGCATGGGCAGGGCAGAGACACGGCCCGTGACGGCCCCCACGGCCACAGCCGGCGGCACCAGAGCTCTTCTGCCTCGTGCCCCCCTTGGCAGGTGCAGCTGCAAGAGGCAGTGCGAGCACGGGGACACCCACGGTCACACCGGCGCCACGGGGGGGCCAGTACCCCCCTCCCCTCCCCACATGTGCCTGCAAATATCCCAGAGCCGTCACAGCCAGGGCGGCAACTCGCTCCTCTCTCACTGACTCACGGACCCGCCTCAGACGTGAATATTGTCTACAAAACTGATAAACAAGCTGAAACTCTGCACGGTGGCTCACGACCTGTAGCTCTAGGACTGGGTCGCTGCTGGCACTATTACCAATTCTGTGGAGTGAAATGCTCAGATCTGCGCTGGAAATCCATCCCCACCCTGCACGTGCCGCTGCCATCTCCTGTTTGGTGCCCACCAGCAGTGCCCAGGGCACCGAGCCCGCTCCCAGGGATTGCAGCACCCTGCTCCCTGCCCCCGGCATGTGGGAACACCTCCCAGCCGGGAGGGGGCTGGGGCCACGGGGCCTCATTCCTCGCATTCCTTCAGTAACTAAAAGGTGAGAAGTTGTCTTCAAAGCAGACACAGAGATCAGGAAACAGATCTGTTGATGGCCCCGAGGTAAAAGGGAAGAGAAAAAGAAATCCAAGGAATAAAAAACTAACGACCCTCCCCATCCCCCAGAGGTGCAGGAGGGGGCAGAGGCTCAGAGCACCTCGGAGGAATCCAGCACCTCTAGGTAGCACCAGCCTGCTCCCAAAAACTGCTGCCTCAGCACTACGTCTGCTCCCCTGAGACTCTGCCAAACGCCAAACCACAGCTCTTCTCATGGGTATGTGGAGAAATAGTTTTACAGCTGTTCCCAAGAGGCTGGGGCACAGCAGGAGCCAGGGGCAGTGGGACAGGGATCCAGCAGCTCACCAAGGGCTCAGGAACGGGAGGGAAGTGAAAGAAGGGACAGGGCAAGAAAGGACAGGGCAGGAAAGGACAGGACAGGCTCTCCTGCTCACACATCTTGCCCTCTACATTTCCTCCGGAATTCTTCCCCGGCTGTGCCAGTCCTCACCTTCGTTCATTTCTCCCATCCCTGCCTCCTGTGACTGAGCCCAGCCAAGCACTGAACACGGGGAGAAGGGCTGAGTGACCCCTCCTGCCAGGCCACTTCTCAGAGTCCTTCCCAAAAAGAACATATTGTTAACATCACAGAGCAATTCCCTCTTCTTGCTTCCCCTGTGTCCATCCCATTGTCTTCCTGTCTGTTTTCTAAAACACCAACTCTTTGGGGCTGGAGCTATCTTCAGTTCACTCCGAGTCAATTCTTAATAAATCTTATAGTGGCAGCTTTATTTCTGGAAATAATGAGGTGCAGATTTTTTTTTATTATTTTAATGATAACAGATTTCTTTTTTTTAACCACAAAAAACAACTCTATAAAGAAGGTTAATCTCTCCAGAGATATTCCATCTTGCATTCTGAAACAGAAAATAGCTTTGTTTGTCTTTTTACTGAAAAAACCCCCAGCGTTGCTCTAAAGGGGAAAGGCTTCCACCGCAACAGCTCTGCAAGAGGCAAGAATGTGGAAACTTTGGCCCCAGAAGATGTGGGCACAGATGTAGAGGAGCAATGTTTCACTAGGGATGACATTTCATGTGCTTTGCTGACATAAATGAACACTTCTCAAGAGGAAACTGGCACAGTTGTTCTGATCAACATCAGAGACACCTCTGAGCAGGAAAGATTAGACCACGAGGCTTGTTTACATCCCTCTCGGAATTCTAGACATATCATACGTTCTTTAATCCATAGGCACACACAGAAACCCCTGACACCAACAATAACCTATGATTAAAGCTTTCCAAAGCAATGGCTGCAGATTTCCTACCCGTAAATCCTGTTCTCATTGCCTGTGCTTCACAAAGCTCAAACCAACCACACAGGAATGTCCTGACCTTAACCCATCAACAATTCCTCTACTGGTACCAATGATTTTGAATCCAAATATCCAATATCCCCTTTGGAAGTCATCCTAGCCAACTCTCAATTACTTTTATCTGTATGTGTTAAGCTGCATTTCAGTCCCATCCAATTCTCCCCTTTCCTTCAACATCTTTTCCCAGGAGAGGGGTGTTATTCACACCACTGACACTGGCTATTTGCAGAGTCAGATTTTAATTTAAATTTGAATGTCTTGGCCAATTTCCTCTGTTTTCAAATGCTTCCAGAATCAACAAAAGAAACCCCTCCTGCTAGTGTAGAGAAAATGTCAAAGAGAAGATTTTAGAGTCAGCAACTTTAAAAGGGGAAAAAAGAAACCTGGACTTGGAAAGGACAAAGCCCCTGTCAGCAGTGGAGGGCACTGACAGCTCTGCTCGATTCCCTGTGGTGCAGCAGGTACTGCACAGACACCTCTGTGATTCCTGAACGTGCCACCGTGGTTCTGTAATTGCTACTTGATTGTATTTGTGCTCGAGGTTTCTCTTTTGAAGTTATCATCATTTGTGCTGCATGGGGATGCTGCAGGGTCATCATTAGATGCCTCTGAAGAGAACTCCTTGATGCATGAGATTGGAGCTGGGACCCTCAGCTTAGACCAGGGCCACATCCTGTTCCCAGAGAGGAGGGGGATCCTATTTTCTGGGGATTCTACATAGATCATTGAATCCCAGAATGGTTTGGGGGATGGCAGGGACCTTAAAGCTCATCCCATTCCACCCACTGCCATGGTCAGGGACATCTTCCACTATCCCAGGTTGCTCCAAGCCCCATCCAACGTGGTCTTGGACACTTCCAGGGATGGAGCAGCCACAGCTTCTCTGGGCAACCTGTGCCAGGGCCTCCCCACCCTCACAGGGAAGGATTTCTCCCTTATAGCCCATCTAACCCTCCCCTCCTTTAACTTGAGGCCATTCCCTCCTATCCTGTCACTATCTGCCCATATAAAGTCCCTCTCCCTCTTTTCTACAGACTTTCTTTAAGTACCAAAAGGCAACAATAAGGTCTCCCTGGATCCTTCTCTTCCCCAGGTAAACACCCCCAGCTCCCCCAGCCTGGCTCCAGAGCAGAGGGGCTCCAGCCCTTGGAGCATCTCCGTGGTCTCCTCTGGACTCTCTCCATGTCCATGCCTTTACTGTGCTGAAGACTCCAGAGCTGGACACAGTGCTCCAGGTGGGGTCTCACAAGGGCAGATTAGAGGGGGAGAATCCCTTCTCTTGGATAAAAGATGCCAACTTTATCCTCACTCCCTTCTGAGCTGCTGTGAAAGCAGCTGCCAGTCACTCACAGCCACTGCCCACAGCTAGAGCCTGAGAACACCCTGCTTTCTCATCACTCGAGCTGCTCTCTCAATCACAGGCACTGGCTACTCAAATGCAGTAATTTATGAACTGAAGAAGAACAAAATAGCCTCCATTCATGTCCCAGAAGACTGGCTTTCAGATAGCGATCAGTGCGTCACTGACAGAGCCACACTCCAGTGTTCTGGAGGCCATTACCACATCAATGCCAGGGAAGTGGGCTTTCTTCTCTCTTTCAACAAAGCCTAGGCACTGTGGCTCCCTGGGGCATGTTCATACTACCTAGCTCCAGCTTTGTGAATCAGGAGACGCAGCTTCCCAGTCTCCCGATGCAATCGCTTCTTCCAACAGGCAATTCAGAGGAGTCTAACTTAGGATATCACTGCAAGGGATCAAGGGAAAAGGCAACTCTTAAAGCCAACTTGCCCTTGTACTGGGGCTCCTCACAGGCAGCTTACTGTTCCTGGGCAACCTGGAGGAAGCTGCTGGCATGTGAGGAGGAGCCGGGACAACATTGTGGGACAGAACATAGCTGCTCCATTTTTCTCTCTGCAGCTCACACAACCTCACCAAAGCAATGTCTCCTTCAGGAGTACAGACCCCACAGCCACATGGCAGCCAGAAGAATCAAACCATACAGCTTGCTTGTTTACCCCAGCCTGGGGCTGGACTACATGTGCTTCAGAGGTCCCTTCCAGCTCAAACTATGATTCCATGAGTTGGTCAGTGGTGTAGGTGGAGAGGATGAGGGAGCAGGGCTTGTTCAGCACAGGGAAGGCTCAGTTGAGGGATGTGGGGGAATATCTTCAATTTTATCATGAAGGATCATAGAGAAGATGGAAACAGATCCTTCCAGGAATTCCAGACAGGCCTAAAAAGTGAAAAAAGGTGACAGTGAAAGTGGCTGAACTCCGCAACAGGCCCGGAGGGACAATGCAACCAGGCAGGGCACAGCAACACCTCGTCCAACCGAGCTGGCCCTGCTTTGAGAAGGAGGGCAAAGATGAGCTCCCAGAGACCAGCTAATTCCAAACTGAAATTAGGCTCTGATTGTGAGATTAGCAGGGCTGTGCATTCCCCAGACTCGTCTCCACACAGACAGGCGGCTTCTTGCAACAACTGCTGCTTTCAAATCCCAAGCACCTCCCGGGCGAAGAACACCCAAGATCTCATTTACCCAGAATACAGGATGGTCCTGATCATGCTCAACAATACTACACAGAGATCCAAATACATTTCCTGCATTGGGACTCCTTCCAAATTTCTTTCAGGCAGCCCCTGAGGGAAGTAATTCATCTTCAACAGATGAAGTCATCATGTCTCCAAAATCTGCTCCTGGTGCCACAGATGTGAGCAGGTACAGAGCAGAGGGGGAGAACCAACACTGCTTTCAAAGGCAGATCTGAAGAGAGAGTATTTTCAAAAAACACTGAGACAGAGGTTGAAACATTTCCTTCAGCACATGTCAGACATCCTTCATACTCCTTCACCCAGCTCACAGAGCCACAGAGCAGATGAACCATCTGCTGACAGCATCTCCACGGCACAGGACACGGACACTTCTCTCCACAGAAATGGAAGGCTCCACATAGGATATTTCACAGAAGTGAATCCAACACAATCACTCCCAGATTTCCCTCCAATTGCTGAAAAGAACATAGATATCACTGTTTCTTGGCTGGACAAACCACAAGCCCAGACAGAAATGTGTCTTCCCAGAATCACAGAATCATGGAATATCCTGAACTGGAAGGGAGGCACATGGACCATCCAGTCCAACCCCTGGCCTTGCACAGACACCCCAACAATCCCACCCTGTCCCCGTTGTCCAAACCCTCCTGGAGCTCTGGCAGCCTGGGCAGTGCCCAACCACCTTTTCTTAATATCCAACCTATATCTCCACAGCAAGAAGTCTTAAGAGTGAAGGTGCACTACTCTACAATGACATTGTGCCCCTGTGTGGTAAAGAGGGCACCGTGGTACAGCTGTAAGCTGGCAAAGCTCAGGCCTGACACTGAGCCCCACTCACAGCTGGCACACAAACAGCCTGAACATGCTGTCCCAAAAAATCACCTTTTACTGCCTGATTCACCACCTCTGCTGCACCAGCAGAATGTAGCAGGGAAGGGATCCCACCCCTCTGCTCCTGTCACTGCGGACTTCAGACAGATCCCCCAAGAGGGAAGGCAGCCTGAGGCCATGCTGGGACCACTCAGCCAGTGCCTCTTGTCTTTGGGGCCACTGGTCAGTTCCTGGTCTTGCTCAGCAGTGTTGGTATAGCCTGACACTTCAGGGACTTTCCCAGTGGGAAGATGAGCACTTTTTATTTTAAGCACAATTAACTCATTTTCTTTAATTACATCCCAGAACTCCAGGCATGCTGATACACAAAATCACAGTGCATCCACCTGCAATAGTTGTTCTCTCCTCTGCTATCTGGCCAGGGAATGGCACAGGTGTAGCTCTGTAATGAGCTGTAGTGTCAGGATGAGCCCATTAAAATAACCTTTATTTGGAGAGAGAAATAACTGTATACCATCCATAAAACCCCAAAAATACACTTCCATAACAAACAGACTAAGGTAACTTTACCCTACTCACTTTTTTAGATGTAATTTCTTTTTCCTGCCCTTCAGTGTGAAGTCTGTCCTGAGAGTCTCTGCTTCCCCCAAAATCCCTTTCTCACAACTACTGCAGAGGCACCTTCTGAATTCCAAACTAACCCTAGCCTCAGAGCTGATGAATATTATTCATCCTAGGGATCAGCAAAGGGCTAAGGACTGGGTCTGAATACATAAGCCACAGTTTTGATATGCTTCCAGATTTCTCACACCTCTTGGTCCCACGATGGCAGGCTGCAGATATTTTCTGGGAGCATTCCAGCACTTGGCAAGACTGAAGATGAATGAGGATGGGGAAATTGGCCAAACTCTTTCAGAGCAGAGCAGTGTGTTACTTATCACAGTAGATGCTTTGTCTAAGCCAATGACACAGTGCATTGAAGACAAACTGGCAACCCTTATCTTCCCAGTGTATTTTGAAGTAGCATTTATCTACTCGCCTTTTGTCATTGTGTCACACACACACGAACAAATGTCAGTGGCAAATCCTGCTCTCCAGTTTAAGGAAGGGAAGGCTCCCATCATATACTACACCCTGAGTGACCTGCACTGCTGCTGAGCTTCCCTGAGCCTGGGCCTCATGTGACCCAACATCATTTCTCTGGTCTCTCACACCTCAGAAGGTTTATACCATCACCAAGCACTTCCATAAACATTCTACAAAAAGTCACTGCTAAGCACTGGGGCTGCCTGAATGCCTGCCAACCTGAGCATTCCAAAATCCAACTGAGCTGAAGTCTGTGACATCCTCTTATCCTACAGGATCCGTGTGCAGGGACTTCACACAGTGAGAGACACCTGGAACCTGATCCCACTGAAGGCACAGGGACAGGGCACTGCAGCTCCATGTCGCTGCAGGGCTGTAAAGGAATGAAACCACTGCCACTGTGTTCAACTGCTGCTGGTACTGAACTCACCAGGCTACACCTCAACAGTCTGTCGGGATGTGTGGGAGCAGAAGCCACCCTGACACCTTCCCAGCTGGTTTAGACAGTCCTGATATTAACCCTAATGAACTAAACCAGTAGGCAATTAACCCAATCAATCACTCCATTAAATGTTCCCATACCCAGTCACATACATAATGAAAATCCATAAACTCCATCCTCCTTTCCAAACAGGTGTGGAATTCCAGCCCATTTACCACCCAGTGGGATTTACTGCTTGGGTCCAGCCTGTGGGAGAAAAGCCTCAGAAACCTTTTTTTTGTTCTCTCCTGACTCCATTCTCCGTGCTCAGATCATATTCCAAGTTATTCGGCTGAGCAACAAAGCAGGAATCTCCTTTTACTTGGTCCTGGCTGTGGATTATTTTAACAGTTTTCTCTGGGGATCCTCTTGGACCAGGATGCAGGGGGTTGGAACAAGAAGATCTTTAAGGACCCTTCCAAATCATTCTAGGATTCTATGATCCTGACTCTGCCACACCTATTCCTGGTGCATAGCAATTCCCCTCAGACTTGCACTTTTCTTGTGGAAATAGTTGCATGGAAGACTGGCCATCAAGGAGCTACAGGTTCTCATCCATATCACTGCCTGACCTAAAAGCCCTATAAGGTTTGAACGGAATGAACTTCACATCTCCCGTGTTTGTGGCCAAAGAACAGAGGCAACAAGTTAATTTCTCTGCTCTCTTTAACCCAGACCTGAGCTTCACCGACATCAGACTTCTTAGGTCTCTTCCCCTATGCTGCCTCACTTTGAGGAGGTTTGGGAGAGCTCAAGACCTGCCTATGAAAGCTCGTCTCCAAGCCAGACTGAAATTCTGAGCAGTGTTCTCCAGGGGCTCTGTCATCATCATTCCCAGCCTCACTGTGCCCTGTACTCACACCTACTGCTCCCCCTGGCTCTGCTCTGCTCATGGATCTGCTCCGGCCCCACTTCAGAACAGTGAGGAACTTGGGTTTGGGTTCTTTTCTCCCTAAGAACTTTCTAATGTGCCTTTCCCAGCACGGGTCACTTTTCCATTCGGGAAAGTCTTCAAAGTAAATAAGGACAAATCCTGACCATGGAGGTACTTGCTCAGGAGCACCAACTCTTCCCATCATTAGTCTATGGAAAAGAGATGCCCACAGGACAAATGTGGGTTACCACTGATTTCTATTTTACCATGCCCAAATCTCCCTAGCTCAGAGCCAAAGCAGTAATCAGTATCTGCACAGGATCTTTCCCAAAAGCAAAGCTTGGCAGCAGATTTTTCTCTCCTTTAATCTCTTTTGGTACACTTCAGCTCCTGGTGGTTTTTGTTGTGAAGGAGAAATGCTTGAGAGGGTTGACTGAATGAACTCTGAAATTCACACTCTGGCAAATTGGACTGATTTCCTAAATCCATAATTACAGCATTCCTCAGAGATATGCATTCTTTCAGAGTGAACAAGGGAAGATTAGTTTCCTGTTTCTTCCCATTTACATGACTTCTTCGTCAAGAGGAACTTTTTTTGTTTCTAAACAATCCTCTGTTTATGTGGTTCTCTTCTTGGCAGGGAACTGGGGAACTAATCTTGCCTAAAAGTATAATACAGCCAAACTATCAATTGCCAACAGTCTGATTATCTGTGTGCAGGGCAGCTGATTTGCACAGGCTTTAGAATCCAATGTATCAGTGGAGCACTCAGACAGGGACCGATTGATTACAGAGAGTTTAAATAATCAGGGATGATTATTGAATGACAGGATAGTTTTACTGAGGGCTGGATAAGAAGGGCAGAGCAGGTCTGTATGTGTGTGAATACGTACAAGGTTTAAAACTTTAGTAACCCCTCCACCTGCACAGCCCCACACTCCAGAACTCCTGCTTGGCATCAGCACCAAGTGGGCTCAGGCCATGGAGCTGCAGGTAAAGAGCTGTCTGCACCTTTTAAACAGAATCTGTGCAGAGCCCTGTTGATTGGTTTGGTTTTTGTTTAAACTAGTGAATTCATCCTCTCCTTCTGAGCTACCCTGGGAATCAGGCAAGCTCCATGTCCCACCCTCCCCTTTGCCTTTCCCTATTTCTATTGCACAGGCCAATGTCAGTGCTCTTGATAGGGTTCCCTTTGTTCTGGAGCAAAAGGAACACGAGGATTTGCCTGTTTGAAGTGAGCTTGTGCTCATTTTTACTCTGTGTACACAAACAGGAGCTGGGGTTGTTCAGCCTGGAGAAGAGAAGGCTCTGGGGAGACCTTGCTGTGGCCCTTCAGTACCTGAAGAAGGTTTACAGAAAATAGAATGACTTTTTATATGGGCAGATAGCGACAGGACAAAGGGGGACGCTTTTGAACTGACAGAAGGAAGATTTAGATTAGATGTTAGGAAGAAATTCTTGGCTGTGAGGGTGGGCAGGCCTGGCACAGGGTGCCCAGAGAAGCTGTGGCTGCCCCATCCCTGGAAGTGTCCAAGGCCAGGTTGGAGCCACCTGGGACAGTGGGAGGTGTCCCTGCTCATGGCAGGGGGTGGAATGGGATGATCTTTAAACCCAAACTACTCAGATTTGGTGTGTATTAACCCTACAGCTGCTGCAGTCTGGAGTCAGTAACAGGTATCCTGGATAGGACATATTAACTCCCGATGTCGATTTTAAGCACCTGGCATACTCCACAGGTTCTTGTAAGGTTTTGGATTTCCTACATAGTTTCCTGCTCCTGAGATGCTTTTCCCACGTGGCAGAACTAAAGCTGCCCCAGCACACCCCAGTGGAGTCGAACAGCTCGCTGATGCTCTTAACTCCTTAATCTAACACTGACCTCTCAACCTACAGCCATAAGCCAATTAGCTCTTTTTTATACCATACCAAATCTCTTTCTGATGAAGCTGTGCCTTCGAATGAATGCCTGCTAGTGACAGAAATGTAATTACAGTGCTTAGCAGCATGCTGGCCCTGGCTGGTGGCAGGGGCTAAGGTCAGAATGCATCTCTAACATACCAAAACAATTTAAAGGAGATTTTTTCCCCCCAGTGTGTTCTCTCCAGTTTCCTCTCTTCACTCTCCAGTATTTAATATGTCTGCACATAAAGGCTATCCAGCCATCAGTTCTAAAACTGAGGTCCTGAGCTTTCCAAGGACTCCCTCACCAATCCCTCACTGAAGCAGAATCACAGACACTCTACTCCCATCAACCTCCAGAATTTGGCCCTGTGAAGACACACTTCAGTAAACTGGCACTGATTTTCCAAAGTTATTGATCAAGCAAATCTTCCATCACTTCAGAAAACTTTTTGACTGACTTACAAGATTATTTTGGACATTTTTGACAATTTGGCAGATTGAGACAGCAAACAAAGGCAGTTTGTCTTGGCTTTGTACCTACTGCAAAATTACACCAGAATTCATTAGTATATTTGTTCTTAGCAACTGCTGGATTTGTTATAAACAAAACAACTGTAAGTACCATGGGACACACCAGCCCTCCAGGTCTTACAGGAAATAACCCAGTCTAGGCCATGCTGGAGGTACCTGGAGGTATTTGCATTTAACTGTGTGTGATTGACTCCTCTTTAGGTAGGAAGGCACAGAACATGCTGCATGTTTGGCTTTTCCCATGTATTTTTCCCAAAGCAGCTGTGGGTTTGTTCAGCGAGATGTTCCCAATTTTTACCCAACAGTGCTAACTTAATTTTTACAGGTGCACACTTTCCTGCTCTCCACCCTGAGAGTATAACTGAGCTGCAGAACTGAATCATAGGATCATACAACCACAGAATATCCTGGGTTGAAAAGGAACTACAAGGATCATTGACTCCAGCTCCTGGAATTACAGGATGCTGTTCCCGAGACAGTCACATGCCTGTTCTCTGCATCAGCCCCATCAGTCTGTAACTGGTGTTATTTCAGCTATCAATAAATATATGACCACATTGACAAAGTGAACTGAAAACCAGAAAGACATCTATATTTTGCCTCCTACTTAAATTGTCTGGTTTGCCCACAATTTAATATTCCCTTAGGAACAATATGCTTTTACATCACATTGTGGTTGTACATTGTTTCCAGAGACCTCCAGCAGGAATCCAAAGATGGCACAGGGCAAAAGCAGAGGGATTGTCAAAACACTGTCAATCCACTGAGCTCCTGTCAGTCCCTGAACAGGGGACAGAATGCAGGGAGAAGAATGGAAGGAGCCATGGGAGCAACAAGTGGACACTGGGGGAGGAAAGTCTGCCAGTTCTCACCTAAAATAAAGCAATTCCCCCAGTCCTGACTTCCCAAGACAGACAGCAGACCTTAAACCTGTCAATGCTCCAGCATTAAATACCAGCTATTCTGCAAGAGGGGAATGGAAAAGTCAAATTTCTGTTTTTAAATGGCAGTTGTTAGGGAGCTGCTTAGAGCTGTGGAAAGATAAATGCAATTCTTTTGCAGATAGTTTAACAGGCAGCCTGCAGGCAAAACCAGACCAGGAGCAGCTCCTGCATATTCATACGCACCCCCATACTGGGAGCTACTGGGCTCCAGTGGCACAGCAGCCCAGAACAAGTACCATGTGCAGCAACACTGGTGGAACCACGAAAATTTATTTCAGGTGATGATTCCTTCCTGAGAATTTTAAGGCCAGAAGGAAAAAAAACAATCACTGACTGGTTTTAATTTCCTGCTAAAAAAGAGCCCACAAGTACTAACAGGGGACTCCACACATCAGCTGGTTAAACTAGTTTGGGTTTCCACCTTCCAGGAAAACAGCCAGTCTGGATCTGACATTTGAGCAATGAAGTCCATCCCATCCCTGAATAAACACTTCACTCAAACACAGAGGGAAAGATAATTTGACATGCAGCCTTACACTGAGAGAAATGTTGTTTATTAACCCCTTTCCCATTTGCATTGCTCAGATTGCTTCATCCCCTGTGGATATTCAGTTCCTCATGCCATAGGGTTAGGGTTGTACTCAAAACAATCTTGAGTCAATTGAAAAGTTTCCCTAAACTGAGAGGTCCCAGGGAAGCACGCTGGATGTGGGTATTTGCAAAGTGGTCTTTTTGACCCCTTGTCCTTATTCAAGATTCCCCAGAGCAGAAGTCCTGGCCAGGTGTTCTGGCCGCAAAAAATCTTTGGAAAAATAATTGCCCTTTAAATTCCCCGTAAAAATTCCCTCCTGGAGTGTAACAGCTATTCCAGAGGTAGTTGCATTTTAGTTGAGGTCAAAATGGTCCTGCACAGAAAGGATCTTGGCATCAGCCACTGCCATTTAGAAATTAATTGGTTAAATAAGTAAAATTACATCAACCCCTTGCTACAGTGTAAGGCAATTTACACCTATTAAGGATCAGGAATTGTCCAAGATTTTCCAATGTATTGCACAGAAAGGAGGGCACTTTAATCTTCTGCCTTCTAGTGGGGCAGATTTCTGAATATTGTCTGTAAGCAGCACAACAACCCTGGAACTGCAGTAGAACTGGAGTTACAGATTTCCTAGGAATTACCAGCATCTCACCCCTGGTCACCCAGAGAACGAGCTGGCACAGTGCTTGATTTTCATGGTCAGAAATTTTAAAATAAATAAGTTGTCTCACTGTCCCAGCTGGAGAAGGAGAGAGATTGTCTGCAGGCTCTCCCCACACTGAACACAGGGAACAGCTGGCTCCAAGATTTATCCTGGAATTCCCATGGAAGTCCAGATCAGGCTGAAGAGCTGCAAAACTGGGGCCTCAGGAAAACATGGGTCGCTTTTCTGGGTGCTGTATCCCTGTATCCTTCTCTTAACCCATACACATCAAAATGAAAGGTCAGACTGGTTCCAATCATCAATCCAACAGTCAGAGATTCACGGAATTGTTAAAGTTGGAAAAGACCTTAAAGGTCTTTATCAAGTCCAAATGTCAACCCAACACCACCACCATGTTCACCACTAAACCACATCTCCAAGTGCCACATTTACATGTTTTTTGAATGCTTCCAAGGATGGTGGCTCCACCACTCACCTAGGAACCCTGTTCCAATGCTTTACAACCCTTTCCTTTCTTTTTTTCCTAATACCTAATCTAGACCTTCCCTGGTGCAACTTGAGGCTGTTTCCTCTCGTCCTGAGCAAGAGGGCTGACTGGTGGGCCCCTGCTCCCAAGGAGCACCCAAAGAACATGTGACATCTTTCCAGACACCAGTGCTTTTCTGAGCATCAGTTTTGTAAGGTTTAAGGTTTTGACACTTGAGAAGCTAAGGGACAGCTTCCCTGTGCAAACAGAATGGTTTGGGACTTAGCAGCAAAAGGCCCTTTGGCTCAAGGGCAGTGAAAGTGAAAATCCCATTTCTACCCTTTCCCTGTTTCTGACACCTCTCAGTGATTATAACACTGGCAGTCCCAAATAAACTAACAGGGTTTAACCCTGCCCAAAGCTGACTGTAGTCAGTGCCTCAAACAAGAGCTGTGCAGTGTCACCCTGTTCTGCTCCACAGGAGAAGGAGCTTCGTAGCACAAAGGCCAAATAAACACACATAGATTTCCTGGTATAAATTCTTGGTGTTTTTGAGGTAACGTTTTAAACTGTGGCACTGATCAACCCAGCTGAGTCTAGAAGGGCCCAATAACAGGATCCTCCTGAAACACTGGTGAGAGCACAGCACACTGAGAATGGGGCAGCAGAACACCAGACCCTCCTACTCCCAAGTCTTCTGTTAAACTGTGAGAATTTCAGGTCACCAGAACACAAGTGTATGGTGCTATTTGAGATAAGCTGGGGCTGCAGCTGCTGCCCAGGATGGGAGGGCTCCTTGGACTGGATTGGTTAAACTTGGATTGGCCCCTGCTGCCACTCTCACACAAGTGTCTGAGACACAATCTGACACCTGAACACTGGCAGAGGTGACCCCTCCCATCACAGTCACGTCCCTGCCGTGCTCCTCATCAATATCACAGCTCTGTGTGTGCCCACTTTTTGAAAGCTTGGCAGATCCTGAGCCTCCTGTCTCCACAAATGATTGACACAGGAGGTTTTTCCCACACTCCACCATCATCAGAAACCCCTTCACCTCAAGCACTAAAGCATATCCAGAAGTTAGAATCACAGACCCATGGAAACTCCTGAGCTGGAAGAAACCCACAAGGATCAGCATGTCCAACCCCTGGCCCTGCACAGGACACTCCAACGATCCCACCACTTTGCTGGTGTGTCCAAACAGTATCAAAAACCCCTTCTATGCTTTTTAGTCTGAAAGTGATTTTGTCCTGCAGAATTTTCAGTGGACCTTCAGCATTCCACAGCCCCTTCTGCTGCTGGCCATCCATTCTCTGTTGGTCAGGAGCAGGACAACCCTGAAAAGTCTTGAGCAGAGTCACAGACCAGCTGTTCTCTGCTTGCTCTGCCTAATTCTATCCTCTTTATGCAGCTGGTGAAGTCATGAAAAACATGAAGTATGTGAAAATGGAAGCAGAAAGGCACACAGAAAGCAGATAGGAGCCTCATGCCCTGCCTCTTCTTCACTGCCTATCTACCATCAATACCCTACACACCTTCCCCTCTGCTTGTGAAGACAGGCACTCCCGGGTGTTTCCAGCAACCCAGAATAAGTCAGGCAAGAGAATGAAGAGCTGGCACTGGGCACAGAGTCTCTTCCCCTCCCTCTGTCCTCCAGGCATCTCCACTTGGAGAAGATGCTACAAGTGGCAGCTCTCCTGGCTAACCAGGTTTGCAGCAGGGATAAGGGCAGTGGGGATAAGGGCAGCTTTCCTATGGTATGAAGAGGGTTTGATCCCTCTCCTTCCCCTCCTGTCTGCTCTGCTATCCCTGCCTGGACACCGGCTCAGCCGCTGGGCACTGGTGGGTGGAGGGGGCAAAACCAGTTTGCTACAGAGCTGGAAACAGGTTCTGTGGCCCCACAATTAACTCCTGGATTTCTGCCGTTTGCAGAACTCCTTGGATTCATCCCACAGGGCAGGAACAGGAAAAATCTGCACTTGCACTGCTCAGAGTGAACAAAAAAAAAAATCCCAGCCCCAAAATGTCTCTGGCCTGCCGTGGTGAGTGTGCCATGGCAACAGGAACAGACCCCACTTCACCAGGGCTCCTGAAATGTCTGTAATTCCTGGTGTTATATAATCACCAGGGCTCCTGATATCTATAAAAATATTTTGTTTCAGCTGCAGCACACAATTAAACAAAAATAGGCTTTAATCCCATCAAGATTTACAATCCCCTTGGATATGAAATTGAAAAAAAGTATCCAGAAATTATCCAAAAATTCCAACTGAGAGTTTGCCATTGGGGAGTCTTTTGGGAGTTCTGGTTCCCACTCCCCCAGATGACCAGAGGTCACACTATGTCCCATCCTCTGCCTCCTGTCCTTTATAGTGCCTGGCCAGGCAGTTGGGAGATCCAAACTGCCACAACTAAACACAGGGATGGGACACCCAACAGGAACAACAGTTTTCCTCAGCTCCACAAGGATCAAAACATGTCAGGTCACAGGTGAAGCTGTGACCTGTTCTGAGGCTGCTGCCCAGAGAAGCTGTGGCTGCTCCATCCCTGCAAGTGTCCAAGGCCAGGTTGGAGTAACCTGGGATAGTGGGAGGTGTCCCTGCCCATGGCAGGGGATGTCTTTCTCAACCCTTCCAATCCAAACCAGTCTATGATCCTATGATTCTATGAAGCTCTGAGTGAATGTTGAGTAATTTTCTTCTGCAAAGCCCAGTCTTTCAAAACCAATGAAGTCCTGGACAATCTTAGTTTTTGCACTGAAAACCAAAACTTGCTCTCAGACCCCTCCTTTGTCACCTCCTTTTCCTGCCAGCAGCAGCAGCCAACCTGTACAAGTGATTATTTCAGTTTCCTCCAGATGCACAGGCACAGATTCCAATCACTTTCAAGTGATGCCAAGGACAGAGATCTCTGATAGCTCTGAGTCAGACTGATTAAGGCAAGTTCCAGCACTACTCAGCTCATAATTACATAGTTGTGAAAAATAGATCAGTTGGCAACAGGCAGGAAATACAAAGTTTGGAATCCTTTGGGAAAGCAAAGACAACCCTCTGCCACAGTCCATCATGCAGCTCTGTACTCCCTAGAGATGTGGCTTTACCAGGCACCACACAGGTGAGTACCCCAAGCCTCTTGTTTCCACAACTAATTGACATGGGAGGTTTGTCCCACACTCCACACTCAACAGAAACCCCTTCACTGCAGACTCCAAAGCTCATCCAGAAGTTAGAACCATAGAATCATGGAATCTCCTGACCTGGAAGAGACCCATGAAGAATATCACAACCAACCCCAGGGCCTGCACAGGACACCCCAACAACCCCACCACTCTGCTGGTGTGTCCAAATAGTGCCTGAGATCTCAAATCCCTGAGATCATCAGTCCCCAGACTGGCCCACTACCACCTGGAACCACCTTCAGATGGATTTTTAGTTGAATTTTTAGACGGCTGCAAAATTCAAACTGAGAGGAGTTACAGAACACTCACAATGAGGCTACAATTCCATAGGGATATCATGGATAAGTAATAGTTTATCACCATGGAAATTTGTGCTATTTCATTGTCCCATTTGTATTTATTGTAGGAATAGGCCAAACAATGATTGAGTGAATTCAATGATTGAGTGTTAATTCACCAAGACAAACCCATACTGCTCTGCCATTAAAATAACTTGTGTCCTACAGCGCAAGACTGAGAGGTCACCTAAACCTGTTGATAATGATCAGAGTGGAGCATGCAGAAGGAATCTAACACTTATGCCCTCACACACCTTGTGAGCTGCTGAAGAGTACTCTCTTTCCCCCCCACCTTGTCATTAATCAACATAAACACTTGTAGTGTTCACTTACAAGTGCAGAACAGTAAAACAATATACTTGATAATCTTATCAAAATCACAGAATCACAGAACCATTGAGTATTCTGAACTGGAGGGGACCCACATGGATCCTCAGTCAGCTCCTGCCCTGCACAGGACACTCCAACAATCCCACCATGTGCCTGAGAGCATTATCTAGTTCAGCTCCAACCTAAGCTCCAGCCATAACAGGAATTAAAATATAAATGTTCTCCCTTGCCCTTCCCTGTCTGCACAATTTTTCTGTATGCTTTCAAAGTGATGAGAAAGTGCAGAACTGTAAGAGCAGGACTAAAATATTCAGGCATCAATACTCCAAACATCTTAAAATAATCTCCAAGCAAATAACCCTGAGAAAATGGGAGAGGGAAATCCACACTCACCTGAATATGATCTGCCCAATTCTCCTCAGTCATGGTTTTCTGAAAAGACAAAAATACTGCTGAGACATCTTAGAAAAGGGAGGACATTCCATACAGCAAACCAGGAATTAACACCCCATCCTACCCACTGGCATCAGCTGGGACTAAGGAATGCTCACACAGGACACCTCAGCTGCCAGGGCACAGCAGAACAACACAGCTCAGATGAAATGACCCAGAGAACCACTACGTGACAGATCATCCAACATAAAAATTCATAAAAATTCATATGCAACATGTCCCCAGACTGTTCAGCTCTCCAGCCAGCCCATGGAGGGTCATCTCATGAGCTCCAGGGATGGAGGGATCCCAAGGATCATCTGCAAGACTGGGCCTTCAGAATGTAAAAACAAACTTTCTCAACAGCCAAGTCATGAAAAATCCTCTGGAACCATGAGGTCTGGGAAAGGAAACTGATAAGTTAAAATTCCCATTCTAATGTGGTTCAGAGCCAAACTTGGGGAGAAACTCAGGATGAGGCTTACCCTCCTCACTGCCAAGAGCAAAGGCTTCATGAGACTGACCATGAGCCTCAGCCCCAGAGCTGGTAGAGGGAACAGGCATTGCTTAGTGCCACTTCTATGGCAAGGTACAAGAGCAAACAGGGAGTAAAAGCCTCAGAGAAAACAGCTTTGAGATATACAATCATGTAATTTAAATACTGGTGAGATAAAGGATCCATTTAACCAGAGCTCAGACACAGCTGAGAATGGTAAACAGAGAGCACCAAAGAGCTCTCAAAAGAAGGGACTGTGTCCAGAAACAGCTGCCAAATGTACCTTAATGGAAGTAACTGGCCAGCTTGGATACTTTAAATCAAACAAATACTCCAAAACAAAGGAAGTGGAAGGCCAGCGGGAGCAGAACCCCAGATCACAAATCCATTCCACTCTGCTAAATAAATACACCTGGATAAAAGCTCTCTGCTCTCTCACTGTGGATGACCAAGCTCCCTGCAATAATGTCATCCAACATTAAAGCTCTAAGATGCAGGAGGATGAAATGGTCAGTCCTCCCCAGCTCTTCTGACAGTGGGTCTGGCAGGCAGATCAGAGCCTTCACTGATGGACTGGGAGGCTTTGGGAGCAGAACTGGCTGTGCCAGAACAGTGTCATCAGACCACCACCACTCAACCCCATCCTTGTGTTCAAAGTACTGGGGGTGGGGGGGTGTCAGAAAATATGCCTGGATGTGCCTTCTGCTGTCAGAGCAGCAAAGGAATCCTCTTCTGAGCACAGAACAGGCACTTTGGGAGGAGGTGGCTCATCCCTGAACTCTGGCTCTCTGAAGACTGGACACTGTAGGAACATCTCAAAAACCTGACGGGATCAAACTGTTAAAAAATCCTGTAGTATCTACAAGGAGAAAGTCTTCTATGAACTACAGATGAAACATTGCTCCATGTTTGGAAAATGCAGCTTGAAAATTCAAAATTCAAGCAATGGAAGCATTTCATTGTGATATTCAGTCTCTTATGGTCCTTGTCCTTCACAATCCAATGATACACCTGGATACAAGTGCAAGCTGTTTTTTCCAGAACAAAATCTGACTCTCAGCTGGTCAGATCTGTCCCCAGGCACAGGGTCCTGCTGAATGCCAGACCATTAGGAGAAGCACCAAGCCCACCCTGCTAAGGAGATAAATGTGTTCCTAGTGCAAGAGCCCAGGAGCATCCAAAGGGCAGTGACTTGGCTCAGTGCACTCATGAGTGGGGAGGAGAAACACACATTCTGCACACAATCAACTTCCAAGCTGCCTCTGAGAAAACCTGGTCCTTGGAAAGAATTAGGGGTATTTTCTTATTCCTTCAAGCCCTCAGTGCCAGGACAAGTACCACTGGATTTGGAAAGTGAATTTAGAGGCTGGACAGAAGTTTGTTCAAAGAGTGCTTCAGGAGCTGAAAAGGCTGGCAGCACAAAAATGCTCCTGTGGCAGCTTTGGGCTGCACCTATCCCAGCCAGGCCACGAGCACCAAAGCAAAGAGAACCCAGAAATCAGGAATGTCCAAAACCTAGTGTTCTCAGAAAAAACAAACAAAACCCCCATATAAATGCCCCAAAATTTCTTCATGGAGTATGTTCGTGCTCATTTGAAATGGCCGAGAGAAGCTCAGTGCTGGGGAGCCGACCCTGACCTCCCCACAGCTCCCAGAGCTCAGCTGAGGGGAAGAAGCCCCAGCCCTGAGTGATCAGGACACCCAGGCACTGGAACATGGATGGACACACAACCTATTCACACACAGAACAAACAGATGCAGTGGCAGATCCAAGGCGTCTTTACATCAGAATATTCAAAACAAAAACCTGCTCACATACTGTCAATACATCAATGATCTCAATTATGTTATCCAAAGTGCAAATGGAATGGAACCCCCACGCCACACAACACGGCACATACCTCAACAAATCTCTTGTAAAAGAGGTAATTCAGGGTTTTCAAGTGCCGCTGATTTATGGCATTAGGACAGAGAGCTGAAAGAAGGGAAAAGACAGTTAAGTACACAACATGCTGAATTTCCTGGAAGTTTCACTTTCTAGACATGACACTTTTCCTTCCCCAGTGTCAGATGAGGTTTGGGGAAGGCAGGATGCCCTCACACTCCAACAGTGAGGGACAGACTCACACACTGTCAGCTTATCTCAGCTATAAACTGTTATTTACACTTTCAACCGTGATTAGCAATGCTAATCCTCGGGTCTCATATCTCTGGTTCCACCACCCCAGAGCGATAAGATCCACTCCGTGGTTCAATAACTCCACAGTCAATGACTTCACACCTTTAATTAGGCAGCAGCATCCTCACATGGGCACCACCTCAGTCTCTAGAGGCTGCATTCTTTCGGGTCTAATTGGAACCTGTGTTGTTCATTCATTGAAACAGTTGTGAACAACTTACTCAGGATGTAAACTTGTGGCCAAAGTTTATCGGATACAACACAGATCCTTGAAAGGCACTCCACATCCATACAAAGAGGGTGGAGATTATTCTTTTGCTGAGCTAGCAAGCCACAGTTGTTGTTATTGTTTTTATTGCTGTCATCCTCATTAGATAGGGCTCATTACAACTGCAAAATTCAAGATCTTCACACAGTGTCTTGTTTTGAAACCCAGTGCAAGGAGAGATAAAGGCAGGAGATAAAATAAATGAACTGGATTAGCATAGGTATCAGTTCCTGCTGGATGCACCAACAGGGAAAGGCTGAACCACAGCCTTCTGTGGGGCTTCAGTGGCTAAACCCATCTCACTGAGAGCCAGAAGGAGCAGGACCAGCAACCAGAAAGGGTCACAGAGAACAAGAAAGTGAAAATTCTCTGCAGCCTCCCTTCAATCAGAGTCCACAGGGAGAAACCAACTCCTTATCCCACTCTGTGCCCCACAGAGGGCATACCCAGGGATTAAAAACCAGGAGAACAAAGAAAGATCTCTGGATACCAGACCCTGGGATCAAAGGGGGGGTGGATTGATGTCCCACTGGCTATGACAGCTCCTCCGAGTCTCCTGAAGCATCACTTCAGAACATGAACATTTCCATCTCAAAGAGAAATGGTTAAAGCTATTATTTTTAAGTTAATCTTCCTCAGTGTGACAACAGATCCTTGCCCTCAAAGGATCTGAGGAAATTACTGTAATTATCTCACAGGATATTGTCCCAATAAATGTGGTGATCTTTCCTCTGGATGTTATGCCAATATCTGGAGGAAAAATCATCAGTTCATGGAAAGCAGCACTCTCTAAGGAACAAAAGATCAAGGTAAAATCAGTACCACCCGCTAACTCAGAGATTTCAAAGGACTACAGAAAGAACTACAACACAACTGCTCCAGGCCACCCAAAAGATCCACTAAATGTTTTTTATTTTGAGCTTGCAAAGGAAATATCAAAAACTCTGGCACAACTGTGGGGTTTGAATGCTCAGCTATCTGTGTGGAAAGGACAGAGGAATACAGATGCACTGGAAACATGTTAGAAGGCACTAGTGACATATTTTATTCTGATGGAGCAAAGGAACTGAGTTTGAATTTGCTTTTCTATATTTTATTACAAAAAAACAAAGAAGGACTAATCAAAAGCACAAGTACAGGCTGGATGGAGAAGGGATCCAGAGCAGCCCTGGGAGAAGGACTTGGGGGTGCTGGTGGCTGAGAAGGTCATCATGCCCTGTCCACATGCACGGGCAGCCCAGAAACCCCCTGGACTGATCCCACAGTGTGAGACCCACCCCTGCAGAGCTGCCTCCAGCTCTGGGGTCCCCAACATAAGGATGTGCAGATGCTGAAGTGAGTCTGGAGGAGGCCACAGAGATGCTCCAAGGGCTGGAGCCCCTCTGCTCTGTAGCCAGACTGGGAGAACTGGGGGCTTCACCTGGGGAAGGATCCAGGGAGACCTGAGAGCCCCTTCCAGAGTCTAAAGGGTCTCCAGGAGAGCTGGAGAGGGACTGGGGACAAGGAATAGAGGGACAGGACAAAGGGAATGGCTTCCCACTGCCAGAGGGCAGGAGAGATGGGATATTGGGAAGAAGCTCTTCCCTGGGAGGGTGGGGAGGCCCTGGCACAGGGTGCCCAGAGAAGCTGTGGCTGCCCCATCCCTGGAAGTGTCCAAGGCCAGGTTGGAGCAACCTGGGATAGTGGGAGGTGTCCCTGCCCATGGCAGGGGGTGGGATGGGATGAGCTTTAAGTTCCCCTCCAACCCAAACCAGACTGGGATTCTATGGAAAACATGAGGGTGAAGGGTAATTGGTAGGAAAGACAATGACATGGAGAAATCAGAGTTCTTAAGGAAAGGAAGAACAACAAAATAAAAACAATAAAATGGATTTAATAAACTCAGAAAACTGGCAGATAAAATTTCATGTGGAAATCATTTATAAGGGGAAAAGGAGTTAAGAACAGCTGGCAAAAGAAAAATTGGAAGTGAAGTAAGAGATTTAACTGCTAAAGCAGAAGCTTTTATTGATCTCAGTCAAAAGAAGGAGGTTAAAAGAACATGAAAACTGGATCACACACATAGGAGTGAATGGCACAAATGCATAAAATCAGTAAGCCCAAAGTAAAACATAAGATAATTCTATCGAAAGCTAAAAATCAAGAGAAATTCCATGTAGCCATTTGGAAGAAAAAAATAACCAAAACCCAATGAAAATCCAATGCAAGGGAAGAAGTGGCATAGGCTATGTAGATGGCAAACCTCCCACTTTAGAGATCTGTGACAGGCTCCACATCCCAGGTAGATCAGAAATATTTGAAGGAACTCCTTTGGCCAAGGGGCAAGGGTGACACAGGTGGCACTGCAGAGCCTTGGCCAGACCTTTTCCTGCAGTCCCATGATCATCTGGACCCTGTATGTGCAGAAATCAATGTGCTTCAGGACAGAGCATCTTCCTCAAGGCCAAACACCCAGCTGAGGGAGCAGGAGCCTGCTCTCAGATCTCCCGAACCCAAACCAATATCCTGTTGGCCAGAGCAAAAGAACCACATCCTAGGCTTTCCAGAATAGGGACCATCCTCCGGGTCAGTGTCTGTCCAAAGGGGTTTTGGGATTGTGACTGGGTTGTGGAGCACTAGTGGAATATAAATGGCTTAATACTATGAGAGCATCTCTTTGGGCACATATTAACTCTTAACCTGGCAGTTGCACCACAACCATGTTCATCTGAGCTACATTTGCCCCATGGGCCTGACTCAGAGGCCAAAACCCCAGTCTGCTCTCAGCCACTGGCAGAGTGAATGGCCATGAGCCCCATGGAGGGAGTAAAATTGAAACCTGTTTGTCACGTGGGCTTTGAAAGCCACAAACCACACTGACTTCAGTCATGCAAGACAGGTAAGATATGTCCACTGGGGACATGGTGCAATATATTTTTAGGTGTGGTGCATTGCTATCACTCCCAGGAGATGCTGATGCTTCCCGAGCTGGGACCAATCCTCTCTTTCTGTGGCCCTGAGAGCTTCCACTCACAATGAGATTCCTTCTCCCTGTTCTGGCAGAACAGCAGGTTCTTTGTACTTTGTTTGGGGGCAAGCTAAAGGAGCCTTTTTTGAGTAAAATCAGGGTACCTGACAAGCTAGAGGCTTCCCCTGGTTCTAAGGGTTTCTGAGGAATCTGATAGCATCAAACTGTGCATTGGGCTCTCAGTGAGTTGTGACATTAATCCCTAAGTGAGAATTAGTGGAGGACAGGGCTACAGTGAAAAACCCTCTTTTTGCTGTAGCCTCAAAGATGCATTAGTGTCCCATGGAATGCTCTGTGGCACTACAGCTCAGGGCCAGCAGCCCTCAGAAAGTGGAGGTAACACAGTAGAAGCCCCAGACTCCCCTCAGATGCCTGAGCTACCTGCTGGCTGGAGAGAGAACAGAGCACAGCACCGGGGGTCTGACCTATCCCAAAAGGAACACATGTCTTGGTGGGGCCTTTAGATGCTGTCTGGATATGAGGAATTCCTGCTCAGAACTGCCAGGCTGGTGTCAGCTTTTCCACAGAAAAGCCTGGAGCTGCTGGCCAGCGTGTCATGGTCTAGAGCAGATCATCACCTACTGCTTGTTCTTCAGCAGGCAAAAACACATCAGAGGGCCTTGGAAAAGAGAAGGGAAGGAAAGGAAAAACCAGTTGAAATGTCCTCCTTCCAAAGGCATTCCTGTCGAGTTATATAAGTCATTCCCTTCTCTCTAATTGAGAATCTTCTGAAAGTGCCTGGTGTGGACTCCCTCAGCCCCCACTACAGCTCTCCCTGGTGACTGCCCTGTCCTGTGCCTGTGGGTGCCAAGCCCTGAAGAGAGGTAAGCTGTGCTCCACCTGGGCAGATGCTGGGCTCTGCACAGCCAGCTGTGCCTCACCTGGGCAGATGTTGGGCTCTGCACAGCCCTCTCCTGCCCTCTGCTGCCCCGGCCCCGCCGGCAGCGCAGCAGCTCCGGCACTGCAGGGCTTGGGGGAGGGTCACAGAGACAGACATTACACGTTGAACCAAATGGATAACTCGGTGCTCGAGGGAGAGAAACATTTCTCTTGGTTTATACTGAAGGGCCTTTTGAAGATTCTGATAAAAACATGCTCACAGCATTCAAACCCTGAGGTGCTCAGCTCATGTGTCACTGCTATAGCACCTGCACCACCCTTGAACTGGGCACTCAGTTCCCATCTCTCCTCTCTGTCACACCACTGTTATTTGCTCCATTGGCACAGAGGCAATAACCCAAATATCTGAGGCCATTACACTTCTCAGAGCAGGATCATTTCTACCTCAAACCCAAGGATTTGTCCGTGAAAAACATCAGTGAGCTCACTGTGTGTCTTGGCTGTGCAAAACCACAGCAGAGAATAAATTTAACCATGCCAGCCTGGGAAGGGGCTTTTCCCTCACTTTTGAGATCTATTTTGACTGAAACTTGTGTTTGTGAAGCCAACCTCACAGGGTCTCCAAAGAGTATTAAGTAATTAGCTTGAAAAAGCTACAGGCTCGTTAAACCAAAGCATACTGACCCAGGTGTGAGGAAAGACTCTATAAACCTCAATTTCCTCAATTACAGACCACTTCTGCTCAACTCCTTCCTTCCCCAAAAAGGGTAATTAAATGGAATCCACACAGTTTATTGAGACACTTTGGGACTCGACAGAAATTCTCCCACTTTCTATGCCCTGTTTGTGAATTAACAGGGATACAGGTCTGAAAAACTGAAGGACTAGCAGGATAACAGGATGGAAAATTTTCCCCCTGAGGTTCCAGGTAATTTTTACATTGGGCCACCTCCTATCTGACTCTGAAGTTTAAGTCTGGCAGTTCTCAGGAGTGTTTCAGATCCCAGTGGCTGATGGGCACCCCAGCCTTGTTGGCAGTCAGAGTGATTTACTCTGAGTGGGCAAGAGTGAGCTCGGGTAATGAAATCTGAAAGTCCATTTGGAACTGCAAGATATGAGTCACACACAGGTTTGGCTTCTCATACCCAGAAGCTCCATCCTCCTCCAGGTTTTCTCACCAAAGCCACTTCCCTCTCTGCTGCTGCTCTCAGGCTCCCACAGCCTGGAGCAGAGGCGTCTCAGTGAGGAGGAGACCAAAAGCAGCAGCAGCCACAGCAACAAACGAGCCTCCAGCCAGGTCAGGGGACAAGAGGTGACAAGAAATGGGGGCTCTTCCTCACTGTCAGCTTCCAGAGGAGCTGCTCAGAGCAAGAGACACAAGGGGTTCTTTCATCTCTATGTCTTGTCCAGCCTGCTGCCTTCTTGCCTTCTTTCCTCAGAGTCAGACTTGCTCCCACTAAAGAATGGAGAAACAACACCCAGAAATTCAGCAAAAGGGAGGTGGGAAGCTAAGGAAGGCCACATTATTCCAGCTGCCAGCATTTCCCAGTTCAGTTCCAGTATGACCAGCATCAAGGCAGCAACTCCTTTGCAGGCATTCATCCCTTTCCAAAACACTTCAAAGGAGACTGACAGCCACAGTTAGCAAAGTGCGAATTCCTCCTCATAACAAAAAATCAGCACCAACTTTCACAAATGGGACTATGAGAGTCATCCAGCACTGGTTTTTGCTACCCCAAAGTCTAAACCAGTCACATCCCTTCTCACATCAGAAGAGGTGGGCAGCCCTCTAGGGCAAGGACTTACTTTGCACTGCAGACACTGCAGTTTGCATGGGATAAATGTCTGGAAGTGTAGGCGGGAATGGGATCTGTATCTACCTCAAGGAACTTTATTGAGAAAGAAAGAAAATGGTTGTGGAGGACCAGCAAGATTTGGCCATTATTATCAGCAGCTACAACATCTGGAATCCATCCCCAAGTTGAATCACACTGCATCCTACAAGAGTGCACCTCAGATCAACACCTACATGCTCCTCTCCCAGTTTTTCTTTTCTTTAATTATTATTTCTCAGGATTTTGTATGTGAAAATTCTATCATTTCACATCTACTGTCATATCATACCCTTGGTGGATCTTTCATAAGGAAAGGGGAACAACTCAACTCCCTTTAGAGATCATCAAAGACAACCCAGCTGACTGAACGGCCAACTTTGTTAAGGAGGAAAAATTCCTGAAGACTACTGAGCTCCTGGGAAGGTTTTAACCTCTAAATAAATCATGCCCCTTATGACTCAGCTTTCACCCCAGTGTGCTATGTTTAATTATACCCAATTCTCCTCCAAAGAGGGTTTGCAAGGTTTATCTTGTTAAATTTTGAACACCAGTCTGAAGATGGAAAGATGAATATGCAATAGTGTTGCTGCCGGGTGTAATAACCCCACAATTTGTGGTTAGAGAGCACTTTCCAGTCCAAGGAAAGGGAATTGCATATCTTGGGTTGATGATGGAAAGCTTTGCAGGGTAAAAGCTAATGGTACACCTAAAGGGGTCTGGTGCAAGGTCCCAAAGAGAAGGAAAAATCAACAGCCCCCACTAACAACCAAAACAAAGCAGATCTTGTTAGATAACTGATAACTGTAGGTGAAGCAGATCTGTTCAGTGATGGAAAATGTGTCACTTTTAAGGCTGCAAAAGCCTTAAAATTCCCTATCACCAACCCTAGTTTATTCCAAGAATACAAAGGGCTGTGAGACTCCTGCTTCCCAAGGGTTATCTCCTCCCAGCTGATGGACCCGTAGCTCAAGAAAACAGATCCCTAATGAATAATGACTTGCCTCTTATGTGAGAGGAATGGAGTCATAACTCAGAGCTGACCATGGTGTGTTTACACAGAGCCATGCTGAGGTCAGGATTTATTTCATAGCATGGCAGAAACAGTCCATTAGTCACCAGCACTTCATTCTTCGACAGCACAAAGTGATAATTCCCATAATTTACCAGCTTTGTTTTTCAATATCATTAATTAAACCCTGCAACTCCTCACGATAAATGACAGCAGAAATTCCTTGATGAACATGAAAGAAGACAAATTGACTTTGTCTCCTCTTTATTGCTGAAGTAACTCCACAAAATGTTGCAACATCCCATACCTGGATCTAGGTTGAATCGGTCCAGGAGCCTGAAGACCAACTTGCTGAGTGTTTTGCGGTTAAATTTCTCGGGTTTGTATGTGGACAGGCCTTGATATGGTCTGTAACAACACCAGAAAGGAATATCTGTGGCATCATCTAAAAGATGTTTCCCAAACAGCAGATATTTAACAGCAGAGGGATTGGGGTTTGCTGGGTGTTGGTAAGGACGTGGTGCAACAAAAAGCCAACAGCACAACCACACAAATTTCAGTCAATGACTGAAGAAAGTCCAGAGGCTCATTTTAAAGAAAGAGAAAGTAATCAATTCCTTCTCATCTCTTTTTCAGAACTAAGAATGCAACTGCTGCAGCTCCAGTGTGACTCTGACTGTGCTGCTGCCTCTGTGACTGACAGCAGTTATTCTAGTAAGAGGCAACCCAGAAATTAAAGCACACACCAGGATTTGTGGAGTACATGAAGGTTAACCACTTGCATCTCTAGTTTTTCTGCCACTTCATCACAGCATTATCTTCCTGCCAAACCTGTACAACCGATACTGATACTCCCCCTTGTCTGCAGCAAAGCACGAGAGGCTGATTGTCCCAACCTCCCTCTGACACTGTTCTATTGCTGTGAGGGAATGACCAGGTTTCATCTGCACTCCTGGCTCCTGGCAGGAATGGAGCATCTGTCAATACCAATGATTCCCCTGGTATCAGGCTGGGCCTTTGAGCAGGCTCTGGCCCAGACACCAGAATTTCCCCTTTCTCAGCTAAAAGTCAATATATTGCACTGCCTTACACTGAGACACAACCACAGACCAACAACCAGGGCACACACTGTGCTCTGGCAGCACCTTGGCCCCTGCTGTTCAGAAGGACAACAAGTGTTTCTACCTTGTGATGTCTCTGATATTGAAACCAGGTTCACACCATGTGTCCAGGACCTGCAAGAGCTTGCTCTGGAGCTCGGGATATTCTCTCACATAATCTTCCACCACATTAGCTTTATCCTGGAGCAGTAGTGGGGTGCACATCTAGGAGAAGAAATGACATTGAGCTCTGATCCCCACAGAGCACACAGAAGGCACGGAGGGGGTCCATGACTGAATCCTGGCATAGGGCTGTCCCATTCCCTTCATCCCACACGTGGTGAGCAAGTCCTAACCCCCTGCTTAAACCCCAGTGCTGGAGTGCTGTGACATTTGCAACACAAATATTAGCAAAGCTTCAATGCAGTAAAAGCACTGACCTCCATTCTAGTGCTGAACACAGTGAGAGTTTGTTACAGCAAAAAAGGAGGGCAGGAGGCTGTAATGACACTCTGTGCCTATGGATGTAAAGGTACATCAGCAATGGTACTGCCTGGGAATGAAGTAAAGCCTCAAGTGAAAGGCAGCATGACTTGGAGGCCTTGATGGATCTCGTGCTGAACAAAAGGTGGATCTGATGACAGAGGAGCCTGCAGAGGAAATGACTCACCTTCTCCACATCTTGATCTGGCTGTAATTTCAGCTTAATACTCAGTACGGCTGCCTAGAAAATACAAATAAAATAAATTGTGCATTTAGAAGAACCGCACAGTGGATAAAAAGGCATTATTCCAAAGTGAAGTATGAATGCTATGATATACATCTTTAATGTATTAATTATTTCTGTCACATTGTCAAGCACAAATCCTGCAAACATTTGGCCACAGACGTTTCACTTCCAAATGTAGAGCTGCATATCTGGAGTAGCAACATCCCCTGGAGCAAAAATGAAAGGTCAAGTTGTTGGGCAGAAAGAAAATTAAGCACTTGGAGAAAACCAGCTGAGATGGACATTTCCTATCAATGTCATGGTAAAAAACACCTGACCCAGCATAACTTTCTGAGTTAACTTTAACCATTTCACTGTGCCCTTGAAATTTTGTAAAACAGATGCATTTTGTGAAAGCAACGCAAGATTTAAAATGCCCTGAAATCACAGGGTTTCAGTTTTCCTAATTCCTGCATCACTCCCCACCCCAGAAAGCACCCAGGATCACCACATGCAGTGAGATGGGAAGAACTTCCTTTTTGTGGAATCTCCAAATCTTTAATAAGATGAGACCCACCACATTCACAAATTGGCTCCAAATCAGGATCTTCTGCAGCGAGGAACCTGCAGGAACTCAGGAGAGAACATGCAGGAACTCAGGAGAACTGGTTCAGCCACTGCCTGTCCCATCCCAGCTGGGGATTACACAAAGGGATGAAGCTCTAACTGTGCATTGCTTGGGAGGCACAGACACTAATTAGGATTTACAGCAGTTAATAGTGTCTAATTTCTGAAGGGTGTGAGAACACTTGGATCTCAAATACAGAATAAGCACATAATGGGTTGCTTTCATATAGTGCATTGTGCCAATAACTGGAGCAATAAGGGCAAGGAGCCCCTGAGCACCTTTGTGTGTTAGTGCTGAACTGGGAAGCAGGGAATGAGGAGGTTACACAGGAAGTGTCCTTCACATTGCAAAGTTAGGCTGTACTTTCCCTAGCAGTTCTAAGCAGTGTTGAAAACACATCCCTGACCCTGCCATAGCATAGCACATAGCAAGTGTGAAATACTGAGCATTACATGGAATCCACTGAGTTCACAAATGTCTGTTTATTCAGAAGAGAATAAAACCAGTGTAGTAGGGCTTGGAGGAAAAGCCCTTCTCTCCCTTAAGTTTCTCTGCTCTCTGTGATTGATTTTGTTTTGAGAGAAAGATCAGGAAGATGATACACTTTGATGATTAACTTCGTTAATTTTTTCTGTTTGGTTTGGGTTTAGTTTTGGGGGGCTTTGAAGCCCAGGCTTCATCCTCAAAAGAGAAATCAGCAGAGGACCTCTAAGTGACACAAGCAGGAACCACCATTAATGAAGGGACTGCTACAAATGGGTACTGAACAGGAAGGCACACGTGCTCAGCTCAGCTAAACCTCAGCCAAATCTCTCTCTTACTCCAGACTTTATGGCCATTCCACCTGTTAGAGAAAATAGCCCTTCTGCTCCACAAGCAGCAAGTTCCTTTTCTCTCACATTATCAACTCGACATCCCAAAGTCCCAGCTGGGTGATTACTCTCAATTTGTACACAAGTTGAAGGGTGCTGCTTCAGCTTTGGACCTGAAGAAGGGGTTTGAGTCTCCAAAGCTTTGGCAGCTGGTCTTGTTTTCCTCCCAGCTCCTGAATTCCTGCTGAATTAAAAGGAATCATTAAAAAAAAAAGACTTGCAATTCTCCAAACCTTGTCCCCCCATTTGATCTCATTAGTACCTTTATTGCACCATTCGTTTTAAGGCACAACATCCAACGGCTCCCTAATGGCCTTTTAATGTTCACATTAACCTAATTACAGCACTGTTATCTAAATGGCAGAGCTTTATCTCCAGCTCTATTAACTGTGCAGGTGACTTAATCAGATGAGCATGTGCAGTGTCAGGTCAGGTTTTCCTCTTTTCCTGGTTGGAGATTCCACCCTGTACCACAGGGTGTAGAGCAATGGATGTTCATTTGTCCAAAGCATGTAGAGCCCTCACCTGCCCTGTCCAGGGCTGGCAGACCCACCTCCACCAAAGCAGGGCTGCAGGACAGAGGAACCACAGAATCCCAGAATATGCTGAGCTGGAAGGGACCCCCAAGGACCATCCAGCCCAACTCCTGGCCCTGCACAGGCCCATCCCCAAGAGTCCCCCCTGTGCCCCACAGGATCATCCCAACCCTCCTGCAGCTCTGGCAGCCTTGGGGCTGTGCCCACTGCCCTGGGGAGCCTGGGCAGTGCCCAACTCCAAACAAATCACACAGCAATTAATGGAATCCTTAGGGTTGGAAAAGACCTTTGAGATCCTCAAGTCCAATCATCAACCCAGTACCACCACCAGCTTCACCACCAAACCATGCTCCCAGGTGCCACGTCCACGTGTTTTCTGAACACTTCCAGGGATGGCGACTCCACCACTGCCCTGGGCAGCCCCTTTGCTGTTTTTAGCAGCAACTTAACCTCCTCCAGCTTAAGTAGGTGACAGCACAGCAAGAGCAGTTAAGCTGTAGGTGGAACCTTCCTGCAGCAGGGAACACTGATGGAGAAGGGCAGCAGCCTTGTCCAGGTCTGGAAGGAGAAGAATGACCTGGGCCCTTCGAACAAGCCCCAGGCTGGATCGCAGGGTGCAGTTACAGGGGCCGTGGCTGGACAGCAAGGACAACTGAGATAACATCAGCATGTTTACAATGGGAATAGTAAGAGGAGAGATATGAGTAACTGTAATAAAGATGAAAGTGCTTGGCAGCCGTGTCTGTGGTCTCAACTTCAAGCTATTTTAAGACTTTGTTTTGTTATTATCATGTTTTGAATTGTTTCACTCCACAAACAAGTTTTGTGTAAAACGACCCTATTTTTAACAGTCTGTTTATAGCTGATAAGATCTCCAGAAAAGCAACACCTCACTGGTAGGCTCATTTTGTAGTTAGAAAACAAACACTTCAGTGAGGCTGTAACAGAACAGATGAGAATCCCCCTCCCCACCCAGAGCCAGCACTCCCCAACTGCAGGGCTGCACTCCCAGGATGGGCTTGAATGTTAAGCCAGGGGAGCTGGAAGTTACCAATCCTGTTCATCCAAGTGCAGATCCTCAGGCTGGATCAGCAAAGGCAACACAAACCCTGAGCAGCACGTACCCCCCACTACACCAGCTGATCAATAAGAGCAAAAAGTTAGGATGCAGGAACATGGGGAGGCTCTGGGAATGCTGAGATACTGGCAGCTTATCAGAGTCTACTCACCCTCTCCAGCTCCAAAGATAACGTTACTGTTGTGGCTGGGAGTACAAGGAGCCTTTCACAAAAATACATTTCATACAAGAGTTTCTGTCATGTAATCTAGTAACAGCAATAATTATTATTGCTGCTCATAACAGTGTTCATGTGCTAAATCCCCCAGGTGATAACAAACATGGTCAAGTCTGGTCCCTCTCTTGCCTTGAATCCCCGAGAGAACTTGAGGGAGAGGTCTGTGATGAAGCCACTGTTTAGTGCAGGAGAAAAACCTGATCCAAATCCTGTCAAAATTTCTGAGCCTTCTCTTCTTCAGGGAGCTTTGGGTCATTCTTTGACTTAATGATGGTGAAAGCAAAAATCCTATTTGGACATTTTGCAATAGTTATGTCTCCCAGGGACAAACACCTAAAATGTAACAAAGGAGGGCTGGCTGAGGCTGGGGGAGAATTCAAAGCTGGGCAATACTACATTGAATTCTGCCTAAACCACGTGTAGGTACCTTGACCAGAGGATGCGGGAAGTTTCCCAAAACCTGACATGTTCAGGCCCAGCCACAAGCCCCAGACCACTCCTCTTGTCACACAATTGCAAAACCAAAGCATGGGAAAGTGGGGAGTGTTCTGGAGTGAACACACAGCCCACAGCACCCTGCACCAATACCTGATCCTCTCGGCTTGTTTTGAATGCAACTGGCTCTGTCTCATCTAAAAATGACTATTCTTTCCACATACAGCATGAGGTGCAGGAAGCCACACAAGATCTTATCTGCAAGGGCATGTGCACTTGGGTGGTGTCTACACTGACAATTTAGGCAATTTTCCCACGGTGGGGTTCACATCAGAGGAATAACCTCTTCAGTAGAACTGCTTGGAGTGATGATGCACGACAGACACCAGTGGTTTCTGATGAGTCCTGTGTTATTTAGTTCTGCTGCAAGCTGGGACAGCACAAGGGTAAGTATGTCTGTGCCTGACTTAGTGCACAATTTCTGAACCAAGAGTGAAGGAATTTCTGAAAACCTGTAGAACAAACAACAGAATGAGACACTGTAGAGGAGGAATCAATATCAGCTCCAAGAAAATCACAGTGATCAAAGGCTGGGTAATGGCAGAAATAATTGAGTAAAAGGCACACCAGGTATTAATCACTGGGCACATCTGTTTTGTGTTTTGGAATCACTCATTTCAAACTTGTGGCTAATCAGTTTTGCTGGAGCTCTGAGTGCATCCCTGCACAGTGTATGACATCAGGTTCAATGGTTGATTGCTTCCTGCCCAAAGGGCACCCAACACACACAGCTGGCTGTGGGAAGGTCTGCAGAAACCAGGAAAACACTCTCAAGAGGCCATGAAGGAGACCATCAACATGAAGCAGTGACAGCTTACTCCTAGCTAAAGAATTTGAGGTAGGGAAGTATCACCCAAAGGAGGCAACAAAGAAGGAAAAGGGCCTTGAGGGGAACGGTGTGAGGAGCAGCTGAGGGCTCTTGGTGTGTTCAGCTGGAGAAGAGGAGACTGACGGGAGACCTCCTTGCAGGGACAACTCCCTGGGGAGGGGCAGAGGAGGGGCAGGGACTGAGCTCTGCTCGGGGGGGACCAGGGCCAGGAGCCCAGGGAATGGGCTGGAGTTGTGTCAGGGCAGGGTCAGGGGGGAGCTCAGGCCAAGGCTCTTCTTTGCCCAGAGGGGGGTTGGGCACTGCCCAGGCTCCCCAGGGCAGTGGGCACAGCCCCAAGGCTGCCAGAGCTGCAGGAGGGGTGGGATGATCCTGTGGGGCACAGGGGGGACTCTTGGGATGGGCCTGTGCAGGGCCAGGGGTTGGATGGATGGTCCTTGGGGGTCCCTAACAGCTCAGCACATTCTGGGATTCTGTGAAGTAAAAGTCAAGGTTAGAATGTGCCTGTGCACACGTGAGGGGAGAGGGAACTAAGACCAACATTTCCATGCTTGGTCTTCCTCAGATCACTCAGCAGTTTTAAATGGGGTTTAATTGGTCAGTGCCAACTTGAGCACACCTTTGGAGCACTGCCCAAGGCTCCTGTGAGCTCAGGCCACCCAACTTCACCAGATCCAAACTCTCTGCATGGCTGGATCTGCTGCATATCTCCAGTTTTTCCCAGAGCCCAGAAATGCTGGCAGGAGGAGCAGAACACTACCAGATCATTTATGATTTCCCAGCAATGTCCAAGCTCCTTCCCCACCATTCCCCAGGCACAGCCCACAGCAGAGGTGGCTCCAGAAAGTGCAGTGTCAGGAGCAGGTGACAGTGGCCCATGGCCTGTGGGTTTGGCTCCCTCTGCTCTGGAGGGGCATTACCTGTCAGGCAACGTGCCACTAATCCTGTCCTTCAGCAGCAGAGTTAATAGCAAAAAAGGGTTGAGACTAACATCAACGTCTTTATGTGAGGAACAACTGCTGCAACATTTTCCTTGGTTTTCTTATCACAATTGTTAATTTAAGAGGAATAAGGAAGTTCAAATGTACGTGCTTTAAAACACAGCAAGGGTTGAACAAGCCTTTGTATAATGAAGGGGGTGAACACAGGGAAGAAGCAATATCAGAGACATTCTCCCTGGCCTGGGAACAGCTCAGAAAAAGCCAGAGTGAAGAAATCCAAAATCTGATTACCCATTAAAGTGCTCAATCAATGCTAACACTGATCTCTACTGACAGATCTGCAAAGATACACCATGTGTACTCCGGCACCATGTGTGAAGTAGGGCTACAAACACCAACATCCCTGACTGGGTGCTCAAAACATCACTGCACTGAGAGTGAAGGTCATGGTGGGGATTCAAATGTCCATTTTTATACTGTTGGGTATTTGTGCTCTGCCAAGTTTAACTCTGGAAAAACCTTCCTTTCTATTACATCTGTAGTAGTACCTATTGCTGACAAAAACTTGGAATTCTGTGTCTTAACAGCTTTTTCTCTGGGTACTCCAACACATTTCATGGCAAATTTTAAGAAATGAACTCTAATAGATAACCCACATCACCTTAATTGAAAGAGGAAACATTAACTGAGTTAAAAATGTGGAATGAACCTTCATTATTTGTAGAAATTAGCGGATGAAACATTAGTAGAGAAAATATACTCTGCTTTCAAAAACAGAGAAAGGGACAGCAACCAAAAAGTCTGTTAAAAATGAAATAGCACTGACCAATATTCCTGTAAAACAACCAAAGTGGTGAAGGGGAGAGAAACACTGTGAATCACTGACACAGAGAGGCTGAAGTGGGAGGTCTCTCAGGCCCAAGAATATTTCTGGTTGTCAGAGGCTAAAAAGATTATTTATTGTTTCCTTCCTAAACCCAGCTCCACTGCCACCTGTTCAGAATTTACTATAAAGCTGTTAAACAAGACGAGAACTTTGATGCTGACTGTGAAAACAAGTTTCACTGTATCTGACCCGAGCAGCACTCACTGCTGATCCAGAAGCAAAGGAATTTGATTTTTTTCTTTAAGCACAGCTATCTTTTTACCTTTATAAGCTGTTTAAAAAAAATGTAAATAAAATAACTCAGCGGACAATAGAGGGCATTCATCCCCCAGAAAGACAGCCGCCACCCTTAGACATGAAATATCGCAGCACATTAAGTCATGAGACCCCGCTAATCAAAGCTGACAGGGCCCTGAATGTGATTTCTGCTGAGACTTAGCGATATCATGGGGCACTGAAGCATGCACAGCCTGCCAGACTGCCCCTGTTCATGTGACAATGGCTTTTATTCCCCAGAGGGGCCTGCGAGTGACAAGAGTCCCCTTTGTCTCGGGGCTCCCGCATTCGCAGTGCAAGAGAGGTTCATTCAACCAGCCCCAGACACTCTTTGAAAGGCTGAAGTGTAACATAAGATGACCATGAAACACTAGCTTGCCTTCTGCCTACCCCTCATTCTTCTCCAGCACAGCCTGGCCTATTCAGGGCCTCTCGCAGCCCCGCTCGCGCTGCATTACCCCCGGTCTGCTGAATCCCTCATTGTCCCAGCCCAGCACCCAGAGCCTTCCCACACCTCAGCCCAGCACCCAGAGCCTTCCCACACCTCAGCCCAGCACCCAGAGCCTTCCCACACCTCAGCCCAGCACCCAGAGCCTTCCCACACCTCAGCCCTGGACACCCAGAGCCTTCCCACACCACATCTGCCTGGCAGCACAGCTGGGCTCCAGCATCACTGGCATAGCCCAGCCCAGGACAAGGGTGGCATGGAGCCATGGCTGCCTTTGGAGGGATTCTGGGAAGGGGACAATGCTGCGTTTCACCTGGAACTCCCTGAGTGGGAATGCTAAACCCTCCCATCTCCCCATGCCGTGGGGGATGGATGAGCAGAACTCCTTGTCCCACAAGCACCTGGAGCTCCTCCAGCAGCTGCACAACCCATCAGCAAAAGGATGGGTAAAACCCCAAACAGCACAGACGCCTCGAAACCCCACTAACACGTCCCTGCTGTTTCCCAGCTCCCCAAATCCGCTGGTTTTCCTGCATCCTGGGAGCACTAGTGCCATCCGCTGGCTGTGCTCCCCAGCAGGATCCTCCTCACCACAGCCTGTGCTGCTAAATCAGAATCGAGTCACCCCCACCTGTGCCATTGTCCCCACCCCTGGCACTGCCCAGGCATGGCTGGGGACCCTCCTGTGCCCTGTCCCACCACTGCTCCTCCACAGTGTCCTGACCCTCGGCTGCTGCCCTGGACAGCAGGCTCAGCCTCCGACCATCTCCACTAAAACCAGGCCTAAGAGGGGCCCGAAGCCACCTCAGAAACAAATAACTGCCATGGCCATCCCCAAGGAGCTCTGGCACTCTGTTTGCTCCAAAATCTTCATCAGGGAAAGGAGACTTAACCCTCAGGCAGAGGTGTAGACATTCGTGGTTTACATACCACATGCAAAGGGAATAATCTGTTCTAGAATCAACCCTGGAACCATTGACTTGCTCGGGTTGGAAAGGACATTAAAACTCATCTTGTTCCATCCCCCCTGCCATGGGCAGGGACACCTTCCATTATCCCAGGTTGCTCCAACCTGGCCTTGGACACTTGCAGGGATGGGGCAGCCACAGCTTCTCTGGGCACCCTGTGCCAGGGACTCATAGGGAAGAATTTTGAATTACAGAATGATATTCCTCCTAACATCTCATCTAAATCTCTTCTCTTTTAGTTAAAAACTATTGCCCCTTGTTCTATCACTGCCTGTCTTTGTAAAAAGTCACCCTCCCCCTTGTTTTATAAGCCCCTTTAAATACTGAACTGCAAAATGCCTGGTATCTTATTGCAAATACAGCAAGAAAATGATTAATGACAGTCACAATTTATAGGGATTTCTGTCCTTTCTGGTGAGAGACTGCAGAGCCAAAAATCTTACACGTGAATGTGCTTCACTTCCCCATCTGAGAGACGGGGAAGAGCAGGATGGACAGACACTCAGAGCCCACTGCAGTGCTCAGAGCCTGAGCTCCAGGTTGTTTTGGGTTAGTTGCTGTGAATTTAGGTATGTTCAGTCCCCAGGGGCAGTAAAAGATTTCCTGTTATTCTTGATGATAATTCTATTCATCCTTCTGGTAACAAAACAAAGCTAGAAGAAAGTTATGGCTGAGAGTGAGAAGCTGTTGAGGTTTCCTGTTCCTCGCACTGGGAATGAGCAGTAAATGAGCTCTGCTGTGGAAGAAAGAACAGAAAAACAATTGCACCAAAAAAAAATTAGAGCTTCCCAAACCCAGATCTAGAAAGAATTGTATTTCTAATGAAGACAACAAATATCTTTGGAGCCATGAACATAAAAATCCCACTTGAATTTAGCCAAATAAGACATTTCTGTTACAATTGTTAAACAGTCACATTTGAAAACTTTTTGATCAAAAGAGTAAGTCTCAAGCAGCTATGTGGGAATTTCCACCCAAATACAAAATATCTTTGTCTCAGTATTCAAAGAAATCAACAAGAATGGAATTCCAGGATCTCACTTGGGAATTCAGCTTTACTGAAGAACAGGATTTTAAGAATGCTATTTGAGTTTTTACTTTTGCTAAACAAGATCAAGCTGTTCTACACTATCTAAGAGAATCATCTTCCTGGGAGAAAAACAAACATATGGGGTTTGCTTTTTAAAAAAGAAGATCATGGAATAGTTGGGAGGGACCTTAAAGTTCATCCAGGTTCCTCCCCCTGCCATGGGCAGGGACACTTCCCACTATCCCAGGCTACTCCAACCTGGCCTTGGACACTTCCAGGGATGGGGCAGCCACAGCTTCTCTGGGCACCCTGTGCCAGGGCCTGCCCACCCTCACAGGGAAGGATTCCTCCCTAACATCTCATCTAAAGCCTTGGCACTGTTGTAGTTTGCTCATGAGAACTCACAAGGCCCCCAAGGCATCTCTGTGATGCCAGAGATGCTGCAGTGCTGTAACCTCAGGGTGAAACCCAGCAGCTCCTGGGTGTGGTGAACTCCTGCCTGTGTCAGACACACAGAGTCAAACACAGGAGTGCTCACACAGTTTGAATGTTGAGTGAGCCTCAGTGGTAAAGAGGCTTTAAAACTCCTCCTGAGGTTGGGGCAATGATGTGGGGCAATGATGTGGGGCAATGATGTGGGGCAATGATGTGAGGTTTTCCAAGCCCTCTGGCTGCAGGCAGGCTGGAGATAGCACAGCAGGTCTATGGCTAGCTACTAAAACCCTTCTTTTCTTGCTAAGGACAAGGAAAACAAAAAAGAACACAACCATCCCCTTAAATTCTCCAAACTAAACCCTATTAACCTATTACTTTCAAAGGTCAGAGAAGGAGTGGAGGGAGGATTCCTTGGCATTCTGAGCCAGCAGAAAAGCCGAGGTTGGACATAGCTCCTGTCCTTGGGAAGAGCCTGCTGAGCTGCAGCATTCACAGCGTGCAGCTGCTGGGATGAAATGGAATTCACACTGAAATGCATCCAAAAAAAAGGACACAGATATTCACAGAATGCTGGGAAGGTGAATTTATTTGAAAGACATGACCTACCTCTTTGTAATCACCCTTGAGATGAAGGTGACTGACATGTTCAAGTAAATAGTTCCGGTCTGCTGTGTGGAGCTGGTAAATGCTGATCAGAGGGTCAAGCAGATTAGCTGGGCACTGGGAGAGGATTCCAAGCACACGGGCCTGCAGCTTCTTCAGCTGGATGCCAGACTGAAAAAAACAACAAAAAGTCAGGCACAGGTTTAGTAAAGATGGCTACAATTCAACAGTGGTTGGAAATGCAGCTTGTTTAAACAGAGTAAGCCCATTCCTTTGGAAGGGATTCTCCGATTTCCCCACGGAGTCTGCAAGCAGAAATCAGAACAATATGATTCACGGTTTTTTCACAGCATCCAATTTAAAAACATGAAAAGTTTGTGGGATAATTCTGGAGAAGGGATATGGCCTTGTGCAAAAGCAAAATCTGAAACTGGAAAAATGCCCTCTGAACTAATACAGCTCTTCAGAAATTCTCCTCTCTAGTTCCCAGCAGAAAATCTTTGAATCCAGCAACCCTCCTCCAGGGAGATCTCACCTATCAGATATCAGAATTCTATTTTCATTCCCAGGCTTGCTCTTGGGTGCAAGAAGGGCAGGAAAAGCAAAAGCACCATCAAAAGATGCACAGCCACAGGTATTAATCCTTGTGTTCCCACATGATCATTCACTCATGACACAGGAATTTCAGTGCCAGTAGCACTTTGCAGATCCTGTAAGGGCAGGGCTCAACATTTAACCAGAGCCATTTGGAAAAATGGGAAAGGAAGCAACACAAATATAAAAGTATCCTGCAGTCCAGAGCCAAAAGCTTACAGAAAAGTGAAAATCTCAGTAGGTCAGACTATGTGAAGGCAGAAGGAATGGTGAACATTAGGATGTATAATCTGATGACCCAACATTACAGAACTAATCTTTCAGCTGCTGAAAAGGCAGACTGTTCCCATTTTCTGCATTCCCACCATATGGCAGGAGTTAAGCAATCCTACAGTAACTGGCTTCTATTTGCAGAGTTGGAAGAACACACAGAGCAGTTTACTGCAACTGGGTTTATCCTGACAGCAGGGATGTGAGTTCCAGCAGGAGAGCCTCCAGCCTGGAAAGGCTGCAAGATCAACGTTTGATCAAAGTGGTTGGATCTGGAGAGATGGAAATCCCCACCTGGGAGGGCAAACAGAGCTCTGGTATCACAGCTTCCAATATGATTTCATTTTCAGGCCAACATGCCACAGATAACATCTCCATATGAGTTTCACACCTTGTCACACGGTGTGAGAAGATGCTGGACTATGGAATAAAGTGAAATTGGAGACACTGGAGGAACATTAAAATCAATCCCTCTCTCCCAGCTCTCTTCTAACCTGTGTAACAGCAGGATGCTCTTCTATCCAAAGCTCCAGCTCCGTGGTGATGTAATACCCCAGGGAATGCCCTTTCCCCTTCCAAGCACTGCTGTTCTCCAGCATGGCCAGGAGTGCTGCCAAAGGGTCCTCCAGTCCGGCAAAGCCCCGCCTGATTTCTTCCTTGAGCTGCCGAGATACAAAACCACATTGTCATGTACAAAAAGATTAGTGAATCCTCCCTCCCCCCAGCTGAACACAAAGCTTTATTTTTTTTAATTTAATCTATTCAGAGAGGTAACTGTTGCTATTCAGCCACCATCCGCGCCTCCAGTGACTTTTCATGTCATTACAGATTCCTTCATGGCTCACTGCACCTCAAACCCAATGGGAAAAGCAGCAATTGTCCACACTAATTATCCCATAAAGACAGAGAAGTTGTTCTGTGGGGCAGACAAAGGGGGTTGGGATTTGGGGGAGGGGGAGAAAAGAAGTGAGCTGGAGAGAGGGGTGTTATTGGGAAAACGGCAATATTGAAGGTAGAGAATTGGGCCCCAAAAACTCCTCATTCTCTAACAGACCTACAAGGATTACAGTGTATGAACCCTCCTCATTCCTGCACCACAAACTTGCACATGTAACTTTATCCCAACTTTAGCTACAATGACTCCTCGTCATAATTGGAATATCTGAGAGTCTTGAACCAGTCTGGATTTTACACACAGGAACAAAACTAATGAAATATCTGAGTTCCAACTCTGTCAGGTTACCATCCTCCGAGTCTGTGCTCCTTTCCCCAAAGCTCCCTGAGCAGGGTGTTCTCTGCTGACCACCTACAGCCCCTGCATTGCACACCTCTGAGAGCCTGCAGGCCTACAAAGGGGCTCGGAACATGGGAAAACTCCATGCCATAAATCTTAGGAATCCCAGGGTGATGTGTTTAGAAATGTGAAGGAATTGGACCCTCACTTTGTGAATGTTAATAGGCTACTTACTACCCATCTGGTAGAAGTGATAAATTGGCAGTACTGAGCAATACCTCTATAATGTTTACATTAGAAGTAGTTTCCAAGGAGCTGGGAGGGTTGGCAGGGTGAGGAAGTGGCATCCTCAGCACCCACACAGGACCTCTCACTGCAGGGTACGTGTGCAGGGCAGGGCAAACCAGAGACAGAAAACCAGAAATCACTGACAGCAGCTGTTCTCTTTCTTTTCTGGCTAAAAAGCCAAAATCTAAAAGATGCTCGTTCCTGCTGCAGCCAGCACTTGTAATTTACTGTATATCATGGCCCCAGTCAGAGCTTCCAATGGAAACAACATAAAGTTTGAAGAACAACATGGAAAACAAAGGAAAATCTACAGAATATTTGCCAATGAATTTGTTCTTTTTTTATTCATCGACAATATTTACTGGAAGACAGTCATTTTCCAGAGTGTCTTTCATGTCTGGAAAAACCACAAAACCTATCGTTTACGACAGAAACTGTTTCTTTCTCACTAGAGTATCAAAGGCAGCATGAAAAAGCTGATGACTAACAAAGATGTGACTTTAGATAAGGGATTTCTCCCTGTAAGTAATTTTCCCTGTGGCAAGAGTTTGTGATGTTAAACACAGGGCTCCAGCTTCCCCGGGAGATGCAGCAGAAGGCAAAGCTGAGTTCTTATCCAACCACAAACATCCAATACAACAGCCAAAAGAAAACAAAGCAACTCGCCAACACCACTGCACTGCTTAGAAATGGTTCCCCCCACCCCCCCAAAGCCTCACTTCAGCACATTCAGAGCTTCAACCACGGCTCAGCTCCCCCTTGGGCTGCAGCCTGAGCCTGGGCTTTGGCAGGCCAGGCTCCAGCACACACCAGGTCCTGCTGGCACAGGCAGAGCAGCTCCCAGCACTGACACGACCACCACCAGCAGCACGACCTGTGCTCATCTGGACTCGTCTGGCTTTGTACCAGTCAGACTGGGATGAGCTGGGAAAAAGCCTCCTTCCAACCCTCCAAGCAAGCTGAAGCCTTCAGCCATGACATGTATAGTCTGAGGGGAAAAGCAAAGAGAAAGGGCAGGAGACACCTAAATCAGAGAGGGAAGAGTTCTGTGCTGCCTGGCTCATCCCTCTGCCAGAGAAGGATTCCTCTCAAACGTGTAATTGCCATTTCCATTTCAACTGATTCCCATGGCAGGGAATGCTCCTTGGGGGATTTCTACAGCCTGACAGATCATGGGAATAGGAAAATGTTGCTGATGCTCTAACTACACACCCCTTCATTCAGCTTTGGTCCTTTATTTCCAGTCACACAGCTCCAGGCGGTCTGCTGGTGCTTCCTGGTTATTCCAAAACTGTCTTTCCTATGTAGGAAATGACCATTTCTTGCATCCACCTTCCAGAACTGAGGTCATGCCATGGCAGAACCCCTCCTGGCAACAGTCACTGATTTGAGACCACTGGGCTGATTCACCCGAGTTCAGAGAAAGTATTGATTACAGCCACACACAGAGAGGCACAGAAACTCCTGGCATTTTCCTGGCAGTGGAGCAGACTGAGCTGCATTTAAGACAAATTCCCTCAGTTATTTGGGCAGGACATTTGGGTGGCAGCAGCACCATCCAGGGGGACCGGAGAGCCCCTTTCAATGCCTAAAGGAGCTCCAAGAGAGCTGGAGAGGGACTGTGGACAAGGGATGGAGGGACAGGGAAATGGACAAGGACAAGGGAAATGGCTTCACACTGTCAGAGGGCAGGGTTTGATGGGATATGGGGAAGGAATTCTTGGCTGTGAGGGTGGTGAGGCCCTGGCACAGGGTGCCCAGAAAAGCTGTGGCTGCCCCATCCCTGGAAGCGTCCAAGGCCAGGCTGGAGCCACCTGGGATAGTGGGAGGTGCCCCTGCCCAGGGCAGGGGGTTGGGATGAGATGAGCTTCAAGCTCCCTCACAACCCAAATCAATCTGAGATTCTGTGATTCCATGACCATTCCTCAAACAAACTTTAATATATACAGCTGCAAGTGTGACTCCTGGGGATCCTCCAACTTTTCCACTCCCAGCAGGAATGCTGTGGTGCTCTCTGCCCAAGGACATGTCCATGTCTTTTTCAGAGTGTTTTTCTTCCCAATCCACACACAGATCCCAGGGTACCCAGTGCAGAGATTTTGATGATTAGCCTTTCCTGCTGTTGTTTTGTGGGTTTAACTGCCCTCAAGACCTAAAGGATAATATTTTTTTTCCTCCAACTCTAACAAAAGTTGATGGAAAGCTCAAGGCTTCAGAGTTGCTGAGCTCAAGCCTCTGTTGGTGAGTGACCATTTGGAAAGGCACCTCTCACACTGAGTTCCCAGTTGTTTAATTATTCCAGCTGGGAACCACAGACTACCAGTAATGGAAAGTCTAAGTGCAGCAGACAAGGACAATGACCAAACACTCCAGACTCCCAGGATGCAGCACGTCCTCAGGTCCTCAGCCACGCTGGTTATTCCACCCAGGACACATTCCATGGGGTTATGTGGGGAGCTGCAGGGTCCTGGTCTTTTAGAAAAGAAACTAACTCAGCTATAAACCTACCTGGACAGAGGAGAGTTAAACATGGGAAACTCACCATTCAGCTGATGCATCAACTGGGTTTTTTTTAGTTTTCAAACTCCCAAATTTAGATGAAATATATTTTACTCCCTATGAGAAATCTCCATGTAGAGCCCATAGGTTGCTGCATAAAAATACAGCACTACTTTTAGACAAGCAGTGTAAACTGCATTCACCACTCTAAAAGGCAAAACCCAACCAAATCAGAAAAAAACAATACTATGAATATAAAACTTTTGATATCATCCCACCTGGCAAAGAGCACTTCTCTACCGACTTCAACCCTCATTTTTTTCAGCTACTAGAAACATTCTTCCCCCTCCTCTAAGATCCTCCATTTAATGGACAAAAAAAGTGTTTAAAACAAAACAAAAGCAACTTTGATTTTTTTTCCCTCTGTAACTCAGCCCTGTAAACTCCAGCTCTTTTATAGGAGTCTCTGAGCTGCTCCACATCACACAGAGCTACCTTTTCTTTTCATTTGTAGCTGTGGCTGCACAGGCTCTTCCCCTGTGTGCTGGAATGAAAGCAGTGAAGGATTGCAGGTCTGACCCAGCGTCCTGTGCCTGGACATGCTCTGCATGTCATGGAGGGGGCTCAGCCTTACCTTCCCCAGCTCTTGCTTTGTCCAGAGAAGCTGAAGGGTTTTCAGCAATAGGAGTGGGTCTTGGCCTGGAGGAGGGAGAATAGAGAGAGAAAAGGAGGGAGAAAAACAAAACAAAACAGATTTATTGGCTCTGTGGAGGCAGCCCAGACACACTGGGGCATTGTTTCACCCCAGAGAAATCAGCTACTCCGTGCACTGTGTTGGAAACCACCAACCTTCCAACTGCCAGTCAGGATTAGAGTGCTAAAACCTTGCACTCTGAAATCCCAACCAAATCACAGCCATCATCCTGCCCAGCTTTAACTCAGCAGCCCCGGGGGAGCTGCCCTGGGGCACTCACAGCTCAGTCCTGGAGCTGCTCCTCACCCTGTCCTGCCCCACCACCCCCGACCCCCTTCTCATATGGAGACAAACTGTCCCGGAGGAGTGACCACCTTGCACAGCTCGGGAAGGATGATCAGCACACAGATTTTTAATGAATGGCTCTGACGTGTAACCTCATGGCAACCTGGGGCTGGAGGAGGGAGGGGGCGAATTTGGGGCAGCTCAGGAGGGGAGGCTCTGCCCATGCCAGGCTGGGCTCTGGAGGGACCCAGGCAGAGCAGAGGCTGAGGAGGAGGGAAGATGAAATGCTGCTGTGATTAGTGGCAGTGCTAAACAAAGAGGGATCCAGCATGTCCAAAGGAGGTTCCTTGGAATTTTCCTCTTACTTTTCACCCAGTTATTGCAGAACTTGCAGTCAGTTGTTCTTTTGTATCTATTATCATTACCATACCGTTATTCATCATGCCAGTATCATTCATCACACCAGTGTTTCTAAAGCAGTTGTTTAGGAATAACTCACTTTAAAAGCAGTAACATGTTTGATATCTGATTCAATTTAATGCACCATCATTTACTTATGAAACCATGACTCAGAATATTCTGAATGAAAATCGTCTACAGGATCAACAGCTAAATGTGCAGAATGAATTTAAAAACCTTACTGAGCTCTCCAAAACCTCTTATATTTTCATACAGCCAAAAAAAAAACTTTAAACTTAAAAGGAAGAATCCTTTCAATCACCTTCTGTGTTTTACAGTTCCTAAAGAGCTCATTTCCAAAAGCTGGATTTCATGCTCAGTATCCCATTGCACTTCATATTTCAGGTCACAAAAAACTTCTTCTGCTGTGAAATGCTCTACCTCATCCAACTGAACTCTGAGGCACAGCATTTATAAAACATTTGAAGTAGCAAGCTGATTACTGGGCGAGCCAAGAGCATGATAGTATTCCCATTATCCACTAACCTCTGGGAAACACCAGCCAAATTAAAAATGCCACATTTACAATTCATAAGATAATATTTTCTCTCATCTCTGGTTGCTCTGAAATGTTGAACTCTCCAAACACTGGCTGTTCTCAGCTACTGCTCCTTCTTTGGAAAAAGAAAAGGCTCTTTTTACACCAAAACAGAAGAAAAGCCAGATCCCTACTCTCCACTAAATTAGCAAATTACAGTCAAATTCAGCCCATGTGTGTGTGCATATCTGCACACTCTCCTCTTGGCTTGACTCCCAAAGAAATTTATACACACACAGGAAAAAAAATTAGAATGCAATGCAGTGTGTAACCAAATACACTGTAAATCTGAGCTGTAATTAATGCAGGGAACAAGCTGGAATGATACAGGAAATGAGAGCAGTTAGGAGAGCTGTGTTTCACTTCAGATACAGCCAATAATTCAACTTGTTAAAAAGCTTTCTAAACCTCAATCAACAAACCCAGCCCTTTTCTTACTGACTTTTTCCTGCCTTACCTCCCTGCAGCTGAAACCTGAACTCACTGGTTTGAGAAGCACACATGGATGGAAAGGTCTCTCCAGTCAATTTTAACCAGCCCAGAGTGGCCCTGAGCAGGCACAGGTACACAGGGAACACCTTCCCCTGCCCAGATCCTGGCACTGAACACACCCAGAACGGAGATATTTCCACACCCCACCTGCAGAGCTGCCTCCAGCTTCAGGGTCCTCAGCACAGGAAGGACATGGAGCTGCTGGAGCAAGTCCAGAGGAGGCCATGGAGATGCTCCCTCTGCCCTGGAGCCAGGCTGGGAGAGTTGGGGGTGTTCAGCTGGAGAAGAGAAGGATCCTGAGAGCCCCTTCCAGTGCCCAGAGGGGCTCCAAGAGAGCTGAGAGGGACTTGGGACAAGGGATGGAGGGACGAGACATGGGGAATGGCTTCCCACTGCCAGAGGACAAGGGTTGAATAAGAAGGGAAACTCTGAGAAATCACTCACTGTTGTCTGGACAGGGCTGTTCCCTTCCTCACCTGGTGGGGCTTCTAAGATCTATCTCTGAAACACAGTCAGAGCTAAACAACAAAATAACTCACAAGCAGTTGCTCCCAGAGCCAAACATAAACAAGACAGCAGAGCTACATCATGCCCTTGTCTCATCTCCCCAGAGAGGAGGGATGCTCCACCTCATGCTGGGTCTTGAGCCACTGCATCCAGTTACTCTCCAGCTGGGACACAAGATGGAAATGTGAAGGTTCACATCATTTTGTCTCCTGAAAGAAATGAACACTTCATCTGTTCTATCTCCTGCAGAAACCTCTGTGGAGGACTGGACTCCTCATGGTTCTCCAGGAACCCACAGAGAGTGAAAAATGAGTGGTTTTGGCACTGATAAAGAATCAATAACTACTGCTGTAATCCCACTGCAATACCAGGCAGGTTCCTGCTCACCCACATCCAAACAGGGACGAGAGAAGCAGCAGCAAACTAATGCCAGGATGGCCAAGGAAAAACAACAGGACCTTATGGGGAGTTTCATAATCCTTCCAGCCAAATCTGGAGAGCAGATGATTACTCCACACACAAGGGAATGAGGGAGAAATACAAGGGAAAGAGGAATAAAGCAACGTGACTGAAAACACAGTGGGCAGAGCTGAGCCACAACTGCATCCAGGCTCAGCTGAGGACAAGAACAAGGCAAGGATGGGGCATGGCTGGAAAAATGCCTTCATATGTCCCACCAAGAACACCCAGAACCTTCACTGCTGAAGCAAAGTTAGATCCTTCAGAAAGCCCTACATCCTGAAGTGATACTCAGCTATTGGCAAGGGACATTCAAGGAGCAAAGCAAAGAAAACAAGGAGGCAAGGCAGCAAAAAAAACCCCAGTGTGGCAAGTCAGAGCATCAGCTGTCCCTGCTGCAGCTGGGAGCTGCCAGGGGGGGCTGGGCCATCCACGCTGGAGGGGCCAAGATGTGCCTGAGGCAGCTGAGCCCACTCAGCTCCCAGATGGAGCTCAAGTGCTCAGTCTGACACTGACCTCTCACAGCTCCAAAAAAAGGGGGTTGCAGACCATAAAATACCTGGCAAAGCCCCACCAGAACAGGGTTATAGAATGCTAGTGGAGATCTCAAAAAGACACATCTGTGCCCACTCCATCAAGACACAAATAACCTCGAGTTCTTCTTCTGACAGTTTCTCCCAACAGCATGTTCCTGTTTTAAACATTTTGACGTTAATACATTTCCTTTCGACATTTTTTCATTCTGAAAATGAATGAGCTCTGCCCTGAGCCTGGTACCAAAATTGGAGGAGCTGGTAAATCAAATGTCTTCCAGTTCTCAAGCTCTGTGGTTACATTTCAAAACCATATAAACCACAACGCTTATATTTCTGAGTTAGAAAAGTGCCTTTGAGGAAAGCCATAAACTACTTTCTGTTCATTCTCTCCTTTTCCTTTGTGCATCCATTGCTCAAACCCTGCTGAGATCACAACAAAAGCAGTGCCCGTGGGCTGGTGAGGTGGCACTGGGTTTGCTGGTGAGGTTTGAAGGGTGTCCTTGCAAAATTCTGCTGCTTTAGTCATCAGTGCTGCTGAAATGCCCTGGCAAGAGAACCCCATGGTTTGACTGTCTCTCGCCTGAGGAAAGTGAGACATCCAACCCCAGAGGAGGAACTTCTAAAGGAAAAAACTTCCTGACACTTTCTCTTTGTGTCCAAAGCCATTCAGCACCTCATGGCCTGAGACCTGGAAGAATTACAGTCAGCAAAAGATACAGAATGAAAACAAAAGCAACCCCCAAAAAGCAGGTTAAAGTGACTGAAATGCAGGATCACAGCCCCCAGACTATCACTTACAGCTGAAAGTCATGGACAGGAAAGGTCAAGAACAAAATGCTAATTAGAGAATTACAGAATTATGGATTCACAGAATGTCCTGAGCTGTGGGGGACACACCAGGACCATCCCGTCCAGCCCCTGGCCCTGCACAGACACCCCAACAATCCCACCCTGTCCCTGTTGTCCAAACCCTCCTGGAGCTCTGGCAGCCTTGGGGCTGTGACCAAACCCTGGGGAGCCTGGGCAGTGCCCAACCACCCTCTGGGGGAAGGACCTTTCCCTGAGCTCCTGGCCCTGCCCTGACACAGCTCCAGCCCTTCCCTGGGTGCTGTCCCTGCCCACAGGGAGCAGAGATTGGAGCTGCCCCTATAAGTGTTATGTTTTCTTTAGGCAGCCAGTTTATACCTCTGCCCTGCCAGCTAATGGGACTTTAATAATGTTTAATGCAATATCCAACAAATCCAACCCACCCAGTAAACAACTAGTGAATTTTTACTGCTATTGGTTTGTGTGCCTTCTGCCCCAATAAGTCCATGGGAAAACTCTGTTTATCTCAACAAGTCTGAGATATTTTTCTGGAAGGAAAATAAAAATCTGAGATATTTCCACAGCCCTCCACGGGCAGCTGTCCTGTTTGGACTTAAAAACTCCAATACATCAGTGTATGGGCAATGCATGACCTGGGGGTTGGGTGAGCAGAGCCAGCTCCTCTTCCAGCAGCACAATGGCTACAGCCACACTGAGTCCATTAAATTACAGCTGAGAACCAACAAATAGTGTGTTATGGAAGAATTCATCAAAATCTCTTGTCAAAACCTACTCTGACTCAATTTTGTTCAGAAGTGGCTGCAGTTTACACCAAGCGTTTGCTGGTTTTGCAGAACGACAGGCTGAGAGGGCATAGAATAGTATCACTGATGATGTAAAAATGAGGGGATACATGTTCTAGGAACCAAATTTGAATCTCTAAGACAAGTTGATTTAAAAAGTTCCTCCATAGAAACCCACAGACTGTGACACCTTCCAGGTGTTTTTGCTGTGCCTCCTTTTAATGAGCACATGTAACATAAATAAACCCTGCAGTCTTGTTTAAGTAGTTTTGAGCTTGAGAAAATGATTCCATATGGAATGTCTCCTAACAATGGGAAATGACATTCAAAAGACACAAAACCAATTCTAGAATATACATGTATATGCTCATGCATTATAAAAATCGGGTTGGAATTTAAAAAAATACAATAAAGAAATAAAAAGTAAAGGCTTCCTCAGTGATTTTTGCTTGGTTGGATTTACCCCAGGGTCTGAGGAGCAATACCAAACATGCTGCATGTCTGGGGAGTGGGTAAAGATGTCCCACACACCTGAATGAGTGGCCACCCACCGAAGCAGGTGTGACACAGACTCACCAGAGTTGGGATTAGTGTCACAGAAGTGCTTGGTCCTGTCCTGTCATCCCCATCTCGTGCTGAAGAATCACCTTCAAGAGATGCTGGACCATCAAACCTTGGACTGAAATAGGGAAATCCCTTTGATAACAGAAATTATGGTGACAAGAGCCCTCACCCCCTGCTCCAGAGCACCCTTAGAAAGGGAGTTCTCACAGCTGGGCAACTTCTTGCTTATTCCTGTACCTTTTGGAGTAACTTGTGTTTTCATCCTGGGTGTATCAAATAAAAACCTGTACTCACATGTACAAACAATTCTTGGTTTGGAAGGGACCCTAAAGCTCATCTTGTTCCACCCCCTGCCATGGGCAGGGACACCTTCCACTATCCTGGGCTGCTCCAAGCCCCATCATGTAACTCTCTTCCCAGGTTTTAGAGGCAGGGAAAAGCAGAGGGTAATTAGTGCATCAGAAACTGAGGACAGAGTTGAGACATGGTTTTTTCAGAAATGTTTTCTGGGGACACACTTTTCTCAGCTGGTCAGAGCCTGATGGCTGCAAGACTCAAGCAGTGGGTTTGTTGGCATTGCTGCTTCACCCCTTGAAATTCCTTCTCCACTCCTGAGTGAGAACCTGCTCTAAACGACATTCAGTGGCACTGCTGGCATTTGCCCGTATTTTTGCAGCAATGCCAAGGATCGTGTTTCCTCCTTCACCCACAACAAATGCAACTTCTGCCTGTTGGCACCTTCATCAGCACAGGGGGCAGGGGGACAGCCACTGCTCCCTGCAAAACCCAGGGCACTGAACCAGTGAGTTACAGCTGGGAGTGGAGGGAAGAAGGAAATAAGTGTTATTTTCCCCCTAAAGAACCAAGAAACAAACAACTTAGCAAGCAGGCAAGAGGCAGAGCTCCAACCCACCAAGGAACCAAGGTAAGAACTTGGGTGGTGAACTGAAGAACTCAGAGGGTGGTGAGGCCCTGGCACAGGTTGCCCAGAGAAGCCCCTTTAGGCACTGGAAGGTGCTCTCAGTACTTCTGATCAGACCTGCCAGCTCACATGAACCCAGGGAGTCGATGGCTCCTGGACACCTTCCCATACCAGTTAAATTGCTGACAGCTGTCTTAAGGGAGATTGATTTTTTTTTTCCCGGAGATATCACTCACATTCCAGGAACACCATGACCAGGACAAACTTCCAAGGCATCCTTCTTCACCCCTGCACGTTACTTTTGAATGTAAACCAGCACCATCTCGGGGTGGAGAGGATTTTACCTCACAAGCATCCAGTCCTACTTGAGGTACTTGCACCAAGGGAGGCAAAGGCTCTTCAGTACCTTCCCATGGCAGAGTGTGTTTCTTAGGCAAAACAGCTATTTCCAAGAATGTTAGCAGATTACTCCCAAGAACACTATGATTAAGGAGTAACTACTTGGTGATTCATCCCAATCTCCATCGACTGCAGTGATGAGTCTCCCACTGAGGATAAAAGGATAAAAGCTCCCAAAGGTATTCCCTGCAGGACAATGGCTCAGGTAGCAGTGACTGCAGAGGCAGAGGATCTGCCAGGAGAGCCTGATCCACTTCAGTGGTAATTACACCCCACCACTGAATCTTCCAGTGCCAAATTTACGAGAGGATCAGTTGTCATAAGACTTTCATTTCAGAAACAACACATTACTCGGCTTTAGCAGCACTTCTAGGGCTCTGATACTCCCTCCCCACCCCAGCGACCCCTTCCTTCACTGCCTCCCACAAAAGGCAAATATGCTTTAGAATGTCTGACTGTGGGTTTAGCTGAATTCACACAGCAAGGAAATGAAGCAAGAAGATGGAGAGAGTCCTTCTTTATATGGTGTGTCTGGCTCACTCTGACCTTGGCTCCCTTTCCAGTTTTAGCTGCTCCTTTCTCATCAACAGAGCTTTGAACCAAGCCCTTCATGTCTCAGAAGGGAAGGAGCCACACCAGCCACCACACTCTTAAACTCCTCACACCACACACCTCCCCTGTAATTTAACATTAAAGACAGAGCCTCTTGGGAGGTCTGTTCCTTCAGCTCTTCCTTCACACATTCGGGTTCCCCTTCTGCACTAATGCAGCCAGTGGGAGGAAAAATATCCCCAAATGCTGGAAGTTCCTCACTTGTAATCACCTGACTGTGAACATCAGCTCATTCTCAGTCACCAGAAACCTCCTTTAAGATGAATGGTTCCTTCTTTCTCCATTCACCAACCTGCTCTGATCCATTTCTCCCAGCCCTGAGATGTCCTCACACGACAGCTGTTGTCTCCTGTTTGCCAGGAGAGACCCCGAGGCCCCTGCAGCCCCTCTGATAGCAGATGGAGTTCCCTGCAGTTGGAATTGAGACTGAAATAAAGGGGTTCACATCACCCAGCGCACTGCCACGAGCTGCTCCAGGCACTACTGGGAGCTGCAGACCCAGCTGATGCTTTGTTCACAGGCCAGAGGGAAGAGTCAGGTCAGCCCAAAGTGATTCCTCCAGTCCAGTTTTCTGCCTGTATCAGAAACAGGCAACGCTCCACTCCAATCCAACTGAGATGGTTGTTGGACTCAGAAGGCAATATTTTGCTTTCACTTAGGGGGGAGGTCAGTATCTAGAAGCCCATCTTCTCATGGCTCTTCACAATCTTTCAGATAGACCTGGTTTGAACAGAAACTTCTAATTCAGTGATGCACCTTCCACATAGGACAGCAAGGAAGAGGCCAGAATTCCTCAGCTGAGTCTCTGGATCTTCTCTCTTAATGTGACAGGAGGCAATTATGTATCATAGCAATTATATCAGTGGTGATATAATATACCAAAAAATGCTCTCTAATATCCCTGCAAAAGCTTACCACAAAGCATAGACTCATAGAATGGTCAGGGCTGCATTTGGCTCTGCAGGCAAAGCTCATTTCATGCTTCTCATTTGGTTTTTCCAGAGAAAAGCCAGATATCCTCAGGTGCCATTAGCTCAGCCTGTGCTTTCCTGGGGTCACTCTGTTAAAGTCACACCTTGGTCTATGCTGCCAACTACATCATTATTGAAAAGCCAAAATTAAGAGCTCAAAATATGGAACTGTGGTGGAGAATGAGCTGCACAGGAAGAATACTGAGAAACTGCTGGAGAGGAGAAAGAGAAAGGAAGGACAGTGGGAAGAGTAACAGTGTATTGAAAGCAAGACAAGTTTTTCTAGAAAAAGAATCCAGCCTTTCTCAATGGCAGCAAAAGTCATTCTGTAACTCAGGGCACCAGAGATCCCTTCCATTCTGAGAAATCTGAGTTATGAAAACATAATAGGAACCCTCAGCATTTGGCTCATACACACCCAATTTCTCAGTGAGTCAGAAGTTCACATTCTTCTCCTGCAGCCTCCCAACTGAAAACAATCCCCACACTTCAAGAACAAGAATAATACAGCACACATATGCTTCTTATAAAATCATCCTTACAAATAACCATGGCTTTTGTTTTCATAATGGCTAAAATTCATCATTTCCCCCCAAAAAAGCAGAGATCAAACAGAATGCACTCTCATTAAAAGAGAAGGCTCACTTGGCTGGGCACCACAGCCAGTAACACTGCCCTCTGATTTCCTTAGTGCTTTTTGTCAATGAAGAGGCAGCAGAGCTGCTCCCCAGGCTCTGCTGGGCAGGGCAGGCACAGAACAGCCTCATCCCAGTGCTCCAAACAAGGACCTTCCTTCCCCTCAACCCACAGCACTGAGGACACTCACATTCCTCTCCCACCCAGCACGAACCTGAACTACAACTGAATCACAGAATGGTTTGGGTCAGATTGGAGTTTAAAGCTCATCTCAGTCCAATCCCCTGCCACAGGCAGGGACACCTCCCACTATCCCAGGTGGCTCCAACCTGCCCTTGGACACTTCCAGGGATGGGGCAGCCACAGCTTCTCTGGGCATCCTGTGCCAGGGCCTGCCCACCCTCACAGCCAAGAATTTCTTCTCAATATCCCACCTAAGCCTGAGCTTCCATCTCTTGTCCCCAGTCCCTCTCCAGCTCTCCTGGAGCCCCTTTAGGCTCTGGAAGGGGCTCCAAGGTCTCCCTGGATTCTTCCCTTCTCCAGGTGAACACCCCCAGCTCTCCCAGCCTGGCTCCAGAGCATCTCTGTGGCCTCCTCTGGCCCCACTCCGTGTCCCTCCTATCTTGGGACCCCAGAGCTGGAGGCAGCTCTGCAGGTGAGACCCCCACCAGAGCACAGCAGAGAGATAAAAATCACCTTCCTCACAGCACCTGGGCACCACACATAGCACAGGAGCAGAGGATGCCCTTCAGAGCTGGTGCCAACTCGAGAAATAAAAATGAAACCTCACCCACCAGCTCTGGGGTATCCTCACAGTGCCTGAGATGGCCCAGCCTGGGGGAGCAGAACCAGCCCTCCCCTTGCACAGCAGTGAGGGAGCCCATCTCACACTGTCACTGCGAATGCGTGTGTCATCACCTCAGACAAACAGAGGTCATTTGGGGACACTTTCAAAGTGCCCTGGCTGGACAAGTGCAGCTATTTTTATGTAAGTGACAATTCTAAAAATAACACCAAGAAGTTGCTTTCTAGGCAGTTAACGAAATCCAACTTCATAAAAGCCTAAAAATGTAACAATCATAAACCTTTTGCAAGTAGTTGGCAAGACTCTCAAATGGTTTCCTCATCTGTCAGACAGGCTCTACCCTCAGTGTCAAGGGCTCTTGAGCACCAAGACGAGAATCTCTGGCACAGGACTGGCAGTCTGGGCACACACTTCATTCCCTTCCAGTTTTACACCCTCTCCCTCCATCCTCATGGCCAGGCACAGCCAGGGGTGGCTGAAGGCCCTGAGCTCAGTGGATCCTTATCCTGCCCAAACCAGGGCTCAGATTCTTGTGTTCAAAATTGCTTAAACAAAGCCCACAGTTTCATCACACAGTATTTCTTTTCCTCTGAAAAATCAGCCAAGCTATTTTTACCTCCTTTAGCCACCAGCTCCACACATTTTTCCAGATGAAGAGAATTGGTTTCTGTTCCCATAAGCCATCCCAGTGTTGAGGAAGGGGTGAGAAGCGAGTCACCATGTTCCCAGAAGGAGAACAACAATCAGAGCCATTTCCCACTGTCTTATCAACCTCCTCAGCCCAGGAACAGGAGGATCTGCCACAGACAGGGTGCAAGTCAATGTCCTGACACTGAGTTACTGGCAATTCCATGGAAACTGAAATTCAGGAGTTTAAAAACAACATCTAAAACAGCACTCCAGAAAAATAACCACTTCAAGCTTATCAATCCTGCAAAGGGGAAGAAAGCTAATATTGTCCAGGATAAAAGGGGGAACTTCTTATTTATGTAAGAGACTGAGACTGCCAGGAACAGCAGCAGCCCCAGTGGACTGAAGTGTAGCATGGGAAAGAAGCATCAGATGCAGAGTACTATCACAAAGCTAAAAAGAGATCTATTTTTCCCCTCCATCTCTGGAAATCCCCAAGTTCTAAACCTAACAACCTTTAACATGAAAAAAACCCAACTAATCATTCTAAAAAGCTGTAGTACATGTTTCAAAGCCATCTAACGTTCTTTTTAGAACAGTGTTAATAGTTTGATCCTTGTTTAAATGACCTTTGCATTTTCTTCTGCCAGTTCCCACTCTTGCACCCACAGATCCTTTGTGAGGCTGAGGTGTGAGCTCAGGGTGCTGATGTCCACCAGTGCAGACCAGGAGCCAGGCCCAGCAAAGGTGCTGCACTGCATCCTGCCCAGGGCAGTGCTGGAGTCACCATCCTTGGAAGTGCTCAAAAAAAGCTCAGATGGCACCTGGGGACACGGTGATGTGTTTACTCAAGTAAACCAAGAGGAGAAGACCCATCTGTGTCCTGGCTGAATACAGCTCTCCACAGGCAGAGGGAAATTGCTGCTTTGCTTATGTTGAAGAAAATAATGGTAAAATTCCTATGTTAAAAGAATTCCCTCTTCCTTCTGGGGCTAATGACAGCTCAGAGTGGAGGCTAAAACCCTGTTTCCGATAGAATCAGACACTGGTTTGTTGGAACAGCCCTTGAAGATCATCTTGTTCCAACACCCCTGCCATGAGCACCTTCCACTAGACCAGCACTGATACTCAACATGATCAGAGGAAGCAAAAACCTTCAAACACTGTGTTCTTCATCCATATCTCTGCTGCTGCCTTTGAACATCCCACCCTGAGGTGCCAAGAACTGCTCCAATCACTCTCCAATGTGTTCCAAATTCTGAATCTACTCTCTCCAGCCACAGAGCTCTCCAGGTCACCCTTGAGTGATTGCAAAGCAGCCAAATGCTTTTCCCTAAGCTGGCTGGCTCCAGCCATTCCTCTCCAGAACACAGTCCAGACTCAGGTAAAACCTTACCCAGTACCTCACACTGTGCTCCCACTGCGCACAGAGCTGCCTCAGAGCTTTTCCAGTGCTTCTAGCACTAAATACATGGCCACGTCAAAGATCTTACAGCTACTTAAGGCAAAAAGCACCAATGGCTGTTCACTTCCAAAATTTACAGCTGCACTCTCTTAGATAAAACAAACCCCCTGTTTTTGAGAGGTCCTGCACATTAAAGTTATAACTGTGGGGAGGCTCTCTGGACAAGCCGGGATCCCTGTCAGCTCAGCAGCCCTGGGTTTGGAGGGATTTGCTGGTTGCCATGGCGATGGGGAGGGTAAGGGGCTGCCTGCTCCCAGCCCTGGCTGACGCACATCTCAAACAATCGCTGTCTTCCTGTTCGTATGGCACAAGAAAAACAGGATGCTGCGAGGTGTTTATCTGAGAGGGCGAGATAAGCACGCGCACTGCTGCCTCTGCGGGGCTGGCAGGTCACTGGCGACACGTTACAGATGGGCGGGGGGAAAGTCCCACCGCTGCCGTGCTGAATGTGACTGAACTGTGCACGGAAAGATCCCGCAGGAAACTGTGAGGAGCTGTTCTGTGAGCCCTGAATACCGATGGAAAGGCTTTTGAGCGTGTGGTACCAAGTTCCACTGCTGAGTGAAAACAGAGGAACAGCTCCATGTGCAGAATCTGCCACTGCCCAACCCGTGCTCAGCCCAGGGCCCGCTGGTGGGGTGGGCTGGAGACCCCGGGGGCTGTGACATCCACCCCAGGGAGGACAGGCCGCACTGTGGCCACCAGCACCAGCTCACAGGAGCTGCTCAGGCCTCCCACCCCACCGAGTAATCCCTGCAGGCACCTTGCAGAGTTTCAATGTCCATCAGAGGGACCCTACCCCACTCCTCATCCCAACTTCAGCAGTGACAGGACCTGCTGCGTTTAAGCCTGGGGTTTAAAGCTCAAAACCAGCTCATGTCCAGAAAGTACAGCAGCACTGTCCAGAGGGGGGTTCTGGGGCAGGGGAGGCAGATTCACGCCCCTGCTCCTGTCACCCAGAAACATCCAGCGGCAAGATAAAGCCAGAGCACTGAAACCAGGAGCTGGCTGGACACACTGGGGGTGACCCAGGGTCATACTGGCTTTAACACATCACCCCAGTTCATTTAGGAGAAGAGAAGAGAAGAACACCCACAAGCAGGGAGAAAGGATAAGGTTTACTTAGAGACAGGTATATTGGAAAAACATAAAAAAGTATAGCTTGGCAAGTTAATTCCAGAGGCTGCCTTGCTGTGCTGGCAGGAAGAGTGGGGTGTTCAGCAAGGATGCTGGAATGGAGAAGTGACACGCTGGAAGTGGGACATCCCTCTCTTTTTCAGGAGGTATTTGGTGTATATGTGTTGCACCAAGGGAGTTTTGTTGGATATTAGAAAAAATTTCTTCACCAAAAGGGTGGTAAGACATTGGCACAGCTTGCCCAGGGCAGTGGTGGAGTCCCCATCCCTGGAGGATTTAAAAGCCCTGTGGATGTAGCACTGGGGGCCATGGGTTAGTGGTGGCCTTGGCAGTGCTGGGGGAATGGTTGGACTCCATGATCTTTGAGGGCTTTTCCAACCTCAACAGTTCTTTGATTCTCTACAAACCACTCAGAGCAGGGTTGTTTAGACAGAACTAAACAGAATATGAAGGAGAAGGACAGTGTGCTCCAGCCTGGTTTCCCACAGAATCATTCCTGTTTGTGAACCATCAAGGACTGGACTTAGAAGTCTTCTCAGTCTTCAGCCTTGCACAATAATCAATACTGACAAATATTCTGGCTTGGGGTATCAAGAATTGTCTGTTAACTGTGAAATGGGGAAGCTGAGACATCTTTCACATACTTACTTGTTCATTGCTTTGCCTGTTTAAAATATTTATATAATTTAAAATAAAATATTCATTAAAGCCTTTTGCATGTCATCACATCCCATGGGAGACTCAGCCCCCTCACCACAGGGTGAGACACAGGACCTGCCACCACGGACCTGCTGGGAGCAATGCTGGGGTTTGAGGGACTGTGGCCACCACAGACACACATGGGCACATGGTTTGGGTAAGGATGGTGTAACAGAGAAAGCAAAAAGTCTTAAAAATGAGCACAGTCAGATACTGAAGTGAAGGACAATGAATATGTGGGCTCAGTAATCACTTAAACAAGTGAGCAGCAGGGAGCAGGAAGAGGTGGATGGAGACAGCTCTCCAAGGAGAGCACCTTGCAGTGCATGGGGTTAAAGGATCATAGTGCCCGTTCACTGTCACACAGCCCCACCCTGAGAGGGGGTCACACAGTGAGTGATGGGACTGAGTGCAGTGCTCACCTTCAGCAATTTGTGCTACCTAAAGCATCTTCCATCCAGGAGCTGCACAGACTGCACAGAATCAAGGAATCTTAGAATCATTAAGGTGGAAAAGACCTCTAGGATCCAAACATCAACCCAGTACCACCACCATGTTCACCACTAACTTAAGTGTCACATACACAAATTATTTGAACCCTTCCAGGGATGGTGACTCCACCACTGCCCTTGGCAACCTGTTCCAATGCTTGACAACTCCTTCTGTGAAATCTTTTTCCCTAGTATCCAATCTAAACCTCCCCTGGCCGTTTCATGAGCCATTCCAGCTCACAGCTGGTTCAGCAGGGAAGGAGCTGCCTTTGGACTTGTGGGGGTACCAAAGCAAATGCATTAGAAAGGCTGAACTGGCTCCCTTGGCAATGCAAAAACACTGCCCAGTTTGACACAAAGCCACCTACACAACCTAACCCTCTCCATGACTGCATGAGCTGCTGGTACCTAAAGCCCTTCCCAAGTGGTTCCTCTCCTCCACTGCCACTTTCTTTATTTCAAAAATATTTCAAATAGAGATTTTTAAAATCTCCCTGTGGTTCTTGTACACAGCCAAGGACATCCTGATCTCTCAAACACAATCCTCACTGGGACAACTCCAACATCTTCTCACAAGTCAACGAGACCTTATAAAGCAGAACCTCAGACTCTGCATTGCAGGGCATAAGGCAGGAAGATGCTGCACTTTTCCACACAGGGGCACTGGGAAGTGAAGAAGTTCACCCAAGGTCTCCCCACAGAATCCCCAAAGAAGCAAGAATGGGTGCCCAATGCTGACTTCCCTCATTTTCCCATCAGTATGGATCCATCTGTTTTCACAAATACTTCTCACTTATTCCAACCTGGTACCAGCAGCTCTGGAAAACCAGTCCCCAGTCCCCACCTGAAGGCACAGGCCCTCCTGGGTGTCAGGGGACACGAGGACTCTCAGGGTTCCCATGAGCCGTGCCCGAGTCACTTCAGTGTGTGCAGCCCCCTCTCACTCCCCACGCTTCCAGCTGCACCAGTCCCATCTTCCCAAGGCTACCAAAAATATCCCATCACAGCCAGGAACCCAGTTACAAATCAGTTCTCTCAGAACAGGCCTGATTCCCAAAGCCCTTTGGGAAACAACAGCTGAGCTCTGCCACCTGTGTTATCGCAGTGCAGGACACAAGGTAGAGCAGATCTGTGTAAGAAAGTGGATTTCCTACTCACTTGATGTAAATTTTGTTTTCCCAGCCGGTGCACACACTTAAGTCAGTATCAAAGGAACAAAATGGGAACCCAATCATTGTCTCTGGCTTGGCTGGTTTACAGATCAACTCCCAGCCTTTAATTCTAGGAAGTGAGGGACTGCGAAGCCTCCTGACAGCCAAGGGCCCCTCTTTCCATCTGACTCGCTGTTTGTCTTGGAAGTAGCCAGGTTAAGGCTGCCCCACTCAGCCTGCATGGAATGTGGGGCAGATGGGACGAGGGGAAGACAGACACAGAGACACTGAGAGACAAAGGCTGGTGGTGGGATGAAAGAGCATGGAACGAAGGCAGGACCCAGCCAAGCCAAACAAAGTTTTCCTTGAGCGATTACATCTGCCAGAGAGTCCCCAGCTTGCACTCTCCTTGCTGAGAAATTCTTTTAATTGTGTCTAGGACATTTTAAAAATCCCAAGAAAAGCTCCTCTGTAATCATGAGAGCGCTGAACTGTGTGAACTTTTGTCATGCTGGATTGCTGATAGCTCCCCTCATACTTCTGCAACTTGAACAGATTTTTTGAGGTAGAGCTCTGGGGAGAGAAAACCGATAATAAATCTTCATTGCTTTTTCCCCAAGAAAAAACAAACAATTTCGACAAATTCTTCCCCCTTCCAGTGTCTGTGTGGCTCAGTGCAGAGTGCACTCAGCAGAAAACAAAAAGAGATATGTCCTCAGATTAGCCAGAATTAAAGAAGGTTCAATGAGAGCTGTGTGGAGCCAAAGCCAACAGCCCTGTGAAACAGGCACCTCCCTGGGGGTCAGCAGGGACAGGGGCTCTTCCACAGCCACAGAGCTGAGCTAAGGCAGAGGAGCACAACTGTACCTCCAGCACCTGCACCAGAGAGGCTGCCATGGGCACTGCCTTGTAGATAGGAAAATCAACACTTGTAAGCCAGAAAGACAGATAAATATGAAGCAATTTTCCAGAGCCGTGATCCTGCCTTGACCAGACACACTCCTGGAGTTTGCTGAATGCCACTGCCCGTGGCTCCATGTCACAGGTCCCAATCCCCTGTGTGTGGCAAACCTCCTGGCAAACCTCCCTCGGCTTCAGGCCTGTTTTCCCAGCATTCATTTTTCCTCCACCACTTGCCGTGGTAACCAGAAACACCACACAGTTGACAGACTCCAAGTACCTCATTTCTCTCCTGCACAAGCCAAACACCTGCCTGCATGCCCCAGGTAACTGGGTATTTGTATTTTCCAAATGGGAGGGTCAGGCACTGGAACACACTGCAAAGGCAAAGGTCAATGTCAAAAGACCAAAAATCCCAAGGTGGGTGAGTTGGGCCCCACTCAGCACAGTCCCAGGCCTGGGGTACCCAGGGAGGTGAAACCATTCCCAAGGGGGGAACACCAACAGCTCTGCTCCCCTAAAACAGCCACCCAAAGGTGTGACTGGTGTGTGCACATTTCCTCAAGTATTTTGAATTAATACCTGGCTGTATTTCATCACTTTGCTGATGCTAAAACATTTTACTTAGGATTTAAGCTGAACAAAAGCAAAGTGACTCGTTCTCATTAGAATCACAGAATCTCCTGAGCTGGAAGGGACCCACAAAGATCATCCAGTCTTGGCCCTGCACAGACACCCCAGCAATCCCACCCTGTCCCTGTTGTCCAAACCCTCCTGGAGCTCTGGCAGCCTTGGGGCCGTGACCAAACCCTGGGGAGCCCAACCATCCCCTGGAGGAAGAACTTTTTCCTGAGATCAAACCCACGTGTCTCATAGTAATTTTAAAACAGTATCTTTAACTTTAAAAAAGAATTTATCCTTAAGATGGGCAGGCTTTCCAGACAGAACTGCCTCCTCTCCTGCCAGCCCCGGCTCAGCATTTCAGGAAGCACAGCATAGCCAGGATCATGCCATGTGGAAACAGCAGCTCAGTATCTGCTGAACAACACATCAACAAGGCTGGAGGAAACCTCAATGGAGAAAAACAACAGATGCTGCTGAAGAAAGGGGTGGCAGTGAGACCAGGTAGCATCCCTGAGACAGGAGTCCTGATCTGAGCCCATGAGTAAAGGGAGCAGTGTCTCTCTAGCCCCCAGGTACAGGGAATAAACAGTCTGAGGGCCCAGGAGCACCATTTGAGAACATCCACTGCAATCATCCCAACCCTCAAATTGGTAGAGAGTTCCCTAAAAACCTGTGGTTTGTTGGGGAGGAGGTTGGGGTTTTGTTTTATGCTTATTTGCCTCTTGTTTTTGTCCTTGTGGAGAACACTCATTTCCAGTAACCATCAACCAAAGTGGAAAAGGAGGATTTAACAAGAAAGTGGAAGAGTCCATCGCAAGGACCCATGTGCTCCTATGGAACAATAACACACCAACATAAAATAAATCAGGGCCTTTTAATTTTCCAGTGTCACTTACCCTCCCACCTGCTGTGACTCTCCATAAGGAGAAGAAGCTGGCAGCATATTTACCAAACTGTCTGTCCCAGCCCCATTCTGAACTGGCCTCCTGCCCTGGGGTTAGACTGTAGGACTCTGTCATCTCTTGCACTCGTATGACCTAAGAAAGGGAATGTGGCCTTTTTCCCACAAGCCCAGAGTGAGAACATCATAAAAGCTGAACTTTAGCCCCCTTTTTGGGCAGGCAGCACAATAGCAAGGAGGATGCTGTTACTCCCCAGAGGCTCTGCTGCTGAAAAACATCACCAAGCTCAAGTAAAAGGTCAGTAGTTAGGATTGCATCTCTTGTTTTCTTCAGTTTTCCTCCTCCGTCAAAGGCAGTTCAACATTCTTTGCACACCCCCCTCCCTCCTTCTGAGAAATGCAGGAAGGAAGTGCTTGCAAAATAGTTTAATTTAAAAGAACGCACAATCACACACAGCAAACCCTGCTCCAGTCTCCAAGCAGGACGTTTCCACTGCCTCCCAGTTCCCACTGCAACACAAATGAGGCCCTGCAGTGGCAGAGCTGTCCCTCCTTCCCTGCAGACCCAGGGAGGAGGTTTGTGCTCCCCAGCCCCTCTGGCAGGGTCAGAGCTGTGGCTGTGTGCTGCAGGCAGCTCCCCCTGAGCACACCCCACCCCGCAGGGAGCAGGAGGAGGAGGATACAGGGAACCCTGTCACCTCTCAGGGCACCACATGGGGATGGGCACCCAGAGGCAGGATCGTGGTCCTGGGCTGTAGGACACAGAGTCATCTCCTGTCTCTCTCATAATCAGGGCTTGTTTGATATCACAGGATGTTCTTCCAGCAGTGTTTGTCACCTGGACCTTGCTAGAGGTTGAGAAGGTGTTTGGGACTATTGGATTTAACATGGCACCTCTCTTCACTAGATTTATGTGGAAGAACAAGAGTGGGAGGGAACAACTATTATACTCCAATGCTTTTTGTGAAGAGGAATGTAGAGACTAGCAGGCAATTCTTGGAAAACTCCTTCGTTATCCATCAGTTTCTGTTCTATGACCACACATCCAATCTAAACATCACCCTTCCCAGACACACAATGTTCTTGTATCCCTGGGCAAACAGCACTTACTATCACAATCCCATTTCTTTGTCATTTCACAGCCTTTGGTAGCACCAAGGACTTCTCTTCCCTTGAGCCAAGAACCAAGACAGCCACTAGCACCTGTCAGAACAGTCCCTGCCTGCTTTCCCTTCCCTGAGAATTCCCAGTCCTCCCAGCCCCGAACACCCCGGTGCTCTTGGCAGATCCCATGGTGTCACGACAGCCCACGTTCCTCACACTGCTCCTGGGTTCATCCCCACTTGGCACTCTTGGACTTCAAAGGGACACTGTCAATAAATCACAGTCCTGTCTCTTGTTTTTAACCTGTTGCTGGCATGGTGCACAATTATGTGCATGAAACGGGAGATCCGTGCCTGGACTAAGCACAGTCACACCCACTGCTGCTCCAGTGATGTCCCACAGAATCCCAGAATGTGCTGAGCTGGAAGGGACCCCCAAGGACCATCCAGTCCAACCCCTGGCCCTGCACACACCATCCCCAAGAGTCCCTCCTGTGCCCCACAGGATCATCCCAACCCTCCTGCAGCTCTGGCAGCCTTGGGGCTGTGCCCACTGCCCTGGGGAGCCTGGGCAGTGCCCAACCCCCCTCTGGGCAAAGGAGAGCCTTGGCCTGAGCTCCCCCCTGACCCTGCCCTGACACAACTCCAGCCCATTCCCTGGGCTCCTGGCCCTGGTCCCCCCAGAGCAGAGCTCAGTCCCTGCCCCTCCTCTGCCCCTCCCCAGGGAGTTGTCCCTGCAAGGAGGTCTCCCCTCAGTCTCCTCTTCTCTTCCCAACAGTATGACCAGGACAAGCAAAGACACAATCAGTTCCTTTCTAGATGGAAATGAAGACATTTTGCATGCTATTAACATGAGCACTTTCCCATGTACAGACTAACAGCTTCAAAAGGGGAAGATAAATTCTGTCCTAAAGACAGAAATGAGAGTGCCAAATGCCCCCAGTGGGCTGGAGACTGAGGGGTTGTGGCAGGACCTGAAACCAGGTTGCTGAGTTTTGCTTTTTTAAAGTCGACAACGTTAACTGTCAGAACCTATACTCAGCACTGAGCAGTGGGGAAACCCAGCTCTAGGCCAGATGGACAAGTTTTTTGGGCAATGTTTTCATAACTGTGCAGCCAGTACTGCGGTTTATTACCCATCCCCAGTAACTTCTTGTCTTCTTTTACAATTGCTGTTGTTCATGTGCATTTCTAGTAGATTTAAAAATAATTGTTAGCATTGCAGAAATGCCTTCAGCTTTTAAATGAGGGCTCCCTAATCCTGCATTCTGCAAAGACCTTAAATAAGAAATAATTTCTGTCCCACAGAGTATTGTAAAGGTATTTAAGGAGCTTAGTGCCCACCTCATGCCTGCTGCAAAGCCCAGACAAAGGACAATAAAGATATGAAATGGAGAAGAAGGAATGAAAGAGGCCCAGAAAGGCACATGTGGCTGGGCAGAGGAGGTGCTCCTGCAGGTAGCCAGCATGGAGCTGGGGATTTGCCTTGCTTGTGAAGAGTGTTAAGATTTACCACAGGCTCTTACAATGACAGAAAAGTATAAAAAGCATAAACTGCATGGAAGGATATGTTATAAAAACACCATCATCAGAGAGCAGGCAGGGACAGAATGGCCAGATTTCAGGAGCACACAACTTGCTTCTGGGAAGTCTTCACCAGTTACTTCCACAGCTCCAGCCTAAAAACCTTCTCAACAAAACAACACACTCTTTCTTTAATTTGAGAGCTTACACTCATATGCAAGTTTCATCCCAGCGTTGCCAAGAGGAAGCTTTAAGTGAATACTCTTTGGACTCTGAGCACACTGGAGACACTGCAGAGGTGGTCACACTGCAGGAATTACTGACAGGAGCCTTTCTCAGGGAGAAAAGTCCAAGGGAAGGCTGATGGAATCCTGTAGCATCAGTTAATTCAGGAAAAAAGGCAATCCCACATAATATTTTCTTACCCTATGAGCAACTGCTGGCATTGCAGGGGAAGTTTCAAATTTACCATTAAGCTGGGCTCTGGATTTGAATTACATCCCAAACCCCACAATGACACAAATAGATAAGTCTTGGAGGTGTTTGATCTCCACACTAATTCACCATCTGATGTGCTTGGCTGAGGCTGAGGTTGGGCTCAAACACAGAGCTCAATTCAGCCAGGGCAGCATCAGGGTGAAACAAGGGCAGGCATGAGGATTTTGGGGGCTCACAGTCTCTCCTTCCATTCCCACGTGCTGCTGCACGACTGATTAGGAGGGAGCTTTGGGGCATCTCAGGGCAAAGAACAATTTATGGCTCCAAAATACCTCCCAGAGAACATGGTGAAGTCAGCAGGCTCTGTGTGTGAGGATGCTCACACCTGGACAGACTAACCCAGGTGCCCAGCCTTACCTCAGCATTCTGGACAGATGGGTAAGAGGAATTAAACCTCAAATACCAAATCACAGAATCGTTAAGGTTGAAAAGTTAAGACCATCATGTCCAACTGTCATCCAGCACCACCACCATGTTCGACACTAAACCATGTCCCCATGTGCCACATCCAGGTGCCTCTTGAGCACTTCCAGAGATGGTTGACTCCACCACCTCCCTAAGCAACTCATTCCAGTGCTTGATCACTCTTTTCAGTGAAAAAAATGTTCTAATATCTAATGTGAACCTCCCCTGTTGCAACTTAAGGCCATTTCCTCTCATCCTGTCACTTGGGACATGGCAGAAGAGACCAGCCACCACCTCACTACAACCTCCTTTCAGGTAGTTGTGAGAAATTTCCAGCTCAAAGACTGTGAGGATAGTAAAACCATATTGAAAAAAATAAGCCCAAGTAGTTGTTTTAAGGAATTGTGAAAAAAAAAGGTTACAGAGCAGAGAGATCTGGAAATACTACCTAAATATTGTAATGCAGTGTTTAAATAAAAGCAGTGATAACAGAATCCCAGAATGTGCTGAGCTGGAAGGGTCCCCCAAGGACCATCCATCCAACCCCTGGCCCTGCACAGGCCCATCCCCAAGAGTCCCCCCTGTGCCCCAGAGGACCATCCCAACCCTCCTGGAGCTCCATTAGGTTTGGTGCTGTGACCATTTCCAGTTCAGTTCTGAGCCTTTTCTTGGACAGAATCCTCTTCAGCAAAGGAGAGTCAGGTAAAGGTGAGGCCTCCAGGTGACTTGGTTCCTCCTCTGAGGCACCACAGATGGCCTTTGTCCCAGTACTGCCCTGCCCTGAAGACCTGAGAGAAATCTCTGCCTCTGTCCCAGTTACTCACACGCCACCCACGAATACCCCTGGCCATCTCCTTGGCTCCAGGCCCCACAACCTGCCAGTGCAGATTCTTTACTAAAGATCAGCCCTTCTCCTTCTGTCACCCCCTTTTTTCTTTGTAAAGTTGCTTCTTCTGAAGGGGAATGTCGATTATTAAGATACCCAGCTGGAAGGGGAGGCCCAGGCAGGAGGAGCTGGCTCGTGCCCAGGTCCCAGGGTGCCTCCCTGGTGTTTATCCCGCCATTGTTTGGCCGGGTGGGTGATGGATGGTGGAGCAGGCTGTGTCTGGAAACGTGCTCCGAGTCCACAGGAAGCTCAGGGGGCCTTTGCCAGCACTTCCTTCCTGTACACAAGGGGAGGACAGAGTGGGAAAAACCTTGGCTGTCTCCTAGCCTGAGAAAAGTGTTCCCCTTCCAGCTGGATTATAGTAACAATATTTTAATCTTTCACAAGATTATAATATCCTTCCTCTCTAAGTATAGCTCCAGTGGCAGCTCAGAGAATGAAATGAACTAACAATGGAAAACTCAATAGGTGGTGCTGGAAGTTGGACAAATGGAAGTTCAAAGTGGAAGATCCCCATCTTCAGCCAAGAGATTAATCACCAGTGATTACACCTGTCTAACCCAGGACTGCCTCCAAGAGTAACCAGGACTGAGCACTTCAACAGAAGGTGTAAAATGCACACAAGTGGTACACTGGGAATGTGTCCCTCTGGGTAGCTTCACCCCTGTGCCTGTCTTAGACAGGGCATCTAAACTCAAGCCACCATGTTTATAATCCCTACAAAATATAAGGCTGCAATGAGCAATCTATCAGTATTCTGACCATACGTTTCTCACGAGTCGTCGTCTTTCCTTGAAAGCCTTTTTCCAAAAACCCTGCCCCAATGTCCTTTTGTGGATGATTCATGAATCTCCAACATCCTGATGTGTAATCATCACCTGTCCACAGGAATCAAGATACACACTGAGCAATACAGAACAGATAGTTCATGCTCCTACAGGAATTTTCCTGAAATTTCCCAATCTTGAGCTCCCAGATTCAAACCTACAGACAATGGCCAGGGCTTTAGTGTGAGCAGGTGTTCAGAACCCCAAACTCTTGAATTTGCCCTGCCTACAGCCAAGTGGCCTGTGACAGCAAGGGCACCTGGTGGTGGCTCTGAGGACCACTCTCCTGGCTGTCCCAGCCAAGGGAGTATCCCAGCAATTCCCTCAGGCACACACTGTCTGGTGAGTTTGCCCAAGCGAGTCTGAAAAAGGGAAGAAATTCTCAGGGCTCTTGACAACAAAATAAAGCTCCCCAAACCTGTGAGCAGACAGCTCTCCTAACAGCCTCTGTTCCTGACAAAGGCCTCTGACAAAAAGACCTCACCCATGAACAAAGAGTGGGGAACAATGGGAACTGTCAAAAAATAGCCCTCACGTCAGAGCTAAGAATGCCCCTTGACACTTCCAAGAAAGCCCAGGCTGAGCAGAGCCTGGGAGGCCCCAGGCACTGCCACTGGCACTTCCCTCTCCCAGGCCCTGCCCCCGGGCAGAAGCTGCCAGAAGCACTCGATGGACTCAATTCCAACAACCAAAGATGGAGATAGAAGAGGAGAGGGAATTTATGGCAGATCTGAGCCAAAAGAACAGATTCCTGTCCATTCAATCTCTCCAGCAAGGACCCAACACTGAGACTTCATGGGTCATACCTGAAAAAGGTGTGTGTGCACATGTTCCCTTTCTGCACAGGGAAATCAATTACCAAAGCAATTAATGAGAAAACTAAGTTATGGCTAAAAGCTGAATGAGTTGTGTAACACAGTAATAAATCCCTGTGTTTTTTGAACTGGTGAGAAGTTATAAAAACAATTGCTAGAAAACTTTCAACCTGGACTAGAATTCTAAGAATGCTGATATCCAGATGTGGACAGGAAACCTCAAAGATCCAATAACCTTCAGGACATTATTTAGCATTGATTCACAGGGTTTGCTTGATTTGTGACTCAGCATTCTCCTCCAATAGCACTAATTAAAAAAATGGAAAACAAATCATGCTGAATGAACAGGAGAGGACAAGCAAAGAGTTGGACAAGCAGAAAACTCACCCGTGGGCTGATCAGTTGAGTCACTGTCCTGACTCATCCTGCCAAAGGCAGCACCAGATAGGATGCTGAGGTTGGAGGTCTAAACTCAGAGATGGCAGCCCAAGCTCTTGCTTCTGAAAAGAAAAAATGTAGAGTTACTGTCAAATTGTAGGAACTTTACCCTGTAGGACAAAGGGAATATCTCAGGTGTGGTCTGTTGTCCTTAAATCTAACAAGTGGAGAAGCTACATGCAAGCACAGCTTGGTGTAGGAGCCAGAGTACATGTTGCCTAAGAACAGAAAACTCAATGGTGAACTGAATTACATCAACCAAGAAACACTGAGAAGTGGCACCTGAGATCTCATGCAAGTTAAAGCAACATGTAGTTAAAACCACAGCTGGATTCCTGGAACAGGTCAAGATGAGCTTTCAGATTTGAACTGCACAAACAGGAGTCGCTAATGCTGTTTTACTTAAGTGGCCAAACAAAACTCCTGCACAGGGCCAGGAGTTGATGATCTGGATGGGTGCCTTCCAGCTCAGCATGTTCTGGGATTCTGTGGAAACCCCAGACCCATCTAACCCCAAACCGGACAAACGGGCCACGTGAAAGTCTGTGTCTGCCACGGCTGAACAGCTCCTCCTCTTTGTTTGCTTGCCCTTCCACTCATCACATCTCGGCTGTGGTAGAGTTGGGAACAGAACCCATGTCTCCCAAATCCCAGTCCAGTGCCTTAACCACCACATCCTTCCTGCTGAATCACACTGCAGGATTGTTTATCAGGAAGGAAATTCCCCCTCGAGAATACTCACTCTGAGTGTGCTGGTGGAACACAAATGCTTAGAAAAATACAAACAGACAGGCAATAACAACAAGTGATTTAAGGCCCTGCACACCAGGCTGAAGGCAAACAGCACATTGGGTTTCTTGTTTGCAGCAGTGTGAGTGAGGCACCACTGGGCAGGACATGACACAGAACACACAGCACATCTGGGTGGCCTCACAGGTGACAAGGGACTCTGAGAGCATCTCCCTCACAATTTAGCATGAGGTGCACGGTGCTCAGGGGCACTCAGGGTTAGAATCTTACCAGGCACTGTGAAGGTCACCTTGGGTAGCATCTCACACCAAGCTGAAAAGTGTCAGCAGCTTGTATGAGATACAGTCAGAATCAACCTCCACATGTTGTATGACCAAAGGGCCTTCACTGTCTTTAAGGTCTTTAATCAAAAATTAAAAAAAAACAACAGGGTGTGTGTGTGGGGGGGGGAAGATACCAAAAGTGGAACAAATATGTTTTAGCCTAAACACAGTTTATCCCATTGGTCTCCTAGAAAACAAAAAGGGCTGTAATTCATCTGTGATCTGCCCAAAGACACAAACCCACTGAAATGGCAAATTCATGGTCCAGGACTCTGAAGAATTTGGCTCTGCTCAGCAGTTGGACAAAAGAGAATTTCCCCACTCAGAAGCTGTGGCTTCCCAGGTTGTGTCCCATGAGACCCCACCACAGCAACCAACAAACACACACTTGGGCACATGCCCAGAACAAGGACAAGATTTCTCTGTATTCCCTCTAAATGTCGTTGTATGGAAATTCCAGCAGGACCTGAGGACTCCTGAGGGGCAGGGAACCAAACCCTCCCTCACAGTGTCCTGGGGTCAACTCTAGATGCCCAGGGAAGAGACAGCTCTTCCAGATCAGAGCCAAGGAGGACATGCTGAGCCTCTGGTGCCCAAGGCCACTGGAGAGCCCAGGGCCAGCACAGCCCCATGGACACAGGCAGGGTGCCCAGGCCCTGCTGGACACACCAGCCCCTCGGGAAGGCAGGCCTGGTCAGCTTGTGTTCTCCAGCATCAGCCCCTCTGTTTGCACTCTCAACTCCAAGACTGATCCCTGCTGTCCCCAGTCAGTCCAGAAGCAACTCTCAGAGCAAGTGCAGGGAGTACAGGAGCTGCTCTGGAGACACAAAGCCCCTTGAAGGGCACTTTGTGTGTGATCCATCCATCACATGCAGCATCTGCATCTCCTCTGACCATCTGGGCTCCCCTCCTGGTCAGGGGAGACACAGAGGCATGTCTGGGACCTCATCCCAACACGAGTGATGTGAAGAAGAGATTCACGGAGTCCCACATAACTCTCTGGTGGAGTCTGGGGAGTCTCAGTGGCCACCTCAGATGGAGCATCCACGTGCCACAGATGAATCCCTCTCCCTCCCAGTACTTTACCCTGAGCTGACGTTTGGGCTTTGCTGTCCCACAGCAGATCGTGGAACACACCAGACACAGGGGCAGGCACAGCATCACCTTCAAACAAAATCAAACCTCACAGCCCTGAGGTTTGGTATTTTAATCTAGATCTGCTCATTCTGTGTCACTTGAATTACCTACAGCTTTTTTATTTGATATCTAATGGACACAGACTCTTCTCAGGGTGCTCAGGGATGGGGCAATGGGCATGAACTGAAATATGGGAAATGGTATTTAAACATTAGAAAATATATTCTTTTTTGACCTAATGTATGAGTGATCAAACCCTGGAACAGACTGTCCAGAGAGTGTGTAGAGTCTCTGTCCTGACTGGACACAGCCCTGCACAACATGACTGACCCTGCTCTGAGTGTGGGGTTGGAGTGGGAGCTCTCCATGGGGCCCCTCCAACTTCATCTCTTCTGCCACTCTGTAGTGCAGCTGAAATTGCACACTGCAGTGCACCAAGGCAAAGGGTTCTGCAAAGAGCTCCCACACTGCTCCTCCAAGGACTGCTGCCTTTCCTGCAGAGCAGGTGGGGGCACTGCTGAGATCTCCATTTGGACACAGGTGCCAGGCAGGAGTTTTGCTTCATATTTAAGTCAAATAAATTAATGGTGTACACAGTCACCCTGATTAATGCAGGACTGAGGCAGAAAGGATGGATGGATGGATGGATGGATGGATGGATGGATGGATGGATGGATGGATGGATGGATGGATGGATGGATGGATGATGGATGATGGATGGAGGGATGGATGGAGGGATGGATGGATGGAAGGTGAGTGCCTGAGACCTGCCCTGCCTGCACTCACACCTGCCCCAGGGGTGAGGAACCTTCACATGGATGGGGATGGTGTGAACAGAGCTCATGTCCTGCTTCCCCAGTGACAGCTGAGGCCACAGCCACCACCAGACAGGGAACTGGAGGCCACTGGTTTCCTTCTGAGCAACTTCAGTTCAAGCAGGGCCATGGCTGGGCTGGAGAGAACAAGGGGCTCCTGACCCTCAGCTCTGGAGCTGTGCAGAGAAAAGCAGCAAATCTCCCTCGAGAGTCTGTTCACCTTCTGTGGGACCAGCTCCTGTGCTGGTATCTCAAGCCCTGCCCAAACTGGTGCTTTCCTCAAAGCCCAGCAGGCTCAGTGAAGTGACTGTGGAAAAAAACTTACCTCTCCTCAGAAAATGTCCCCAAAACTAAAAAACAGGTTTCTATTCCGCCTGGGTATGGCAAAAGATTTGAAAATGTGAAGTGAGAGTAGCTTCAATCTTTAGAAACAAAAAACAAATACTACAAGCAATGCTTATTTGTAGGCCTCTCCATACTGGGATTTTTAAGCCTATCTCACATTTTTGCAACCTGCCTTTTATTGCTTTATTACTGCAGAACATAAAGGCATGCACAGCAAAAGATACCAGAGAATCACAGAGTATCCTGAGTGGGAAGAGACTCATCAGGACCATCCAATCCAATTCCTGGTCCTGCACAGACACCCCAACAATCCCACCCTGTCCCTGTTGTCCAAACCCTCCTGGGGAGCCTGGGCAGTGCCCAACCACCCTCTGGGGGAAGGACCTTTCCCTGAGATCCAGCCTGACCCTGCCCTGACACAGCTCCAGCCCTTCCCTGGGTGCTGTCCGGGCTCACAGGGAGCAGAGATCAGTGTGATCCCCTCAGGAGGAAGCTGCAGATTGCTCTGTGGGTCTCCAGCAAAAAAAGGATTTCTCTGCAGGAAAAAAATATGACTTAAGACATGGATGAAAGAGCTATAGTCCTGGGAGTGCCTGCAAAAGCATCCTCTTAAAACCATGAGTGACTTTTCACTGACTTTTGCAGATTTTGGATCTGTATTTACACACATTTTGGCTTCAATTTACAGCTCCCCTCAGTCACAAAGCCAACACTTCATTCTTTATCATGCCCCAGCTAAGCTACACCACTGAAAATCTGTGCCTGAATTATGGCATCTCAGACTCCAGTATGTCCCAAATGACCTGCACCCTGAGCCCATCCACAAGCCAGCTCTGTAGAAAGATGTTATTTCAAAGTGGGGAGAAGTGATGAAGAGGCCTGTGGCCTCTTTGCACCTCAGGTTGAAATGCAAACAGCAGTTCCATCTATTTTTACAGGCTTCCCTTTATCATGTAAATCTTTCACCACTCAGAAACGGAAACTTCACTTTGCTGTGATAAAGATGTAGAAGAAAAAACACGAACAGCAGCAAAAAATAAAAAATAAAATTAAAATCAGGCAGCATTCACACAACACTGGGCCTGTGCATGGAGCCCCAGGGTGCCTGCCCTGCTCTCCAGCCCCCCAAAGCCAGCAGGGCTCCACAGGCCCTCACCAGCAGCCATGGGCTGCACAGAAGCCAAAGGGCCAGGACACAACCCTGCAGCTGAAAGCTTCCTCCTGTATCAATTCATTTTACTGCAGTTCATTCAAGGAGATACCTCTTCCTCTGCTTCACTTTATTGGAATTTCTAGTAAATTATGATTTTGATCATTCACGGGTGTAATTTAGTAATTTCACACCATTATGGCCACAATAAGACTTCTTGGAACCTCTGAGGGCTCAAATGAGAACACACAGTGCAGCAGGCAGCAGAGCCAGGCTGCTCCAGTGAACACCCTCTGCCTTCTCAGCTCGGACATTGAAACCAGAAAGCAGCTGACAAAACATCACCAGATGTCTATCAGAGTTTGCTCGATTCTCAAGGCCACCGCCCCCAGCACGTGAAACCCGCCAGAATGTGTTTTAATGGATGTTCCTGCACAAGTTTCTGACATCAATAAGCAAATTGTTGTGACACCAGGGGCGTAAATAAAAGCTGAACCCCTGCAGAAAGCCGTGCAGCTCTCCCTGCTCATCCCTCTCCTAGCCAGCGTCCCCCCCAGCACAGCCCCAGTGCGGCAGGCTGGCAGGGGCTGGGCTCCCTCTCACCTGTGCTCCCCGCGGGCTGGAGGCAGCAGGAGCCGCTGGTCTCTGGCACCCTCTGCTGACACAGCCCCCGGCCTGGCCCAGGGAGCGCCATCCAGCTCCCCTGTGCCACGGCAACATTCCAAAACTTAACCCTTCTGTGCTTTGTTGGGACAGATATTCTGTATAGTGATACTCATCACAGCTGGCCCTTCGCCCCTTGGTTTGCTCTGGGAAGTGCACACAGCCAGACAGGGAGGTGTCCTGCTCTCCTGTCTCTGGGGACACCTAAAACCCCTGAGTTTACCAAAAATCCCTGGCATTTATCACTCTTTCCACCTACCAACACATCCCAGCACCCTGCATGCAGCATCTATCTTCTCCCTTCTTTCTGAAGAGGTGACCAAGGAGGTGACTTACACACCAACGTTATTAATGTGCAGAACGAAAAGGTCAATAACCCAAAGCAGAGTGTTCTGGCTCAGGGATCAGGCAGGGACACCTGAGGGAACCAGCCCTGGGAGGGAACTGCCCCAACTCTGCCAGTCCCACGCTTTTGAGGCACGATTCCCTCAGCAGTCCCCACACCACACTTGTCCCAGAGCAGCTGTGACCACCCCTGCGACCACCCCTGCGACCACCCCTGTGACCATCCCTGCGACCACCCCTGTGACCATCCCTG
>VXBA01004955.1:706266-759809 GCA_013399895.1 Serilophus lunatus
CTGGACAGGGCTGGGCCGGGCTGGGCTGGGCCGGGCTGGGCTGGGCTGGGCTGGGCCGGGCTGGGCCGGGCTGGGCCGGGCAGGGCCGGGAGCAGCCGGAGCCTGCCCAGGATGGGGCCCTGCAGCCACAGGCCGGGGGCACAGGGGCACAGCAGCTTCCAGAGCACAGAGAGGAGAGGAAGGGAGAAATCATAGATCAGGCTGGGTTGGAAGGGGCTTTAAAGCTCATCCTGTCCTATCTCCCTGTCAGGGACATCTTCCACTATCCCAGGTTGCTCCAAACTGGCCTTGGACACTTCCAGGGATGGGGCAGCCACAGCTTCTCTGGGCACCCTGTGCTAGGGCCTCCCCACCCTCATTTCTTCCCAATATCCCACCTAACCCTGCCCTCTGGCAGTGGGAACCCGTTCTCCCTTGTCCTGTCACTACAGGCTCTTGGAGCTCCCGTAGCTGAGGTCTCCCTGGAGCCTTCTCTTCTCCAGAGTGAACAATCCCAATTCTCCCATCCTTTGCTCCTAGGAGAGGTGCTGCAGCCCTCTATAAAACCCTTCCTAACTAAGGGCTCCATGTACAGACCTTGCCCAGCCTTTGCTCCGTATGCATTGTAGAAATCAGCTCCACTAAAGACAAAACTTCAAGACCTGGAAGGAGCTCTTTAAAGTCTTCTTACAAAGCAGGATTTCTTGGAGGCAGCCACCAGATCCTGTCTAGATCTCCTTCTTTCTAGGAATGAATGACAAATGCTTCTCCTGCCCTCCCTCCCTCGGTTCCCCCCCGGCTCCGAGCACAGGGAGCTCTCGGGAGCGGATCATCTGCTCCTGCAACTCATGAGCTACAAATTGCAGCAACACACCAGGAGCTAAAATGAGTTTCCGAGAACAAAAACAGCTGGTAAAGAAACAAAAGCCAAATATCCTCCTGGCTGCTGACTGCATTCTTTTTATAATTTAGCTTAAAACAAAATTAAAAAAATGTGCTTGGAACCCAAACAGTCTCTAGCTGAAAATGTGGTGTCTAGCCTGAAAAACAGAGGCTTGTGGACACGATGCCAACAGCACAGGATTCCCATGGACCTGGTGTTTCTCAAGCCCTTAATGTGGTTCAACTTAGGCAAGTAGTTTTAGGATTCCCAGTTTAAAATCTACAACACACATCTGCAATCCATTCTCGTTTCTTATTTTATTTCTTACTTCTCCAACCAGCTCCAAATGGCTTTACGAGTTCCTGCAGTCCGGGACTGATCAGCCACTCCCGGGGCAGGAGTCCCCGGTCCCTCACAGGGGCTCCCTCTGCACGGGGAGCCAAAGCTGTGCATTTTGTCAGCTGGAATTCACCAGGAAAAACAGCAACTACCTGATCCAAAAAGGCTGTTTGGTGTGTTTAATGTGTGATTACAAGGCACAGGAAACTTGTAACGTGCAGCACTGACCATTTCCTCCACCTCTCCCATCAGCTCATCACATTAAATTGAAGGGGACTCCTCTACTAACAGGACCAATTTCCCACTTTGGAGAAGGGGACCTACTGTGGCTTCGGGGAAAACTTGGGAGAAATTTTCATCCAGCTGTATGGAAACAATTCCCATCTGAGAAACACCACTGGGTTAAAACCTGTAATGGAAGTCGCCAAAATTCAGAGTGCCAGGATTTGTCCCCTGCACCTGAGCTGTGTGGGATGGAGAGCAGACCAACCCACAGGTGTGGGGCAATTCCTGCTCTTGGCTTTCACAACGAGGCTCCCTGCACGTAAAACAGAACTCCAGGCACACAAGCCCAGTGAAGCTCCCAGGGTTCCAGTCAGCCTGTCATCACCCACCCTGGGACTGCCTCCAGCTCCCTGCCATTTCCTTCAACGTTGCTGGTGAGCTGCAGACCTGAGGAGGAGGAAATTAGAAGGGATTTGCTCATAAATGTTCCCCTGCTGTTGGTGGATGCAAACAAAACTTTGCTGGCATCACTCACACCCTGGCACCGTCAGCCAGAGGATCCAAGGCTGAGCAGGGAAGGGACAGGACTGCTCTCTGCAGTTTTTAATCTTCTGGTTTGAAAATCTCAGTGCTCCCAGGGTGAAGCCTGTGCAAAGATGAAAAGCAACAGACTCAAGTTTCAACCAAAGAATTTCTGCTTAGATGTTAAGGAAAATAAAATTCCCAGGAGTAGCCTAACATTGGGACAGGTGCCTGAGGAACTGTGGCATCTTCATCCTCACAGATCCAAGGGGGAACACGGCCTCAAGGAACCTGGTGTCACTGAAGTGTCCAGTCTTGAGAAGACAAGGCAAGGGTGACCTCCAGGTCCCTTCCTGCTTGAATCATGTTATTTTACTTTATGATCTTCATTTCTGGCTCCCCACAGTTCCCACGTGGCGTCAGTGGATGGGCAGGATGCAGTGTCAGCAACACCCAGCCACCAACACCCGTTTGGAGCTGAGCTCCAGGGAAGGGGCAGTGGCCAAACTCAAGCCAGGAAAGACAAAGAGGAAAACTGCAGGTTTAAAGGCAGAGAGCAGATGCTGGTGAAGGCTGCAGTGCTCTCCCTCATGGTGGACTCAACTCCACTGGTCAACTCCAAGGCAGCTACAAATCTCCCCAAGCAGGTTCCTCACTCACCCAGGGTCAGTGTGACCCTGCACCTACACATTTGTCACAGGGGGACTCACAGAAATCAATCTTTTCACAGCATTAGGAGGGAGTTATGAGTCCACAACTCTCCTTTGTGTGGCCTCTCCTCAGCTGTGACTGTTCAGGGTGTGTTAAAGCCATTCTGGGAATACCTAAAATGCAACTCATTCTTTTTCTTGAATGACAGAAAAGAAACACAATGCACGTCACAAAAACGCCCTCTCAGTGTGATCCCAGCACACAGATATCTGTACCTGGATTCAAAGGATGCAGTTCTTCTTTTACAGAACTCTGCTGCTTCTCATAAAATACAGATTATAGGCATAAGCTGTCCAAAGCCAACAGACTGCACAACCTGCAGCCTCTGACTTCTCTGTGTGCACCAGGACACTCACAGTGCTGAGAGCAGCCAAAGGAAGTTAATTTTGGTAAGAGAATGCCTTAAAGATCATTTGCAGCTTTCATTTATTTGCTTCCTGAGCCTCAGGAACTATAATTTTTTATTATTATTCAGCATTATAAGTTAATTTGCATTTCTGGCTTTAGATACCCATGAAACACTCCTGGTTGTAAGCCCTGTAGGTTTTAGGCTCACCCAGGTGATTTTAAATGTTCCTCAGAGGTAAAGCTGCATTATTCACTAGGAAGCCTCCTCCAAGGAGTTCTCTTCAAGGAAGTCATCTCTGTGTGTCTCCAGATGCTCATTCCTTCATCCAAGTCCAAACCTCTCTGAAATCTTTCCTGAGGAGTTTCCTCCCCATTATCCAAATGTCAGGTCCCACCGAGGCAGGAGGGAACACTGCTGTCATTCCAAAGGCTCAGACAAAAGGACAAACAAAGCCATCACCAGGGTGGCAGCACTGCACTGAGGGACTTCAGCGATGGAAGCCTTCCCAAAGAGAAGAAGGAGAACTCACTTAAGGCAGGATGTATGTCAGCAAAAGAAGGCAACAGGAGGAAAGAACGTTGTTCTTTAATATTCACATCATCTTCAAAAGCAAAATGAGTTACAACTCATTTAACCTTTTTGCAAATAGACATTTCCCAGTGTCAAATTATAAGCAAACAGACAGAAGCAGTGTTTGCCATCTAATGCACTGGGGGTTTTCTCGTGTCTGCAAGGTTAGTAAAAGATTGAAATCTGCTGTAACTGGGTTGGAACAAATTTTTATGACTCTTCTAAACTGATTTCGATTTTTTTAATAATATTTATAATTACTTTTCTAATTTTTTTATGCAGATACTTGAAAGTGACATCTCTGTATACAAGAACATCCCCCTTATCAAATGCATTAATAATGGTTCCATGACCCCTGTCCACATTAAAGAAAAGTATGAGCAAGAAGTGGGGACATCCACGAGTGGGAACCCAGGTACTGCATTATCTGATAGGAAAAAAGGGTCACAGCCCACTGGAAGGACCAGTGAAATTGTGCCTGAGATCATCCTAAAGATGCCACCACTGCAAGGAATCCTCATTCTTTACTGTCTGAAAAGCAAGGAGTCTCCTTCAAAGATTTCTGCAGAAATGGCTCATGTTTTCAGGGCAGAAGCAGCTTTCATCAAACTTAAATATTCATATTTTCCAACACAGTCTCAGGACCACAACAGAAACTTTTGACCTTCAAATCAGCCACAGTTCTGCACATCTTTCAGGAGAGAAAGCACAACAGCCAAAGAGGCCCCGGTGAGGTTGGAGGCCAGAGCTACAGGGCAGGTAGAGAGCACCCCTCAAAGAGGGGGGAGCCCCACTCCCACCTGGGAAGGCTCCAGGTCACACCTGCAGGGGCTGGTGCTGGGGGGAGGATGTTCAGCTCCCTGGAGGACTCTGGTCCATCCCTCACTGCTCCAGTGAGGAGGACCCTGGAGGAGGAATGCCCAGACCTTTGGAAAAAAGCCCAGAAGCTCCTGTTCCTCTGCACAGCCCCCATGGCAGGCACAGTATCACCTTGGCATCTCTTACTGCTGCCTTTGTGACTTCCTCAGACACATCTGCCCTGATGGGGAGATCCATCAGCCCCAGTGGCGGGCAAAGATTGCCCTTTCTTGGGGCTGAAGGACTGGTTGCCTCTTTCAGGCTTCAGGAGACCAGGCCAGTGGTTCAGATGAGGTCCTATGGGAGCAGACAGGACAGAGGGCAGGGCTCACACTGCTTGCTCATGAAGGGGCTCCACTGAGGGAACACAAACTCTGTGTTTGTGGTCTTTATTGACTGTCCCAGGAATGGCAAAGCTGCAGCCAGAGGACAAACATCTCCTCGTTATCAGCCCACCCTAACAGTGAGCTGATAATGGAAAGATGGAAGAACATCCCTCCAGTTTCCTGTTTGAGTAACGCCATCCTCACTGTCTGATCTCACACTCAGAACACCAGGCTGCACCCAGCCCAGCTTTAGTGCTTCTTTCATGCTTTACATCCTGCCTTCACCCTCCACATGTTTTCCATCTACAGCTCCTGAAGGTAAGACATGAGCTTTAGCTATTTCACATCCCAACATCTCCAGGGACCTTTGATATTCTCCTCCAGGTGGCTGGGTGGGCAATAACCTTCTTCCCACATCCTTTACACTCTCAAATTCTGATGAATCCAAGTTTGGCCAAATTTAAAATGAAATATGGATAAAATTGCTTGCTCTAGCTTCTGCTTTTTGTTTTGTTTTGTTTTTTTGTTTTTTTGTTTCCATGGGCCCATGCTGGAAAAGGATGGAAAAATCTTGGCAACAAGCTTGTATTTAGTATAAAGTATGTCACTTAATTTGCCTGCCAGTGCTGGTACAGTGGCACATTCTCAGGCAGCTGCACTTGTAAGGACATTAATGAATGGCATGAAAGCACATCAGAGAACTGGAGAAGAGCAGAGCTGGAAGGGCTCTTAAGAGCTCATTTAATCTTCCTCTGGTGCTTCAAGGCAGAGTCAACAGTAGCTCCCCCATTTGCTACAAAGAATTACCTCAATCCAGCCTCAAAACCTTTCCAACACTGATACTCAATAGCTCACCAAGGGACTCAATTCCAGTGGCACAAGAAGAGGCTGAGGGAGCTGGGGGGNCCAGGGGAGGCTTAGGTTGGATATTTGGGCAAATTTCTTCACTGAAAGGGTTGTCAAGCCTTGGCACAGGCTGCCCAGGGCAGTGGTGGAGTCCCCATCCCTGGAAGTGACCCAGTATCATGTGGATGTGGCACTTGGGGCCATGGGGCAGTGCTGGGGGAATGGTTGGACTCCATGGTCTTGGAGGTCTTTTTTAACCTTAATGATTCTGTGATGATTAAGTTCTACACAAAGAGACACAGAATCAAATGGAATCTCCTGAGCTGGAAGGGACCCACCAGGACCATCCAGTCCAACTCCTGGCCCTGCACAGACACTCCAACAATGCCCTGGGTAGGTCCCAAGAAACCAGAACACCACATCTCTGAAGCCTGGAGGTGGATAAGCAGGAAGTCTCTCCATGATGGTGCCAGACAGAGAAAGAGGCTTCTCTTGGTGTTCCCTGAAACGCTGATGAGGCAATAAAACCATCCAGGAGAAAATCTTTAGTGACAGGCAAGACATGGAAATATGTGGTGATTAATCTTTTGATCAATCCTTTAGGAAGAAGGGTCACGTATCAGAAATGCAAACCAGGCAATTTATCTGCTGTATGGCTATTGTGACTGCCCCACCCCTGGGAGTGTCCAAGGCCAGGTTGGAGCAACTTGGGACAGTGGGAGGTGTCCCTGCCCATGGCAGGGGGTGGGACTGGATGAGCTTTGGGGTCCTTCCCAACCCAAACCATTCTGTGACTCTATGATTCTATAATTAAGCAATATGCAGTTCTTAATGTTTAATTACATGTAGCTGAAGTGATGGTTCTCTGAAATGCCTGAACAGCCTCAGGAGGCTTTTTTGATGACAACCCAGCAAGGCAGCACAAATTGCCACAGTTCCCTATTGCACCAGGCCAGCATTACACCTCCTTCTGCAGAAGTTCCATTTCAAAGAGCCTAAAAGATGAAAGAAACACTGACTAGATCTACATCCAATACCAAATTCCAATGTCCCTGCAGCAATAAGGTGGTGCCATGTTATTGTCCTGAGCAGTCTGGAAACCAGCACAAACCCAGCCCTCATTCTTCACCTTTATAAATGAATACAAAAGTCACAGTAACACAACAGCTGTTCTTCTGGCCGAGAGTAAGAGTGATCCACTCGTGTGCTTTTAGCAATAACTGCAGGAGGAGAACCCCTGGGAAACAGGTAGGTCATATCAGCAAAAGCTTCACGTGCCTGTCATTCCCTTGTGTTGCTACAGACCTGTTTATAAATCACAATTCAACCCCACTTATTATTATACCATCATCCAGAAGTAAATAAAAGCATCTCTGTCCAGACTTCATCATCCTCAACAGTCAGTTTGAGGTGGAAGGGACCTTAAAGATCACCCAGTTCCAAGCTCTTGCCAAACCATTGGTCAACAGGGTGCTGTCTTGCATTTCTCCTCATCAAACACAAAGGGTCCTGGGCATAAGGACATGCACAGACTGAGTGAAGAAAGTAAAGCACCAAGTGAAGGCATTAAGGTAATCTGACTAGAGAGGGGATTGTGATGGTAATTTAGAGAAGGAAATAGTCAATTATCAGCTGAGAAGTTACAGAGCCAACCTAAGACCCCCTGAACTAAACTAGATGGACAGATTTGTTTTCATAAAGACACTCTGTTTGAAAGTTTCAGATTTGTGTTGAAGTCCATCACACAAGGACTTAAGGAATCATCTCATATAGGCTGAGATCCCAGACCGTCTCCCTCCTCCCCAGGTACCTCACATGGGAGTGCAGACATTCACACACCTTCTTCCCAAATTTCTGTTCAGCTTGATCAGGGAGGAGGAAGAAGAACTCCAAGGGAGCAGAATGCTGTGAGAAACAGCAGCTACTGCCCCACATGTGGAAATGGGCAGGAGTTTGTCACCCACCTTCTGCCAGAACCACCTCTCAGCCTTGGCTGATTCTCACACCAGGGCTGACAAGTGCCAGTGCCCACTCCCCAGTAATCCATAGCCAGGATTAGAGGAGGTTTTGGGCCAAACCCCCTTACTCCAAAGGAAAGCAGGTTGCACACAGAGGCTCCCTCACATCCATTTGCAGCTGCACAGCATGGTCTGAGCTCTGCAGAGCTGGGGAGCAGCTGTGCTTTAGGTGCCCTCCTTCTAAAGAGAACATCATGTTCCCTTCTGCAGGAGCCAGGAGCTTTGCCCCTGCTCCAACCACATGCCTGTAGCCCCCTTCCAGGCTGCAACTTGTGTGTATCCTGAAATGACTTCTCAGAGCATTCTTTGAAAAGCCCTCCACTAACACAAACATCTCAGCCAGGAATGGGCTTCTCTGGATCTCGCTCACAGACTGTTACTAAAAACTGCAGCAGCACATTTTTCCAGCCTTTAGGAATAGTGCATGTGGCTGGATTTTATTTCTGTAAGGACTGTGCCTCAGGATCATTCTTTAAAACTACTTCCAGGCTTGGGAAGCATCTCACATGTAATACCTTTCCAAAATCTCAATATTAGATTATCACTGCACACAGTGAGTAAAAACTGAGACCCTTAGGAAAATACTTGCAAACCTGTGCTCAGCAGGATTAGAGAAACTACAATGTGATCCAAATCTGATCAACACAACCTCACTGAAAGTTAACTCTGATCCCTCTCTGTCCATGGCAGGGGGTTGGAATAGGTCCCTTCCAACCCAAACTAGTCTGTGGTTCTGTGATACTGTTTATTCTCACAATTTTCATGTGATTCCTGGAATAGTCACTCGAGCTCCAGCTCAGAATGGTGCTGCCCTACACATCTCACTTCCACTTGTTTGACGGAACAAATGTGTAGTACATAAAATGCATCCCAACTGGGCAGGACTGGAAATGACCCTGGGTGGGCAGTAAACAGCATCATCTTGCAATCAGGTAAAGGGTTTTAAAAAGGGACCAATGGTCTTGACCAAGTTTCAACACAAATTCTTCCAGCAGGAATTCATATGTCTGTTTTAAGAGAGGGCGTGTGAGAGGCAAAACCCCCTGTTTCTGGTTTGCACATCAGCTGCAGTGGTGGTGATGCAGGACAGTCAGGAAAGAACACTCATTTCCAGGAGCCCCTTGACTGGAGACTTCCATCCTATGAGATCCCTCCCTGCAATTACAGCCAAGCAGAAGCAAAGCCAGGAACTCTCCTGCCTGGCCCTTCACAAAACTTAATTCCTACTGTGTGTAGATGGGTGGAATCTCACATGGCCTCAAAGGACAGCAAAGTTCCCTCTCCCTAAGGCTGCCTGACACCACTCCTGGAGATTCCCACGGATGACCCAGTGCTTGAGAGCACAGCACAGGGATGTCCTTGGGCAGCTACACCTCCTGCAAACAAGAGATCATTAAAGAAAAGCAGTAGCTTAGTTTACTTAAAATTGCTGGATTTACAGCCTTGGAGCCAAGGACACAAACGAAGTTGTGAGGGCAATGAGCAGGACAGTTAATCTGCCATCAAAATCCCACTTATCCCAGTTGATTAGTTCATTGGTTATAAGTAAGATTTTACTGATTGTGCCATTGAAACCTGTAGTTATTTCTGCACCTGGCTCAGTTCAGTAACGTGGGCAAAGAGCTCAAGTGCCATCTCCCACCTGCCAAATGGGAAGGGTGTTCTCCAGCTCCCCTCACACTGAGGGCTCTGGGTGCCAGGGGCACTGCTGGAGCCAGACCTCCCAAAGCCCTCAGTGCCAGCCCCTCCTGCTGGGAACAGTGGCACTGGCTGGCTGCTGGGAGCTCTGGGAAGTGTGGCACAGACATGTCATGGACTCTTTTCAAACTGGGCACTTCAAATTCACTTACAGGACACAAGCTTTGTATTTCCTTCTGGAAAATAGGTATTTTAGGTGAGCACACACATCAGCTCTCACCTGAGCACAAACCTAGAGGGACTGAGCTGTAGCCTTTCCTCTGTACCACCCTGGGCAAGGTGACTCAAACAGAGAGAGGGGGTGAACCTTCCTCACTCCCCACCTCCTGTACCTGTGCCTGCCCTCCGTGGCACAGGGCACCTGCTGAACAGCAGTTCTCAGGTGTCTTCACTTTCCCAGTGAAGTCATGGACTGAAACATCCCACTTCCCTCTGGTTCTTGCAAGACCCTTCACAGGACCAGAGCAGCAAATTTCACTTCAGTTCCCTCCTGCCACAGTTTCTGCTGATAACTCAGCCAACCAGCAGCACTTCTGAAGAAATATTATCATATAAAGCAGAAGCAAAATAGAGCAGTAAAAATAAAATAAACTGAAAGGGAGAAATGATTTCACTATTTAACCTTGTTAGCACAGTGGAAGAAATATTCTGGAGGCAGTGAAAGACCCCAGGTCTCAAGGCTCAGACACCACCAGTGCTCTTGCTGAAAGCAGTATTTTAACACAAATGCTAAATTAAGGATGGGGTATTTTGTCTTACCAGGCATTTGGTGGCTGCTTCTGTCCACACCTGTGGGCAGAAACACCGATGGAGACACACAGGTGAGTGACACACTCACCTCCTCCACATCCCCCAGGAATCTGCTTTTGTATGTCAGTGCAACACTGGAGTCAGTGTCAAAACTAACACTTCTTTTTAATCCTGAAACACTTTTCACACTGAGTTTGTGACATGACACTGATCTTCCACAACTTTTTTTAAGAGATTTACATTAGAAATTGGATGCTGAGAAAAACAGAAATAGAATCAACAATTTGATTCTTTATGGTTTGTGATTGGCTTCAATAAATTTAGGATTATTTTTTTAAAGTGCTCAGTGAACCACAGACAGGTTCCTGAAAAATAAACTTTATTGGACTAACTTGAAGGATTAACTCGGATTTTTAATAGAACTGCAAAATTCAGGTAAAACACACAACATCATCCTATAAAATCCTGTAGTTAGTATTTACTTAGATTCCTTTGGAAAGATGCTGTTATTTGGCTCCATCTTTCTTAGACAACTCTGAACAACTGGTAAATATGTTAAAAATTGAGCAGATGATCCTTATTCAGAGGTTTTGGCAGAAGGCCACAGAACCAAAGAAACCCTGAGTAACCTCAAGCTTATGAATGAAAAATAAAGGAAGTCTGAGAAAAAAAAAAACCTAAATGCACTGCAGAGAAATATCCTGAAATAAATGGATATCCAAGAGCACAGCAGTGTGTTACAGCATCTGGGGGTTCACAGAACAGGGGTGACACAGGATCCATGGAAATGTGTGCTCTGGGCTGCACATGCAAAGTGCTCCAGAGGCAGATCTGAGCCCTGTGTTGGGATTCTCACCATCATGCACCTCCTGAAATCCCGGCATCTCACCAGGCAACCACTGCTGCACAACGTGCTGCAGCCACAGAGTACCCTGAGCTGGAAGGATCCACAAGGACCAAATCCTGGCCCTGCACAGGCCCATCCCCAAGAGTCCCCCCTGTGCCCCAGAGGATCATCCCACCCCTCCTGCAGCTCTGGCAGCCTTGGGGCTGTGCCCACTGCCCTGGGGAGCCTGGGCAGTGCCCAACCCCCCTCTGGGCAAAGAAGAACCTTGGCCTGAGATCCCCCCTGACCCTGCCCTGACACAACTCCAGCCCATTCCCTGGGCTCCTGGCCCTGCTCACAGACAGCAGACACTGGAGCTGCCCCTCAGGAGAAGCTGCAGCCTGTGACAGGATCAGAAGGCAGTGGAGGCAGTACCTGAGCACAGTCACAGCAGTGGGAGACACGACTTGAACAGTTCAAACCTCCAGAGTAAAAGACCTTATAGGCAATACCAAGGACCACAGCAGCAGGCAGGCACAGCAGCAAGGAAATGAAGCAAGAGCAAAAGACAGGCTGAGTATCTGAGAAAAAAAAATCTGAGAGTGAGAATCCAAACAAGGAATTGGTCCTCAGGGAAACAGTGGAAGCGCTTTTGCGTGGGTATTTTATGAGAGACTGGGCATCCCACCAACAAATGTACTGCAGGAAAGAACCAGACAATGGCAAGGAAATGGATTAAACGTGTTAGCAAGACAATTTCCAGATCTGATTTCTGCAAAGAGAAGACCATGACCTCACCACTGGATCTGTGGTGTTACCATTAAGTGCTGCCCCATAGGAGCCCCACGTCCCTCACTACCATGGGCATGGTCTTAAGACAGACCACACCAAAGGCTGGAAGGGATCTGGGAGTGTCTCTTCATTGTTATTTTATTTTCCTATTAATGATGGGTCAATTTATGTCCACGGATTTTGTAAGGCAGAATTCACCAGGGATACTGAGGAGGGGAAAACTGAGACACAGAATAAAGCTTTTGGGGAAAACAAGAAGTCTGAACTTGATTAAAAGGAAAAAAAAAAGCCAGAGGAACATAATATTTAAAGACACGTATGGGGGAGAAGCAACTCCTTTCCAAGGACAGATGGCAGCAATGGAAACATGGAAAATGGCTGGCTGGCCAAACTGCTTTCTGTGTTTGCTTCATCCTTTCCAGTTCACTCCAGTTCACTGGGGAGCAGCAGAAGCGCCAGCAGCTTTTCCATGTGGAGGGTTCCCACCACTGTCACAAGCACAGAATCCATCCTGGCACCTCCCAGGATCCCACCAGGTCTCTGGGTACCCACCACCAGCCACTTCAGATGCAGCTGTGGGAGAAACCAAAAACCAGAGCTTCCCTTTCACTGGTTGACTAATGGGGGTTGGCCACAACATCCAAATAAACAGATGCTTACCAAAGGGATGAACTGTTTAACCCAGAGACTAACTCGCTGTAAACACAAACTGTCCCATCCTTCCCCTCAGGTATGAGGGAATTGTTCCCCTGTGGGGAACCTCAAAGTGTTGAATTTATTGACACCTCAGTGAAGCACCCACAAAAGTTGGCCATCAGGGCAGAGGACTGTGCAGAGCTGCCATGTTAAACCAGGACTCAAACACACAAATCTCATCTCAATATTCCAAGTTTCTGTCAGCATTCCAGGTCAGCTTTACACTGACTCTGTATAGAACAAGGCTGTGGTCTCCAGAGCAAGGGTTCACATTAGCTCACAATAGACTTTTGCTGAATATTTAACTCATTGGGTAGGAAGCCCATCTTCCTGCCTAGAGAGAAGGCTTGAGACTCTCTTTGATCTGTGTTTTACCATGTCTTTATTTTTCTATCATCTCATTATTTTTGTTGTGCTCCCCAAAGGTACCAGTCCTTTCTGTGAGCTCCTGGCTGGGTTACTGCAGAGAGGGAGGTTCAAGATGCTCCACAGGAGAGCAGTACCTTCCCTGCCTTCCCATGGTCCTTCCAGACCGAGGGATCATGGAGCCATGTCCTGTCTCCAATGTTGGGCAATAGCAGATGCCAAAGGAATGGGATTAAAATGGACCATATGTGAAGAGACGCTTCCCAGACACTCTCCCAGCCTCTAGAATTCTGCTTCACAGGGAATTTGAGACAGAGATGGAGACTGTGCTTGTAAAAGTCTTAGTTGGAATTTTATTCCATCAATTTGTTCAGCTGCCTCTTGAATTCACACAGCTTTAGCATTTGTACCACCCTGCACCAAAGCTTTCCTTAGCTCCTCCGTGGTACATGAAAAAGCACCACCCCACAATGGATCTGGGAAGATCTGAACCTTTCCACTGTTATTTTGAAGCTCTAAAACTCTGGTATCAGAAGAAATTGTTCACAATCTCTCTCACCTTAGCCTGGAGAGGAGGAGGAGGCTCAGGGGAGAGACCTCATCACTCTTCACAACCCCCCGGCAGGAGGGTGTAGCCAGGTGGGGGTTGGTCTCTTCTCCCAGACAACCAGGGACAGCAGGACAGGACACAGTGTCAAGCTGTGCCAGGGGAAGTTTAGGCTGGATGTTAGGAAAGAATTCTTCCCAGAAAGAGCAAATGGCCATTGGAATGGGTTGCCCAGGGAGGTGGTGGAGTCACTGGCCCTGGAGGTGTTTCAAAGCAGACTGGATGTGGCACTGAGTGCCAGGGTTTAGTTGATGAGGTGGTGTTGGCAGTAGGTTGGACTTGATGATCTCAGAGGTCTTTTCCAACCTAGTGGATTCTGTGATTCTGTGAAACATCTCCTGTTCTTTATTTCACTAATAATCAGCTCTATAGAGAGGCAGCAGATGGGAGCCTCAAACCCAACTCCATCCCACTGAATTGTCACAAGAGCTGAAAAGCAGCTGAGAACAAAGAAACAAAATGCAGAACTGAATGTTGAGAATGCACAGGCTTCTAAATTTGAGCCATTTTTCACAGCAACAAAGTTCTGATCAGCAGATATTTCAGGAATGCTGAAAGATCAGATTTTATGAATATAAAGCTCCAGGGAAGTTTCCTTTATTTTTTTTTGGCTGTTACATCAGAAGAAAAACTCCAGCAATTCCTTTTTTTTTTTTTAATGTGTCCAGAAAAAGAACTGGACACAAGAACATCAAATGAATCCACTTCTGTGATTAAGCAGAATTTGAACACAGATCATCCTGGAGAGCTTTGGGCAGCTCATGGATTTCCAGTGTCCGGGCACACAGCCCACCACGTGTGTTGGTACCTTTGAGGGGCTTTGAGAGATGAATGCTGGAGGCTGTAAGACAGTTCAGACTTGGCTCTCCTTTCCATGAATTCCAACAGGAGTTAGTGAGGTGATTGGATAAACCCTGGTATCATTAAGACAGTGTAATCATAAGGCATTAATTGCAGCATCTACCATGAAACTTGTCTAGGTCATCTGCTCAAAGGAAAGAAAGATTAAGGCTTCAGCTACATGAATCTGCTGAGGCCCTCAATGCCTTTTCATCATATTTAACCTGCTGCCCAAAATGATGGAAGGGAAGTCCAGAGCCTCAGAGAAACATAACCATGTACAGCCCCCTACATTTAATGCTGCCGTTTCTCAAGGAGTTAATAAATATCAAATGAATAGGAGAGCTGGCGTCTGCCACCAGCATGGATTGTCATTTAAATCCTTTCCAATTACAAGAACAATGAGAGCATGTGCCTGGAAAGGACTTCAGGGAGCCATATCCTTTTAACCTCCCCCAGCAATTTGGTCAAGGGCTCTCCAGGGAATTGGGCAGGGTGGGAAGGGTGGGAGGTTGGCTGCACCGGGGAGAGAGGCAGGAACACTTCCAGAAATCACAGGCAGGCCTTGCTCCAAGAATGTGCTTAATCTTCAGCAACAAGGAGTTAGGGAAGGAGGGCTGTATGAACAGACACGGCAGCTTTCCAGGATTGCCTGTGCCACTGTCACTGAGCAGGAAAAAAGGAAAGTCACACAAACCCCTTTACACCATTTCCAGGTCCCACCAAAGCAACTCATATCAATTACAGCAAAATCGACTTTTAAAGTTTGAAGTTAAGAAATACTTGAAATGAACCACAAGTTCAGGGGCATTATTAGGTCAGGCTCAGCTGTGTTACAACATCATGTTTTCCTTTCCTTTTGCTCTGTTCAACAGAAGTGGGTATTTGAGAAATGTACCTTAATTCCAACCTGCATTTACTCCATATGTCAGTCATGACATTCAACAATGGACTGATTTAGGAGCTTTGGTGTTGCTGCACTGTTAGAGTTGTGGCTGCAGCTCCAGAAGGCAGAATACACTGGGGAACACTTGGGAAGACAAGCAACACCTTCTCTTGTCAGTCAGAGACCAAGGAAAGATGAACCACTCTCACCTTTTGATGCTTCACATTCCTTTATATTTTTTCATACCCATGAATTCTCCATAACCCAAGACTGCACTTCATGATTGCTTATAAATTATGACACAAATGTTGCCTGGTATTGTGGAGAATCTGGATGGGCTAACAGGACACAGAAGAGACCTATCTTCCAGAGGATGACATGGAGTCTCCATCTACAGATGGTCCAACAGCACCTGGATACCTGCCAGCTCCTTTTTGGCAACAAAAGGACTAAGTAAGAACAAATGAAACCTTGGGAGCAACAGTGTACACCCCCTTATTGCATTATCTTTGGCAGGGATGGCTCCCAGACTCTCAGGAAACCCCCTCACTAACACAGAGCACTTCAGCATCATTGCACTACGTGGGCATGTCCAGTTCTTGAACATCACACCAACACTTGCCACTGGTGGCCAGGGAAGGATGTCCCCCTTGGCTCAAAACCCACCCTGGGCTCATTGGAGCAGACCCAGGACATGCATCTACTGAGCCATTTCAGCAAAAGGTTGGCTACAAGATAATGCACAATTCCTCAGCTGGCACAGACTGTAACCACCTTGTTCCAGCCTCCCACCCCTCCCCAGGGCAGGGATCCTGCCCATCTCCTGCTGTACAGGGTTATCCAGTGCATCCCTGTGGGATTTGGTGTGAGCACACATGGGAGACAGAAGAAAAAACGAAGCACATTTTACTTTGCAACCCATTCTGCCTGAGGGGTTCTGGCAAATCTGTTCCCACACTCAGCAGAGTTTGGCTTGTCCATGGTTAAACCTCAGCAGCTCCTTGACAAGTCTTGTAACAGCAAAAACCAGACCAGGAAAAAGGGAAAGTGCTCTCAAGGGTTTTCCTCTGAAAGCAATTTCCCACTGATTACTCAATAGTAACATTTGAATTGACTGATTTGGTTTTAGCCAGGCTCCTGTTTTGGTAGGGTGTCTAATCTTGTTTTGTCCTGTAGCTCTCTCATATCACTGTGAGACACCAGCTGCAGGTTCTGTGTCACCTCCTTTCAGGTATCTGTGTCTCCTACAGTCAGTCCTGTTGTCAAGGGACACACACTTCATTCATTTTAGGATAAAACCCATGTGCTTTCAGACCCATGCCTGGACACTTCTCCCCACTGCTGTGCAGCCCCTGGGTGACCAGCTCTGCAGGCAGAGCCACTGCAGATGCCCACAGTCAGTCCCACTCTAATCCAAAGGTACAGTGACAGGTCTGACTCCAGGCAATGGAAAGAGACTCAGGACTTGGGCACCACTGAACTCCCCAGGAGGCCCATAAGCCCTGCAGTTCTCCTGGATGGGAACACCAGGGGAGGGGGACCCAAAAGAGACTCAAAACCCAATGAAACCCCACAGCACACACAGAGCACAGCAGCAGAAGGTTCATACTGCAACAGGTGAACATTGTCCAGGCACACAACTTGTTGATCCCAAGCTATTTTCCCTCCTAGAAGAGGCACAAATAGTGACAGACCAGGTTTACAGACCCCCAGCAACAGACTGTAACGTCCCTGTGGTTTGAAATTGCTTGTGATTTTACAAAGCTTTATCTCAGCAGGTATTTCCTTGATGGAAATTGCAGACTGAATTACTTGAGAAAATTCCTTCATAAGCATTTCCTCCATTCCTACAACACGTGTGTTTTCCATCCCTGGATGTGGCTTTGCCATTCTCATCAAAACCTCTGCAAACCCAGCCAAGTGGAGAGCCCCAGAGAAACCTTGCAAATGCTCAGTGAAGAACAGCTAGAAGGTCAAACTGGAAATTCTTTAAGAGTCCTAAACTTTTCCTGCAGCCACAACTATTGCTGTTGCAAGGTATTACTCAGCAGGAGATTTGCTTATCCCAGTTCTGCAAATACCAAATACCCAAATGCAGGACTAGATCCTGACCATGGAGTGATGTTTGAAGGTCATCCCTGTCCCCAGTAGCTGTCACAGAACATCACTGCACTCCTACCATTACCATAAAACCTGAACACAGCCCAGGGAAGGCAGTCTAAGTCCTTGCTCCTTCTGCCACCCTGCTCTCTTTGGTTACTGACCCTCAGGTTCCCAGTTTGCAGATGAGGGCTGAGCTCAGCCAGGGGATGGCAGATCGCTCCCTCCCTGTTGTCCAAAGGAGCAGCTGTACCTGCACCTCTTCTGCAGAACCTGCCACACCAACACGGACATGCTCTCATCCCAGTGGACCTGCTCATAAACCATGCTTTTAGTAGCATTTCCTCTGGGGGACTCCTCCAAGTCACCCAGGTTCCCTCACTACTCAGCATCTCTGTTTGTGCTGGGCACCCTGTGCACCTTCCCTCAAAGAAAGTGCTGAAGACAACAATCTCTAAACCCAACTTCAATTCTCATCCAAATTCTTTCTCACTTTGATGACCATCTTCTGGTTTCACCTGAACAGAGTCAAAGCTTGTCAGTGTGCCCCTGACATACTGACACTGATCCAGCATCACCAAACCCCCTGAGATCCTTCTGCAGCACCCCTCTGCCCCAGTGTTACAACCAGAGAACTGCTAAGTGGGAGAAGACCTTTCAGCCTGTTCCAACGCTTGACAACCCTTCCCATGACAAATTTTTTTCTAATATCCAGTGTAAACTTTCCTGGCACAACTTGAGTTACCTCTTGTCCTGTCACTTTTACCTGAGAGAAGAGACTGACCCCCACCTCACTACAAGCCCTTTTCAGCTTGTTGTGCTGTAGAGAGCATTAAGGGACAAGCAAAGCCTGTCTCCATCCTGCTTTCAGTACTTCACAACAGCCAGGAAAGAGCTGAGGAGATGTTGCCCACCTTCTGCCAGGAAACATTAACAGGCTCCTGGAGCTCCTCAGATTTCTTTCCATGCTCTGATTTCTTCCCATACATAAAGGCCATGGAGTTCTCCTCAATACTGGGCTCTTCTAACCTCACCCCCTGTTCCCATTTCACTCACCAGGGATGGAAAAGTTGGGAACTAGAAAGCAGACAAAATCAGACCTACCCCAATTCCATGCCCACACAAGCATGTTTTCATGCCAAAGACAAGGAGCAAAATCCTCCAGGTCAGGACTCCCACTGACAGTGATAAATGGTCCGATTTCAACAGACAGAATCAAAAGAGGAGGCACAGCTTTACCTGCTCCCACGGGAAAAGGCAGAGGGCCATGGTTTGACTCAGGAGACACCTCCACCTTCACCCACACTTTTATCCATCTTGAGTTTACAAGTGACTAAATCAACATCTCAAACCTGCCTCCTTCAGCTTCAAGTGTGAAACACAAACCATCCATGAGCAGCCCATCTGTGCAGGGCAGCCTTTAGGAAATGGAGCTGACACAGATGGGACACATCACACGCTCCCTCCTGTCATATCAACACACCAGCCCTGCAAATCTGCCCAAAATAAACCCAAACTGACAACACATTCTGTCTGAGGCCAGCAGGGCTGTGGAAGCAGAGCATGTACTTGGCAGGGTGTGGATTGTTCTCTCCATTTTTAACAAGCAACTCACTCATAAATGGAAAACTTGTGAATGTTTAAGTCTTGTGCTGTGTTCAGATGTCTGCAGGATTGTATTCAGCAAAGTCTCCTGGAGGGATCAACTAATTGGCCTTCAAATTCACAGACATGGAACCGTAGGTTGCTTCAAAACTAGCAGGACATGACACAGCTTTACAATCCACAGTGGGGACAAACTCTGGTCTGGAACATTTTCTAGCTCCATTAACTCTTCACCAACACATAAAAATAACACTTTAAAGATGTTTATTTTTACAAGTTACATTAGGTGAAGAATACAGCTGAACAATATGGCTGAACACATATGGAAATGTTTAAGCAGCAGCTCTATTCTCTGTCCAAGATGTCTGTAGACAAACACAACAAACTGAAGTTACACACATGACAACTCAATGTACTACACCAAAAAAAGAGTGTTTTCAAAAAAAACAAACTTTGGGTTTTCTTGTAGGAGGAGCATCTGAGAGAGGAGGGAGAAGCTGGAACAGGCAAACACAGAAACAGCAAAATACAGCTCAAGAGAATAAGGCACCAAAGATGAGCATTGCCAAGTCAGAGCCCACCTTCCCCTGGCTGGTGCTTCAGGCAGAGAACTGAGCAGCTCTATCCCCAAACACCCCCTGATTCTGCCACAACCTGCAGTTCAGGATTTCCACACACCATGTCTCCTGTGTTGGTACAGAACAGACTTTGTTGATCTTCTTTCCAAGAATGCATCCAACCCCTTTCCTGCAAACCCTCAGCACCAGAGCCCTGTTGCACCAGCTGCCACACGGAGCTCAGGCAAAGCTGTGTCTCCTTTTCACTGAACTTGTCACCCCCATTTGATGGGGAATTGAAGGGAAATGGGGAATGGCTGCTGACCCCGTGCCCCACTCCTTTCCTCAGGCCCAGACATTCTGCATTTGCAGACTGTTCCAGACCCTGTTACTGGGGGAGGCAGTACCTGCTTTCTCTTACACAGCTTTCTCACACTGCTCCACAGTTACTGATGCAAAGTTGAAACTGCTGGTTTATTTTCCAATCCCACAGGACCATGAATTAGGTACTTTTGCAGCTTTAGAGTTGACTTCACCAAAGTGCTTCCAATTCCCTCAGCCTTTGCTGTTTCTCCCTCCATTTTCTCCCTCAGCCCACGGGTCTCCCAGACCCCTGTGTCACCCTCACAACACCCACCCTCCACTACAACCACCACTGCTGCACATTGTGCCACCTTTTAACCAGTTACTGGTTTACTAGAGAACATTCTCTTATCCCCAGGTAGATCAGCTGCTTTAAGATGCTGTGACAAAGAACCAACTCAGAAGCCGTTTGAAAACCTGCTCTCTAAAAGGAGTGAGGAGGTTTTAATTGAAAGGTTGCATACAAGTGTAAATGATCCAACAGTTTCTCCCTGGGCTCCCACCTCCTGGCCCCTGCAGGCAGGTATTGTTCACTGCATTCTTAAATTCTTCCATTAATAGATGGGTTTGAGATGGGTTCTGGTAAGGAAACCAAGCAGAGATGCCTCAGAAACTCAGTGTTTCTTTTTGCTGCATCTTCTGCAAGTGATTTTTCACACCCTGGTATTCAAGGATTTTTGCAAACTTTAGACACACTGCTTATTCCCAATATATTTGGAAAACAACTGTTACTTTTTATACTTTCTGAAAGCTGCTCCTCTAAGTTTTTGGCCTTTGCAAGTGTTTGTCCTTTTCTATCTTCCTCACTTGGTCATGACTTCAGCTTTTGGAAGGATGCCTCTGCCTCTCCAGCCTTCCTTCCCTGCTGCTTCACCCTAGAGCTCCCCTCCCTCCCTCCCTCCCTCAGCCTTTGAGTTGGGGCCTTTCCTCTGCAGCACATCAGCTCTACATCAGCTCCAGTCACCCCAACATCCCACCCTGGCACTGCTCCTTTCAGTTCCCTTTTAACCTGCTGCCTCATTCTGATGTTTCTGCAGGGCCTGTAAGTGCCCTTGTGTTCACACTGACACACCAGTCCTGGACCAGGCTCTGCACCATTCCCAAAGTCAAAAGTATCTCCCCACCTCTGGATTCCTTCACCAGATGTTTCCCAAGGACTGGGTGCCAGTTTTCTCCCGTTGTGTTTTCTGCTTTAAAGCTCCCTATCATCCTCTCTACAAGTCCTGATAATTTCTGATCTGGAGGACTCTGTCATTAATACAGTTATTTGCCTGATGTGACATCCAGCTTTACCACACCACACTAACCCCCTGTAGTATGAACCACTCTCATTTTTATGTAACCTTTAACTCAGTACTTGTGTTTCCCAATTATATTTTCTTTCCACCAACTTTCTTACAAACCTATTTCACAGTTTCAAACTCATATACATCATTTTTTAAGATTTCAGACACAACTGGTCCAATTTACTTCCCTTTTTCATGTCCAGTCAGTGCCAATCTAAGGGGAAAACCTGTGTGTTGTGTGATGAAAATTCTCAATTCCAAAGTGAACACAGTGATGAACCAGAACAGCTCTGCTCAAGAGCTGCTGGGAGGTGTTGCTTGAAAAATTACCTAATACATTTTTGCATCAAGCATTTGAGCTTCTTCTGGACTCCCACAGGTCTTCTGCTATTATTTGCCAAAAATAGGAAAAAAAAGAACCAGCAAGAGAATTTTCCACCAGTCACCAGAGACAAAAGCTCTACCAATCAGGCCAGCAACCCCCATGGAAGGAGGGGAACCTTCTGGTGTCTTGATTTTGGGGTTACCTTGTGTGTATTTGAGTCACTTCAATGAACAGAACAACACAGTCTGAATTTTCTCCATGTTTATTGTCATTCAGTGAGCATGAGAACAGACCCAAGCATCAGTGCTTCTTAAGGCTCTTACAAGAAACCAAGAAGACCCAATTTATGCCACAGAGCTGAAGGGAAGACCAAGGGATAGGAAGCCAGAGAAATCACTGGAGAGAGGCTGCACTGCTGGGCTGAAAAACTTGTGTGGATACTGAGAAAGAGAAGAGCCAACAGAGTTCCAAGCTCCTGTTGGATTTGGTTTCCTATCACCCAAAGTCTGACACTTGATAACCTGCCACCTGAAAAGCAAATATTGCAGCTTATTTCTTAGTTCATCATGTCAAGTTTTCTCTGTTCTACAGAAAATGTGAAGGTTAATTACACTTCAAGAAAGGTAATTAGAATTTAGCTATTATTCATCATGTAAGTACAGAATAGTTGTTTGTTAATAAATGCATAAACATCTAAAAAGGAGAACCCACAGGACAGATACAGTTCTGCTCATACCAAGAAATTAAAGATATTTGTTCTCTTTGGAAAGCTCAGAATCAAATACATCACTGAACCAAACATTTTCTTTAGAACCTCAAAGAAAAGCAAGAAAGGACAGGACTTTGCAAGTTTATTTTCCTTGCTCACAGAAAAATAACTGTGACAGTTATTTAACCCTCACCCAGCTCTTTTGTTGGTGCTGGTGGTGATCATGTTTGACACCTCAGACCAGCATGTCAGTAAGAAAATAAGCTATAACTGAAAACTTCTCATTAAGTGTGATGTTGCTTTTCAAACATGTTATGTGAGGAACAGTCCTTTTACTGAAGTGTGAAATGTGCAAGGTAAAGGAATTGCTGAAGAGCTGAGCACTGGCCATGGCACAGCTCACGTTTTCAGGCTAAATCCTCACAGAAAGAAAGATGGAGTGACTGGAGAGAGAACAAAAAACATCGGCCCTAATACTGATACTGCACATGTCAGGGGACTGGGCAGAGAGAGATGAAATGACTGAGGCATCAATCTGCCTTCCAGAGCTGCTGTTCCTTCAGCTGAGCCCCCCTTCCTCTGCCTCTGCTCCTGAAGCTGCTGAGGCAAAGATCCCGTTTTCACATTGTATTTTAAATTGTCATGAGCAAAACCTCGTAAAACCCACTCCCTGCTCCTCTGAATCACCCCAGAGAACCCCAGAACCCGCCAGGCGGTTTGAGGCTGCAGTCACACGTTTTTCAGGGTTTGAGAGGACAATATCCAGCCATGGGGACACAGGAAGGCAGGATGCCAGCAGTGCCATGGGCTGTGCTCCCCAGAGGAGTGAGAGCCCTTCCAGCACAGCTCTGAGCCAGGGGCCACAGCCGGGCCCTCCCCGCACACGGCTCAGGCTCAGGCTGTCATTTAGCAGGGAATTTACCAGGGATCACCGGCCCCACCAGCGGGATAACAAATACCAAGGGCAGCACATTAACATCCCAATAAAACAAAGGCCAAGGCACCGTGAGAACAGGTTTGAGGGGGAGGGGAGATGTTTGAGATCGTCTTGCAGAGCGAGCTGAAGGAATTCCCGACGCTGGGGACAATATGGCCCAAGGGAAATGGTAACGGGAGGGAAATAAATGCTTTCACCTCTGGGTTGAAACCCAAGTCAGGCTGGTGGTAGCCAAGAACCATTAGCCTCACATCTGCGAGCTGTTTGGCAGCCCCTGGGAAGTGAGTTATGTCCCTCCGTGTCCACATCCCCGTCCCACTAATTGGCACCACGTTGGCAATCCAAACACAGAGGTGAAGGTCTGAGCACGCAGCAGGCACCGGCTACAAGATCAGGCAGCTTCAGTTTTGAGGACATGTGTGATAAATTACACATTTGGTAAATGTAACTCCCTTTAATTGCCTCGCCATCCTGTCCTGCCCTCAGAATAAATCCAAGGCAGAGAACTGTCAGCATTCCCGTGCCCAGCACAGTTCCTGAAGCACAAGACACAGTAACAAGTTCATTACTAGTCCGAGCAACTTAAACAACTGCTTTAATTTGAAGTTTGTGCCATACAGCATTTTAAGTATGAGCTAAAGTGTTTGGATAATAGGCACCAACACCCATAAAAACAGTATCTTCCAAGTTTTTAACTCAAAAATGCAACACTCCCTCAAAAGGCAGTAACCCCACAGTCTTATAAACCCCAAATTACAAGACTCTTTTCATCTTCCCTTCTCCTGCAGCTTCCCGATGCGGAGTGCACAGCACTGAATCTGACCAAGAACAAGACCCATTACATTTAGAGAATTATCCTTTGTGCTGCTGCGTGGTAAAATGTTTCTATCTGAGGACAAAACAAGAAAAGAATGTTTTTAGTTCTTATATATATCAATAAAGGAAAACTGAGTTTTCATGTGATCTGAACGTGGCAGAACAAAAAATCTAAACTATGAAGGAAGCAAACTTAGGTTTCAGTTTAGAAACTATTCCTGATGTTTACACATCACTTCAGTTTAAAGAACTGCTTATGATGGGAACATGATTAAAGCTGTGGAGCATTAAGGGAGATAGAAATGAAGCCAGAAGTATCTTTGGCAGAACTCTACCAGAAAACAGAATCACAGAGTCAATTAGTTTGGGAGAGACCTCTGGAGTTTTCCCATCCCCTCAGTTGCTCAGAGAATGGCCAACTTCAAAGTGGGATGAGGTTGCCCGAGGATATTTTAGATGAAAGCACAACACAGTACAGTGCCCTGCAACATCCACCTATAAAGAAACTGTTCCTGCGAGCCAAATCCCCCTTTCGTCTGCTACTGCTCTGGAGATGAGTCAGTTCTAAGCTGTTTTGAGAAGCAGTATGACCATCTGCCACCAAGAGGGATCAAAGGAAACAAACCTAATCTAAGTATCCATTAGCCCAAGGTTTGGAGAACCTCAGCGAGCAGAAGGCAGACTTGAGGACAGGAGGGAATGCCTGAGAGCCTGGAAAGCCCAGCCCTCCCGAGAGCCGTGTTTTCTCTCCCCTCGCAGAGGTATGCCGAGCCCGTGAGAACAGGCAGCAGTGCCATCATGCCAGTGTGCGTGAACACGAGCCCAGCCCCCGGGCGGTCTGCACTGCACACCCTGCTCAGGGGCCGGGTTCGCCTCCTCGGGCGAGGAGCACAGTTAACCCCGGGGGCTGGGGGCTCCCAGCTGTCCCACCCTCTGCCACGGCCAGGCCAGTCGCACTCGTACAAAAAGGTGCTGCCGGTCCCGTCCCAAGGATTGTGTCCATCCTTTTGGTTTTTCCCCCTCTGCTCTGCCCCCATGAGACCCCCCCCTGCCATGCTGTGTCCAGCCCCGGAGGCCTCGGCACAGGAGGGACATGGAGCTGCTGGAGAGAGTCCAGAGGAGGCCATGGAGATGCTCCCTCTGCCCTGGAGCCAGGTTGGGACAGCTGGGGGTGTTCAGCTGGAGAAGACAAGAGAGACCTTGGAGCCCTTTCAGAGCCAACCAAGGAGGCTTGTAGCCCCCTCAAGGGGGGCTTGTAGAAAGGAGGGAGAGGGACTTGTTATACAGGTAAATAGTGACAGGACAAGGGGGAATAGTTCTAAACTGCCAGAATGCAGGGCTAGATTAGAGATTAGGAAGGTGAGGGTGGGCAGGCCCTGGCACAGGGTGCCCAGGGAAGCTGTGGCTGCCCCATCCCTGGAAGTGTCCAAGGGCAGGTTGGAGCAACCCGGGATAGTGGGAGGTGTCCCTGCCCAGGGCAGGGATGGGATGGGATGAGCTTTGAATGAGATGAGCTTTAAGGTCCCTTCACACCCAAACCGTTCCATGGTTCTGATGAAAGAACTTGGTGGACCAAAGGGTTCTGCCTGATCCAGCAAATCCCCTCCTTCCCCAGAGCTCCAATATCCCTGCCAGGCTATTCCTGCATCTGCCTTAGGCAGCAAGGACACAACCTTCTTCTTCCTACCACTATTTAAGCCTTTAAGGTGGATCTTTTCATACTCTCTTCTATAAATTTGAGAAGCAGAAGAGGATCATGCCACATTTCTTAAATGCCAGACAAATTCCTTCTGCTTGAAGACACATTATTAGCAGCTTCTTTTAAAATCACACCACTGCAAATAATTATACTGACACTTGAGGGAGGAACTGCTGTGCTGACATCTGAAAGAGCATTAAAGGAGACTGTCAGGATTGCCAGGAGTCCAGGGCAAGCTGGAAGAAACCAGGTTGGCACCAAAAGCATCAATATTGCACCTGCTGTGCCTTTGGCCACACTGAGCCCCCTGAGCTGCCAGTTCAGGAGGTGCTGAGGTAACTCTTCACCACCAATTCCTGATGCTGCAGGAGTCAGGGGGGTGATCAGGGCCAAGGAAGGGTTATAATCAAATGATGTTGTGAGCTGCTCTATTGAGCAGCTCTCACGTGAACTTCTGAACCCTCACACAGGAATCAAGTGAGCATTTACACTCAGTGTTTTCTCACAAAATCAAGGATAGAAATAATACCAAACTCATGAGTTTCCTGAGAGTAATTCCTCTCCATTGACAAAACAGGAGGGGTCCACGAAAGAACTCCTTCTCTGCAGGGGAGGAAGGCAGGAAGGAAGGAAATGTGAATTACATACACCTCTGAGTAAGGTCCCCTTGAAAAAAAAAGGAAGGAAATTAGAGTTAACTAAAAAGAGCATGTTTAGCATCACTGCACAAGCTGGGGAAAAAAGCTCGGAAATCCTGGCTGGAGATCCTGCTGCCTCCTCCTGTCACTGCCAGGCACAGGGCAAGGGCCACTCCTCACCCTGCCACAGGCAGCACCACTGGGAAGGCACTCACAAATCAGTCACCACTTGATGGTCACCTCTCCCTGTGTCATCCCATGTTCCTTTGTAACAGGGCTGTTAAACAACGTGTGTTTTCACTTCTTTATCATTATTATTATTAAAAAAGGATAACTCAAAAGTGAGCAGAGACAAAGGCTCTGTTGATACAACATGTGGATTAAATCTGAAAGGAGAAAGCTGTTCTAATAAACTGACAGTCCTGCTCAGAGGGCTTGTATCTAAATTGGTGTAATAAATCATGAGGAAGGATTTCTCTTTGGCTGGAACAATCATTTATTTAGGCATGGGACAAGAGTATTTTAAAATTGCTCTGGACACTGTACACAACTGACTTTCTTCGGTTTTGTTCTTGTTTTCTTTTGTGTTTTAAGCATATCCCCAAAGTTCTGCATTTGCTTTACTTAAAAATATTTACTTTTTGGTGCTTAAACCTATGACAAATCAGCCAGACAGCACCACTGGGCTCTTAGCTAAAATGCTCCTACTGAAACAAGAGAAAAGGAGAAAGGAAAACATGATGCTTGCTCCATTATATCATTACATCAGGCAGAAGATTGCCCTAAACTTGAGCTTTCCCCATAAGGCTCCTCTCCTGTGTTTTTACGAACACAGTTGTACTTCTTCCCTAACCCTCTGTCAGCAGTGGCTTTCTCACCCTTTTTTAAGCAGGAAACACTGTGCAGCCCTTGCTGCCCCCCTGTCACACAGAAGTTTGTGGGGGAGCAGCAGGGAGGGGCTCAGGACACCCCCAGGACACCCCCTGCCCAGAGCCTGCCCTGGGCTCCTGGTGCTGCTGAGGGGAAGCACCAGGGCCTGGCTGAACTCTCTGAGAATGACTGGAACTACAGATGGGATCAAAAGCTGCAACCAGCTTCTTGAATAAAGACCAGGTTGTCCCTGAACCGATTTCAGAGCCAAGGCAGAGATGACAGCAGCACCCACTGCCTTCAGGACACCGTGGGGTGGGGATGGCCTTGGCTGCCCCAGGCAAACCCTCACCACACAACAGCAGCTGCCTTCAGACAATGGCACGACACCAGTCAGCATCAAAGGGAATTCTCAGTTCCACAGAAATGTTCAGTGAGAAAATATTTCCAGGAGATGTCACTCAAAACTAGCAGGAAGTGTTTCATGCAAGCAGGCTGGAGCTCCTCTTCAGTGTGTTCCATAATGGCCCTGGGTCCTGGATTACCAGCATTTTTAGAACACTCCAACTGTGGTAAAACACAAGGGATCTGGATCTGGGGTGGAGAACAACAGCAAGGGAGTGAAGATTTTGGCTGAAGCCTCTGTCATTCACAGTGTCATTTACAGAAATCACAAGAGTACAAGAAAAACTCTTCAAACCCACTAAAAAGCAATCCCCAGCCCCACAGATCAAATGCTTAAATGCTCAGTAACTGTTTTTTCTCCACTGGGGGAGTCCCTATGTATTCCAGTCCACCTTAAAATCCATTTGCCAGTCAGACAAACAAAAGGTTCCTCAGAAACTCCAGCTGATGCAGTCCCTGGGAAGCCATCCCAGCCTGCCTGTCTGCTGCCCTGTTCCCAACTCCCTGGAACAATCCAGGGGGCACACAACAGCCCCGGGTCAGATCAGGTCTGTCCCCTCTCCCTGACCCACTCCCTTTGCCCACAGAAGCTGCTGTCACCCTCCCAGGAGAGGCAGAGTGCTGGGAGGGGGGGAGCTCACCAGCCCCTGCCTTTATCCCAAGGCTGGTTTGCCAGGATACCTCACCCAGACCCCACTGGCAGTGCTGGACACCTCCCAGGCTGCAGGAGTGTCCCCACACACCTGCAGGCACCCTCAGCCTCTCCTGCCTCCTCCTGTGCCCTCCAGCTGGGGACATCTCAGCCTTCCTTCTACCCCAGGCAACCCCTCTTTGCCAAAAAGCCAAGGAGCTGTTCTGGTGGGGCAGAAAGGGAAGGTGTAAGAGCAGATTAAAGACCAGGAGAGGGAAACCAAGGCCTGACCAGTACTTTTGCTTATTCTGCTTTAATTGTGGAGAATGGAGTCTCGTGGCCAGCAGAGTTCATGGAAGCCCTACAGAGTGATTTAGGGCTCCAGCCCGAGTGCTGAGTCCTGGCTGCAGCACAGAACCTGACAAACCCTCCTGTGTCAGGGTTCACTGTCCTCTCCCAGAGACAATAAAGCTGCCCCTGGGAGTGAAGCCCCCTGGCAAAGCAGAGGTGCCAGTGCAGCTGGGAGGAATCCTTCCCAGGCAGGAGCTGGTCAGACAGACGGACAGGAGCTGCCCTCCTGTGTGACCTGGCCCACACTGTGACTGCCCTGCCACTCTGGGCAGGCACGGGAGCACCCCGGGGAGCAGGACCTGTGCTGCTCCCACAGGAGGGTTAATTCAGAGGCTGAGTAAAGCCATACCTTCAAGCTGAGCTTTGTGCCCTGCAGGGGTGGCTCCAGCCTGGGGAACGTGCCCTGGGTTTGCCAGGCCCTCCCCCTGTGGGAATGAGTCAGTGCTAATTGCCCAGAAAACCTTTCGGGTCCCACCGGTTTGGGGTGGTTGTGTGCAAGCAAAACAAGGTATGTTTGGACAAAGGTAGGATGTGTTTGTGTTTACAGACAATCTGACTCCTGCATATAAAGAATGCTCCTCCTTGGACAAAAAACTGAAAGCACCAAGAAATCAAAAGTGATGCAAATGATCTGGCTCTGTAATCTTGCCAGAACAGAAGCACCACCAAAGGAACTGAGCAACAATCACGGTCTTAAATTTGACTTCTCTGACTCCTGCTTTGTTCAATATTTTAATTGTATATTAAAAAAATTCTGAAACACTTCAGATTTCAAAGCACATTTATATACTTGATTAATTCTTCCAAGGTAAAATCTTTATCCTCTTTTTGACAGAAGGAAAAGTGAAAGGAGACACGACAAGCTCTTTGTCAAAGGCACAGACAGAACTGGTTAAGGGCTGGTATTAAAACCCAAAAGTCTCTGAAACAACCGATTTTTTTAAAGATGATAGCACCCAAAAAGAATTCCAAAATGAATATACACTTAGGAACAAGGCACTTTATGAGGTAAAGACCACGAGAAAAGCAAGTGACCCAAACTTATAAATTCACATTTGGAAAACTAGAGTGACCTCTCTAATGCTTCATGTAGAGCACAAGCTCGGGATCCTTAGTGCCCAGGGAAATCCCTTACTGCTCTGGGAGCTTTGCAGCAGCACTTTTCCCTGAGGAGCTGGTGGGAATGTGGCTGCTGGGCCTCGTGGGTGAGCCCAGAGTGCCCTCTAACGAGCCTGGGCTGCATCTCACACACACGGGAGAGAAGCAAAACCCCAAAAGAGCCTTTCCGGACATCTCTGGCTGAGCACAAAGCTGTGTTTCCATTTGAACAGGGGAAAGCAGGTGGGACACTCTGAGTGGGCTCTGCTCCTGCACAGACAGGTCCTGCTGCCCTGTACTGTGGGAGCCTCGCTGGTAAATACCTCAGTAGGCAGCAATAGCAAAGAGAAGGATGGGGAAAGTCACTGCTGCCACTCCAAGAGAAGAAAGGATATTGAATCAGACAACAGTTAAACCAGTACAACTTTTTAAGATGAACTGAGTCCTACACAATCTGCTTTGTCTGTAAGGAACTGCTGGGTAACTCTTCAACATTGGATGTAGTTAAATCCATCTTTACAAAAATAAGTATCATGAATAAAAGTTCACAAATCAAAATAGAATCCTCATAAATCTATTCCCTAATACACCACTGTACCATAAAAGATTAACTGTTTGCACCTAAGAGTGATCACAGTGGTGAGACAGGCACTTGGTTTATTGCCCTGTTCCCTCTCCCCCACCTGTGTGAGCCAATAATCCACCCTGCAAACCAAAGAGCTTTGTATTCCCTCAGAAACACACCCTCACTGACCCTCAGAACAGAAGGGAATTGTAATAACCCTGAGCCCACACTGTCAGACAGGACTGTTCTCCCCACAGATGTACTGTGAGGGCACAGCTGCCCAGGGTGGGCCCACAACAGTCCCAGCAGCCTGGGCAGCTCCTGCCCCATCCCTGCACCCCCTCAGGTGTCCCCCAGCCCCCAGGGGGGAGAACAAGGTGAAAATGATCCTTTCCCAGGCTGGAAAGGGGCAGCAGTTCCTGAAGCTGTGCTGCCCCATCCTGCCAGATGTGTGTCAGCAGCCTCTGAGCAGACCCAGCAAACTCACCCTGCAGGAGGATGGTGAAGGTGTCACCTGTCTGGGGTTTCCTGCTGCCACCACGGAGCTGCAAGGAAGCAAAACAGGCCTGTGAGCACATGGTTTGTGCAGCTGCCCACACAGCACCTGGGGAAGGGCAAGCCTGCAGGGCCTGGCAGGCACTGAATGCCTCCTTGGACCCATCCTGCACACCTGCCAACTGTTCCACCTCTTGCCAAACACCCTTACTGTACAGAGCCTGAGATGCTCTGAGGGAGATCACACAATCTGCAGCTTCCTCATGAAGGACAGCCCTGAGCTCTGCTCTCTGTGAGCAGGGAAAGGACCCAGGGAATGGGCTGGAGTTGTGTCAGGGCAGGGTCAGGGGGGATCTCAGGCCAAGGCTTTTCTTTGCCCAGAGGGGGGTTGGGCACTGCCCAGGCTCCCCAGGGCAGTGGGCACAGCCCTAAGGCTGCCAGAGCTGCAGGAGGGTTGGGATGATCCTGTGGGGCACAGGGGGGACTCTTGGGGATGGTGTGTGCAGGGCCAGGGGTTGGACTGGATGGTCCTTGTGGATCCTCCCAGCTCAGGGTATTCTGTGCTTCTCTGTGGGTGAGAGTCACCAAGGACTGAGAGAACACCACAGTGATGTGATGAACCACTCAGAGAACCAGTGTCCTGACACCCCCAGGTTCTCAGCAATCACAGCAGCATCAGGACACCTCTGCTCTGTCCATGGGGTGATGCCATGGCCTGCTCTGCTCCCAGTCCCAGACAATGCTGCCCTGCTCTGGCTGACACAGCACAGCTGCACTGCCCTTCTCCAGCACCCAACCCACTGCCTTGCAGCTTGTAACAGGGGGAGGTTTTAGTCCTCAAGAAATGTTTTCCAAAAATGTACAGGCAATTGCAGAACCCAAGAAAACCCAGGTGGAGCAGTTGGACACAGCCAGGATTTCCCAAGCAGTGCAGTCCCTCCTGTGCTCAGACATTCCTCACAGCATTCCTGTGCTCCAGCCAACTCCTCCTGACACCACAGCCCATTCCTTGAGCAGCTTCAGGCAGTTTGACAGTACAGGGACACACTGTCCTGACTGTTTGGAAAGAGAGACTTTTCCTTGATGAACATAAAGCTCAGCAAATTCATGTGAAAATCAGCAATTACCAGGAAGTGTCTTTGGAGCCACAGAACAGGCAGTGTCAGCACAGAATAAACACGTGTGGAGGAATGACAGAGCCAATTAGCCTCTAAAATGGGTAAGTGAACCCCAGGTATGTGCAGAGCTCCAAAGAAACCCCTTGTAAGGGTTATCTGCTTTTGAAAGCAAGATGAGCAAGAGCCAGGGATAAACCCCATTTGGTGGGGTGCCACTCACCATGAAATGAGGGCAAAAAAGTATCATATTATTCAGAAGAGTCTGAAATGACAGCAGCTCACATTTAAACTCAACATGAAGTGTGAGTGTATCCCTGGCACAGCTGGAGAGGGAATAAAGCACTTACTGCAATGCCTGAACCCCACAGAGCCTGAGCCCCTGCTGCTCCCCCGGGCTGGGATGGGCTGAGCTCAGGGCACAAACAAGGGCTGGGACTGCACTTTTTAGGTCAGGGGCAGGTAAGGCCTGCAGGGACAGCAGCCCCAGGGCAGGACACCAACGTTAACCAGTTTAAAGCTGCTCCCAGTGCTGTCACTGCTCAAATGTTTATGCAACACCAATTATATTTTTTTCCCTTTGCTTAATTCTTCCATTGTTTATAGCTACTTTTCCTTCAGTAGCAACTTCTTGAAGAGGCTCAGTGTGGTGAGTGGAGGGAACACCCAACCTTGCCCAGCTGGGTACTGGTCAGGAAGGAACAGACCCTCCTGTTTTACAGGTGGTTGGACAGAAGTTGAAGGATTTGTGACTGGCCTTGGTCTCATCATATTCCAAACCACTCCACCATCCCACCTATTCCCTGCAGAAGACCCTGCAAGGAGGATTATTCTGTAAGAACTGGCAGCACAGGAATTATTTTCCTGCTGTAGAAATGTCTCTGCCAGCAGCAATTGCCTCAAGCCTCCCACAGATCTGTGGCTCCTCAGAGCCTGCACTGAGGGCTGAGCCCACAGCAACAGCCCAAAGAAGCAGAGCTCAGACTAAACAAGTTGTGAATGACACAACCAGGGGTTTTTTTGCTCCATTTTGCACCAGAGCTCCAGCAGGCAGAGGGAAAGGACACCCTTCTCCAGCTCCTGCACAAGACTCACACCTTCCCAGCCCAAGTTAGTGCCATCACGCCACCAAAGCTGCCCATGGCCACGACAAGAAGGACTCGGACACTCTGGAAGAACAGCCTCCCACACTCCTGCTGTCCTGGGTCCCCCTCCCTTCACTTTCCTGCAAGACTTTTTTCCCACTGACATCCCCACAGTTCCTCCAACACTTTATGTGTCTCTTTATGACACACCCATCCCACCAGATGAGGATGTTCAGCCCCCAGCACATCCTGCTCCTGTTGATGTCTTTCTGCTCCTCACACTGCTCAGCCCCTGCAGTGCCCCTGGGTGCCCAGGGAACCTGCAGGAGGCACTCAGAGCACCAAGAACCCTCAGAAAGCCATAAGGAGATATTTTTATTTAAAGGCACACGACACAAACAGCAATTAGCTTTTCAATCCCATTGTTCAGACTTGGCTCAGAAGAACACCCTCAATCCCAGTAACATGTCCCTGCCACCAGCCCAGGGGGGCCCTGTGGCCCTCACCCCTCTCCTCCCAGCCCCATGTCCCACACCAGCAGGAAATAAACACCTTTTTAGTGCCTGTTGGGGAAACCATTTAGTGCCAGGAGCAGCTCCTTTGGCTGTGTGAGCACAAATGCAGAGCCCTGGGGTTTCCCTGGGCAGGGGGATCCCAGCTGAGAGCTCACACAGGGGCCCCTGCTGGCCCTGCTCTGGTCCCAGCCTTGCCAAGCCCTGGCTGCCAGGGAAGGGGCAGTTTGAGGAGCCCAGTTCAGCCCTGACCAACTGGCCCTGCTGCACTTCTGCACCTGCAGCACAACCAAGAGAGAGGAGAAGCAACTGCTGAGCTGTGAGCAGCACCCAAACTGTGCCAGGGCTTCTCCCAGGCAACACCTCAGCCTTGGAACCCCCTGAGAGCTTTTCTGACTCCATTTGGCTGCTTCTGCTCCCCAGGCTGAAGTTTGGTTATTGATGCTCTACTGTTTGCAAGTTCTGTGAGAAAAACCAGGGGACTCAGAGCCCTGGGTGTTTGGGGGGGTCTGCAGGTCACCCCAGGGGGGCAGAGAGGCCTTGGAGGGCACCAGAGCACCCAGTGCTCTGTCAGAGGCACTTCCATGGCAGAGTCCTGGTTTATTTTAACCCAAAAGGAATCATCTCAGCAGATCCTCCACCCGACCCCAGCACCCAACACTTACAAACCCTCCTGCAGAAGGAGCTGGAGGTGTCCCTGCTCACTGCAGGGGGCTGGAAGTGACACCCAAACCACCCCAGGATTGAGACAAAACATCCCCAAACTCCTTCACAAGAACCTGCTGAGATAAACAATGACAGCACCAAGTCCCAGCTTTTCTGAGGGTGCAAACCTCACCCGGTGACTTAAACCCCCCCTTGGTGGGACTGCCTTCCTGCCCCCCCCGGTCCAACTGCAAACATGGAAAAGGGGCAGGTGGGGGGGATTCCCTGCCCTGATGCAGCACAAGGGTTTGTGCACAGCAGTTCTGCTCTCTGGGGCCACAAACAGCACCGCCCAACCTGCCTTTCCTCTGGAACATCAGCCTGTGCAATTCCCCACAAGCAGAGCCTCCTCCCAACCCATAAAGCTAATTAAACCTGGCTTAATTGAGCACTCAGCCTTTCCAATAAAGCCCTGCTGTGCTGCAGCCCCAGGGCTGGTCCCCACGTGCTGCAGAGCCCCAGAACCTACCCGTGCACTGCTCCTGCCACCTGCCTCCAGCACTGCTGGGAAATGGGTCCCCTGTAAAGGCATTTGGGCAGCTTTGGCTCTCAGGCTCCTGCCCTGCCCTTGCTGGCAAGGCTGGCAGGATCCAGCAGGGAGCCCCCGAGGAGCTCGGTCCCTCCTGAGCTCCTCAGGGGCTCCTTTGCCGGGGCTGGGGCGGGGCGGTGTCTCTGGGCTCTGCGGGGTTCCCTGTGTGGCCCGGGCTGACCCCACCCACGGGCACCGCGGCTCAGCTTTCTCTGCGAAGGGGGGAACCCCCCCAGACAGGCGCCGTCCCAGCGGTGCCTCCTGCTGCCCGGGTTAGAGGGCAGGGCAGCACCCCCCGGGTGAGGGCACAGCTCCCACACCGGCCCCGGGGCCACCGGGAGCGGCGAGAGCAGCGGCCGAGCCCCCACAGCCTGTGGTTCCCCNCGGCACCGACCGGAAGTGCCCACAGGCGCGGTCCGTCGCTCAAAACCCTCCCCGCCGCGCCGCTCTCCCGCTCCGCGCGGCAAAGCCGAGCGGCTGCGGAACCTGCCGTGTGCAGCCCCGCTCCCCCGCCGGTCCGCTTTCCCACGGGCACCGTGCGCGCCGCCGCCAGGGGGCGCTACCGTATTTACCGGCGCGCGGCGCGCCCGTGCCTACCGTACTGACTGTAGGTAACGCGCGGCCTCTGTGGCTCTGCCATTCTTCACCCACAAAAGCCCCAAAAGAGCCGCTCCGGCCGCGCACCCGCTGCCCTTCAGGTGCCCTCCGCTGCCCTCAGTGGGTGCCCGCCGCCGGCCGGGGTCCGTGTCCCCTCTCGCCGCCCGTGGGAGGAGCGGAGCGGGCAGAGGCGGCCGCCCTTCCCCGCTCCCCGCCCCCGGCAGGTGCGGCTCAGGTGAGGCTCCGGCTGAGCTCAAACTCAGACCAGGGTCAGTTCAGTCTCGGTCCAGGCGCAGTCTCAGCTCAAGCTCAAACTGGAGTTTAGGCTCAGTTCAGTCTTAGATCGAGCTCAGCTCATTTCAGGCTCAACTCAATTCAGTCTCATTCTCAGCTCAGGCTCAGTTTAGGCTCAGTCCCAGCCCGGCCCATGGCGTACCGGGAGCTGGTGCTGCGCTGGCACGAGGGGGTGCGGGCTGCGGACCGCGGGCACTGGGACGCTGCCCTGGAATCCTTCGCCGGGATCCCGGAGCCTCCCGCCCGGCTCTGCTTCAACATGGGCTGTGTGNACATGGTACAGGGGGACACGGGGGGTACACGGTCACAGGGGGACATGGGGGGGCACGGGTGTACAGGGGGACACGGGGGGAAGGGGGGACACGTCTGCGAGGGAGTGACACCCAGCAGGAGTGCGGGGCGTGGTGGAGGGGGGGTGGGTGGTTCAAGGAAAGGATTTTGCAGAGCGAATCACAGAAAAGTTAAAAAAGGAGTGTGGATGTGGCACTTGGGGACATGGTTTAGTGGTGCTGGCTTAGTGGTTGGACTTGATGATCTTCGAGGTCTTTTCCAACCTTAATGATTCTATGATTCCATGATTTTATAAATACTATGAAGACACAGATAGGAAACTTCAAGGTGTTGCAGAATCGATTTGAAACAAGACAGGAGCAGAGAGACCTTGAATTAGGTACTAGAAACTGCATTTGGTAAAGTGCCTTGAGTTTTACTTGAGCTACATCAGCTGAAATCGTGTCCTTTGGGTGAACTGAGCTCGTTATAATGTGAAAATCACACCTCTAATGCATTGTAGCTTTAAATCAAAGCAAGCAGAAGATTGTCCAATATCTGTTATGTAGGCATGGATTTAGAAAGGAAGGTGGGTGTATTTTGAAAGTATAAATATGCTGCTTGGCCGTGGGGGCTGACAAAACGGAGCTGCAGCCCTTGGGAAGGGAGAGCAGCTGCTCTGAGGAAAAGCCTTCTTGTGTCAGCAGCTGACATGTCTGCACGTCCATCCATCGCCTGTCTGTCTGTCTGTCAGGGCCCAGTGAGGAGAGGCAGATAAACCTTTCCTTCAACAGTGTAAAGAAGAGCTGAGGCTGTGCTGGAGGGGCCAGGGCAGGGCCAGGAGGCCCCAGGCAGGACAGTTGTTCCTGGGAACACAGTGAGAACATCACAGTGGTGCCCAAGAGAGATTTTCCAGCCCCAGCCCACCTGGCTCAGCTCCACTTCCGTGTGATCAACAGTTGGTTGGTGGTTATTCCGTTTATAGCACAGTAGGGCAGAGGGTTCCAGTAAGGTGTGCTGGGGAATCACAGCCCAGGCACTCCCTGACCTCCTGCTGCATGTTTTCACCCTGCAATGCTGTTGGGGAAGTCTGGGCTTTCAGGAGCTCTTATCTCCGTGCAGTCTGCAGTGATAAGGACTCCTCCTCGCTGTCTCAGGGTGGCACTCAGACAGTTTTCCCAGCACAGAGTTGCTTTGAAGCAGCAGCCACGACTACTTGCTTGTATGCAGCTGTGAACTGAAGCAGCAATACTGATGCAGAGGTCACTGTGCAGCTCTGTCCCCTGCAATCTTTCGTGTGCTTCTCACTGTGCTTCACTCAGCCTTCCCTCTGCTCCTGCTGTCCTGGCAAACTGCTCCAGCCCACAGAGTTTTCCCGTTGCAAGGTGTCAGATGGCCAGTGTAGCTCGTGTATGCCCAGTCCATTGTAGCAAGGAGGGATAAAAACCTGAGGCTGAGCTCGGAGTCAAGACCTGGGCGGTGACTGGGAGCTGTGTCCAGCCCCTGGGAGCTGGGCAGGAGCCCAGGGACTGCCCCTGGGAGGGCAGCTGGGGGCACGACCCAGGAGTGGAGAGGAGAGGTCCCAGCTGATCCTTGGGATGTGTCCGTGTTTCTCTCCTCAGGCTTTCGATAAGACGGTGGCAAAGGACAACTCCCTGGCTGTGGGCTACTTCCAGAGAGGGTTTGTCCACCTGCAGCTGGAAATGTGAGTGAGCTGCACAGCCACTGCAGTCTTTGCTTCTCTCCTTCCAGGCATGCTTTATTCCTAAACCTAAACGATTCTGTGATTCTAAAATTCACTTCTTCCAGCAATCTTACATATTTCACAGGCTCTGCCTTGGCCTTGTAACCCATGTCACAGGGCAGCAGGTCTTATCTCTGGTAAGAGCTGCTCAACTCTGGGGCCCCAGGGGTGGCAAACACATGACATTGCTGTCCTGCACACACAGAGACTCCTGGATATGGGGCTGCCAGGATGTTATGCTGCCATTCAGGTTTTCTTTGGGAGTTTAAAGAAATACAACTGGGCTGCCTGGTGTGTCTTTACATGACACACGTGAATCTGGCCTTCCTAAAAATGCAGTCTGCCCACGGTGTCTGACTGTCACTCTCTGCTGACAGCTGATAAAATGTTGAGATTGCTCCAATAGTGTCATGGGATTGATTACTCATTGTTCCCATGGTTAAATCACAGTGACATCCTGCTCAGAGGTGGGTGAAGTGTTTTACAGATCCCTCCTTGCCTTTGAGGTTCAGTTATTTTCTTTTCTGTTATTTTGTCCATATTTTCTGGGCCTTAATTTCCACAAAATGCTTATCTTTATTTCTGAGAGGGAGTTAAAATGAGCAGTTCTGCACACACAGCTTGACAGCAGAGAGCCTGTCAAGCAGCTACAGGCTCTGTGCCTCTGCCCACAGAGCCCCAGTTGGGGCTGGTGGTGTCCTGGCTGGTTCACTGGAGCTGCTCTGCACCCAGGAGAAGCAGAGCACATGTGCCCCAAGCACACAGAGCACAGCTGGCAGCACTGCCTCCTGCCACAGAGCTGATGGCCAGCAGCACCCCGTGGCTCCTTCCCTCACCAGGTGCTGCTCCCCCAACCTGGGCACCTCCCCTTGGCTGTGCTCATTGGCCCATGAGCCCTTCTGAGCCTTCCTTTCACCACCTGCAGCATCAGTGGGAACTGTTTGGATTTCAGCTAATTTCCCCTTATCCTTAGAGTTTCTCTAATTTCGTGTTGCTCTGGCCATGTGTGTGCCCTCCCTGCCCACCATCAGTGGGGTTCCCACAGCCCTCACTCCTGGCACATGCAGTGGGACAGCACTGCCAGCCTGGGCAAGGAGCTCACAGCACTGCTTAGTCTTTGTTCTTTACATTGTCTCCTCCTTGGAATTGTGAGTGTACCAGGGAACTAAGCCTCCTGATCATCCCAGTCAGTGAAACAGTGCAGATGATCCCAGAGGAGGGACACCCCATGTTCATTTTGTGCTAACTACCAACAGGGAGAGGACAGGGAATTAGGGCAGCTGGTCCTGGTGCAGCTCTCCTCACCCAGGCTACAGAGCAGAGGACATGTTATTTGGAATCTTCTGCTGTTTTAGTCTCAGTTTCTTCTGTCCCCTCTGCCTTGCAGGTATGAGGAAGCTCTCTCTGATTATCACGTGGCCTTGAGTCACCTGAGGCAAAATCCCTTCATCGATTACAAGCAGCTGGGGCTGAGGCACATCCTCTATGCCTGGGAGGTAAGAGCCAGCCTGGCCCAGCAATCCTTCCCTCTGCTGGGGGGATCAGCAGCAGGTATTAGTGACTCAGGAGTTTTTCAAGACAGTACATTAGAACAGCAAGAATTTTCTGCTTGTGCTCCTTTTTCTAAGTAACTTAATCGTAAAAGTCATAAAACAGTGTCAGCTCTGGAGAGTTTAGCAAATGATGTAGTTTGAAATTGTTCAAAGCAGATGCACAGGAATTTGTATACTGAGTTTTTTATCTACTCTATACATAGACAAAGTGTTGGCTGCCCCATCCCTGGAAGTGTCCAAGGCCAGGTTGGAGCCACCTGGGATAGTGGAATGTGTCCCTGGCCATGGCAGAGGGTGGAGCTGCATGAGCTTTAAGGACCCTCCCAACCCAAACCAGTCTGGATTCTGTGATATTTACACTTACATGCACACAAATATGCCTGTAAGTTTTGTGAGGTTGAAACACAAACAGAAGAGAACAAAACTGGTCATAAATGCAGATTCTAGGAAATTCAGGTGCATGAAAACCTGACTTTCCAGCTGCAGCAACTGATCTCAGCATTCCCTCTGTGCCTGAACTGCCCTGGGCTGCAGTCTGTGTTTGCTTCTGTAACCCTGCAGCTCTTAGTACACAGAGGCGACCTGCCACATCCTGTTCCAGAAATCTCTGAGGCTGAATTGACTGTAAATTTTTGTAATATTTGGAATTGAAAAGGATCCTAGAAACTGTCATTTACTTCATTCTGTCTTCTGCCCTGAGTCCACACACACAGATTGCAAAGCAGATACAGGAAGGAGACTTTAACTCCTTACTTCCTGAGAGTGAGGAGTCATTGTGTAACTCCACTCAAGCATCTCGGGCTGTTCATGTGCCTTATACCTGCCAGGAGGGACCTATGCTTGGCATCCCTGGGATTACCCAACCCACCCTGGTGTTTAACAGTTTCAGTGCCACAGCTCTGCCTTCTCTGAGCTCACCCTCAGATGTGACAGATTCCCTTTCACAGGAGCAGGGCTGCCCTGAGGCCATGCAGGGCAGGCTTGTGCCCCTCCTGGTGTGAGCACACAGTCCTTCACTGCAGGCCCCACCAGGATATGTGCTGGCCCACCACACTCGGGACCAGCATCCTGATTCAGCTGCATCCCTCTGTCATCTACCTGCAGCTCCTTTGGAACAACAGACAAACATAACCCTCCAGCAGAACTGGGCCATCAGCTTTCCCCGTGCGTGGCCTCTCACATGCTGCAGCTGATCTTCTCATGGGAGATGCTTTGAGAATCCAGAAATATTTGCCTCTTGCAAGGCTATGACACTTCTGACTGAGAAGTGCTGCCTTGCCTCTGTGAGAGGAGCATCTCTGCAGTTCCTGTTCAGGATTTCATTCCCCACACCCCCAGAGTCTTCTGCTGCCATGATTAAGGAGTAAAGGAAAGCATCCTATTAGCTGTAGCCATCCTGTGCCCATCCTGAGCAGGGCTTGCAGCCAGGCACACACAGCAGTTCACAAGCTGATACCCTGTCACAGAACACAGAGAGCTGTGGCTCTGTGGCCTCTCCTCTGCCTGTAGCCCAGCAGGTTTACCACACACTGATTGCTGGCCAGAAACAAGGAAAAATCTCCCACTCTTAATTCAGCACATAGAACAAGGCTCCCCAACACCTTGTCTGCAACACTCCCACAGCCTGCACTTCACCACTGAACAGACTGACGTGCTGCTGAAGGGGAACGAGCGACACTTTGCACATTCACAGCCCACTACAACATGAAATAGTTTCAGTTATTTTGCAGTGACAGGGAGTCAGAATTATCCCAAAAATATTGCCTAGTTTCATGCAGAAAGAAGCCCAAGAAAAGCTTCCTGGCCTTTCAGATCCAGGAGGGATCAGATTTAAATGGTGTGGTAGAAGAGTCTTCACCTGATGTCCCCATGTCTCTCCTCACCTTGCCCAGAGCCAGCAGCTCTAGCACACCCCAGCTTTTATCTCCTTCTCTGCTGATTGTGAATTTTTTTCAGCCATTCTGCTCAGAGTGCCTTTCCTGTTGCTGTATTTGTGATGTCTCAGTGCCTGGTCCCTGTTTCTTGGCTGAGTTCAGTAGGTTGTGTTGGGTGTCCCTTGGTCCCAGCCTTCTGATTCCCCTCCTGTGCCCACTCCAGGTGCTGTACAGCACTGCAGCAGTGCAGTGCCACCTGCAGCAGTGGCAGGAGGCCAGAGTCACCCTGGAGAAGGCTGTTGTGTGGAGACCTGAGAGAAGAGCAGCAATCCTGGACCTGGCCCTTGAGCGGGTGCAGGTAAGACCATCTCTGGGTATGTGCTCTGGGCTTCAGTTAAGAAATGTGTGCTAAGAGTGTGCTAAGAGTTGTATGTTTGGGTGTTCTTGTCTATCCCCGTGCTTGGTCACCAGCTAGCACAGTGTAAAGCCATTTGCATCTGATGTTCTGTCAATCCAATGCTTCACCTACTCGAGGAACTCCATCAACCCCAGGTGCTTCATTGCCCAGGAACACCACAGAGGAGAATTCTGGGATAACCTCTCAGACTGAGAGGTCTCTTCCTGGTCCCTCCTGTTCAGGAGCTCAGTTCTATTCTTACTTGTATTGTAAAATCAGTTGCCTTGTGCAGTGTTTTAAATGCAGAACCCGTACAAGTGCAGATCTGGAGAGTCTCCCTTTTCATGACACTTCTTTGAGTCCCTTTGGCCTCAGGAACAATTGGTAGCAGCTCGGATGTTAATGCCAGTCATACTTAGAGCTTAAGTAGGATGTGAAAGGGTTTCTAGGGCTGCTTCTAAGTAATAGTTTCCTGGTAGACTCCTTTAAGATCAGGAAACATTTACAGATCTCTGATTTACTCTTCCTGGAGGGATCATTAGTTTGCTACCTTCATACTTCCTTATTTGCATACATTCTAAGAGATGATCACTTTGGTTTTCATCCAGTCATCTCTTCTAGCATCTCTTCTAGCTTTACACAAGTGTATTATTTACATTTGCTATTAACATTCAACTCAGTGGCTGAACAGAGAAAACATTTGAAGCCAAGTAGAAAAAATGATTCAAAGATTTGTTTAGTAAACCTTCCCACCCACCCCGTGGTCAGTGTTAGTCCTTGACTCCACACTGAGGAGTGGCTGCTGAGCTCTCAGTTTGCACGAGCCTGTTGAGCCTGGATGGCCTTTGTCAAGTTCACAGCCATAATTGTAGCCCCAGTCCCCAGGGAAGCTGTATTTGCTTTTCAGTGCTCGGATGTTTCATTTCACATTAATGCAGGGCTTTCCCCTTCCCTGCTCTCCCCACCCTAGGACCACCTGCTCTTGGAGCCCATGCTGGTTCCTCTTGGGGAACTCTTCAGACCACGAAAGAAGGAAGTCGAACAGCTGGATTCAAAAGATTTCCTGGGTAAACCCAAGGTAACATAATTGTTATGTTATAAATGAATAAAATCCCACCTCTGCCATGTTCAGTGCTGCTGGCCACTGGACTGACCACTGTGCTGGGGGGAACTCAGGAGCAGGATGGTCAGTCCAGGCATCTGGGACACTGAAGTCAAAATTTGTTAGAATTGCCACCTTTTTTCTCAAAAATGCACTTTGGCACTAAAAATCCTTCCCAATCTTGGTCACTTCAAAGTCTGAAAGAGCCCAGCAGGTCCTCTGGGAGCCCTGTGGTTGCTCTTTTGCTGACAGTGACATTTTGAAGAGGAGCATGTTCTTCCAAGTCAGTCCTGCATTCCCAGTGGGACAGGTGGGGATTTGGGTGACAAATACTTTGCCATGTCCCTTAACACAAACCAGCAGAGGGTTGCTCTGATGCCTTCTGCAACCAGCAGCAGTGCCAGAGGCCAGAGAGCTCCAACAGGAATAAAGGAAAATAATTCATTCACATACTTTTAAAGAAACCTTAGAAAGACTTAAAAAGTGTGTTTTGGGAATCCAGCTCTGCCTTTTCCACTATGTACACAGCTCTACATTAAGCCTGAACTTAAGATGTCAGAAGGAAATGGGTCTGAGTAGAAAATCTTGGATGAAGATTGGGAATCTCTTCATCCATCCTGGATTCACTCATTAATTGGCTCTCCAACAGGTGATCTCATCCATCATTCCCAATGATGAGTACATTGGCTTCGAGCCTCTCAGGCCTCAGGTGAGCAGGACACAGGTGTGAAAGGAGGGATGGAACTGCCATGGAGCTCCAGAGAGGGGCTCAGATCCCAACACCATCAGGGGAAGGGTGTATTGTTGGAAGAACCAGTGCACTGTCAGCCTGGATCCATGGGGATGTTCAGAGCCAGGCAGTGGGCTCAGCATGGCTGCAAGGGACCCAGTGGGTGGGAGCCTCCAGCCCTCTGAAGATGCATTTTTCTTCATTCTCTCTTCACTATATCAAAACAGCAGTGGAGACTTGGCTGTGCTCACCTCGCCTTTGTTCAGCACTTCAGTAAATCTGTGAGCTGCCTTGCACTGTAATAGGAGTTTCTTGGAACCTGGGGAAGGGGAAGAGATTTTGCTACTCGCTTCCTGATGAGGTAAAGAGGGAGGGGAAACAGAAGGTACATCCTGGTAAGGTGTGGAGCAGCAGATTTCTGTCTGGGTGGTGTGAAGTGATAAATTGGGTCAAGAGTAAACACAAAATACCTCAGTGTGCAGAAGGGCAGGAGATAAGGTGGTGCTGCTGCTGGATGAGGCCCTGTTGTAAATAGATGCTGTTGTTTCCTCCACAGAAACAGGGCTTTTATGAACCCAGTGCTGATGCTCTGCGGTGAGTGTTCAGTCCCTCCTTGGTCCAACCCTCCTCCCCCTATTTGTGTTCAGAAAGTTGTGTTTTATTCTCTGGTGTCTTTGTGTGAAGACTGAGGGATCCACACCCACTTCTCACCAGGGGCAGAGTGGATGACAAACATGCAAAGGCTTGTGTGGCTGCAAAGGACACTGCAGGCCCCTGGCATCACTCGTGCAAGACTCTCGGGGCAGTTTGCAGGAGTTATTCAACAGTCTTGGGAGACAGGCTTGGATCATGCCATGGCTGAGGAATGGAAGGGAGAGGCTGTGGGACCTACCCAGGTCTGGGATGGAGGATGCTCAGTTCCCGGGACAAAGCTTCCAAATACTCACTCCCAGCTCTGCTATGTTGAGCCAAAATCAGGTTCAAGCCCCATGAAAGTCAATTGTTTGGGTGATATTTTATCAGCAGTACTTCAGGGCTGAGTTTAATGATTGTTTTGATCTGGAGAATGTTTTTCAGTACAATGAAAATGCAGCTGCCTTTGGGAAATGAGTGTTTTCCAAGCTCCTTTTGCTCCCAGTTGGACCAAAGAGTAGCAATGGAAATCAAGATTTCCCAACACCTGAAACTTGTGGCATGTGCCAGTTGGGACTGGGGCAGTGTTCTGGATCAAAGCCAGGAGCAGCAGCACTCCAGGGTTGGTAAAGGTGCTCTCCCTTTCTGCACAGGGACACTGAGTCAGGATACCATCGGGTTGTGTCCCGCTATTGCCCCCAGCACCCGGAGGAGCTGGTGGTGAGCGCTGGCAGTTTGGTGTTTGTGCTGAGCAGAGGAGCTGATGGCTGGGCCACAGCCATCCACGATGGACAGGTGAGGGAAACAAGGGGCCCCGGAGCCCACAGCCCTGCCCCTGCGCAGGAACCTGCTGCAGCCCCTGAGCACAGCCCTGGGGGACTCACCTGGAGCCCTGCAGAGCAGGGCAGGAGGGCTGGAGCTCATCTCCACACGCAGAGATTTCCTGACACTTGGGTCCCACCTGCCTCTGCCATTCACCCCTGCAGTTCCACATGGGCATCTTTTGGGCACTTGTGCATACAGGACCCTATTGTGGGATCATGTAGGACACCAGACCCCACCCAGCACCACCAATTAGGGCAGGATTTGTCACCTGAGAGCTCTAATGGAGCTGAGGAGGAAGGTTTGGGGAGGGTTTCAGCTGTACAGGAGGGTTTTATAAAGGGCTTTTGAGAAGACCTAAGGAATTAAAGCCCAACAAAGCTGACATCTTCCTGCAGACTGTAGTGTGAACAGACTGAGTAGGAACAGATAACTATGACAACATGGAAAATCTTTCATTGGCAGAAGCCATTTCTCACTTCTACTTCAGTTCTTTGAGAGCCACTGCATACCTGGATTAGGTTCAGCCAGTTAATGTATTACCTGCCTATCTCTCAAAAAAATGTCAAAAGATTCTCCACAAGATGTCTATAAACCAGTGAAGTGTTTGAGCAAGAGAGGCAGTACTCTGAGGACTAGCAACAGGTTAAAATACAGAAATAAAGAGTGGGTGTAAATGAACAGGTTTTTCCTTGTTTCATTTTCAAAAAGAAAGATGTCCCCACAGGGAATCTGCTGTGACATAAGCTTTTAGGAAATTCCTAAGTGATACAATAATAGGGACAGCAATATTGTGCTTCTTAAACTGGCCATGTTCCCTGACAGACAATCAAACCATTCAGAAGAGCCTGAGGCATCTGGAGCCCAGAGGGATCAGTCACACAAGTATTTGCATGTGTTGGTTGACTGCTCAGTGAAGTGTCAGGTGAAATTTAAAGTCAAAAAAAGTAAAATAGACTCTGAACAAAAAGAAAAGCACTGTAAGCAAAAAATTACAACGATCAGTTGAAATTAATAGCAGTGATTGTCAGAAGACACAGAGATGCTGCTGGACTGGTATCCCTGGACATCCTTGCTGCTCTCTGCCTGAACATCTGTTCTGGGAGCAGGGCTTTGGCTTGGTGAGCGTGTGTTCTGTTACAGCCACTCCATCAGTGCTGCTGCTTCCAGCAGGGAAAGGTGCAAAAGGACCCTTGGATTTTATTCATCAGTTTCTGAGCACATGGGGGCCATGTGGGCCCCTCTGGGCACATTTGTGTGGCCACAGAGTGACAGGCAGTGCCAGGGGCTGGGGGGATGGAGGGTACCAGGGAGACTGGGGGCACTGGGGCCGTGGTGCCACAGCAGCAGCTCCTATCTCATCCTGCTCTATGTCCCACAGAAACTGCACATCCCAAGCTCTCTCCTGGAGCCTGTCTCAAGGATGGATAAATGGGTGAGCTGGCAATCTTGGAACCAGGGGAGAGGGAGGGACCAAGAGATATGTTTGGGACATCTATTTGCAAGATAATCACAGGAAAAGACAACTCTGTAAGAGAAGCACAGAATGTGAAACACTGAAAGACTGAAAAACTTGACTGAAGACAAAGTGCTCTTAAACAGGAACTACAAAAGAGTAAAGAGCAGGAAAAATGTCTTTTTTTTTTAATACATTGGATCACTTTACAGCAGAATCTGTGGGCTTGGACATGTGGCCAATCTTGTATCACAGTGACTTGTATCACAGCCTGGTCTAGGTGTGGCTCTCCCTCACCTGCCAGGGGCTCATGGGACACAGAAAAGGAGCTGCCCCTGCTGTCCTGCCCCGCTGGAACTCACTGAGGGATGTGGGGTCCTGAGGCACAGGCTTATCCAGCCTCCTCCCATGATGGCTACAGCCTCCAGATGTAGCAGGGAAGTGGGTGATGAGTGCTCACGTGTTCTCGTTCACCAGCACAGTGAGAGCAGGTGAATCTCCTGCAGTGAGACAGTAATGCCTTAAATAGGCCCTGCTTTCTGCCCTGAGGCCATGGGCCTCACCTTTGGCTTGGGAAAACTTCATCTGCCATCTCCACCACAGGCACATCCACACGTTATCCCAATCATTTTGCATCTGAACCCAGTGTGGAAATGTGCCCCATGTTTCCTGTGATGGATTTTTGAAGGACATTGTTGTTCTGCTGTTGCTATGATCTTTAAACTAATATTATTTTCCCCTCCAAATGATCCTTGGCCACAGCACACACTTGGGGGTTTGTTCTATGGATGTCTTGCTGTGAACCAGCCCAGGGTGGGGAGAGCCCTCAGCACAGTGTGAGCAGCCTCCCTCTGCTCCAGCAGGGGTAGGGGGCCAAGGAGGTGTCCCACAAACCTCTTCTCATCCCTTCTGCCCACAAGAGCTTGAGTGTTCCACCTCATCCCACCATTTGATGAACTGATCTCCCTGGGGCTCTCCCTGAGGTTACACCCAGCACTTTGTAGCTGGCAGCAGCCTGCCGCACACACTGGGCTTGCCCAGTTTCTGGTGTCTTCTCACTCCTTTCTGATATTGTTCTGTTGCAGAAGATCAACAATGGGATCCCCCTTCCTCCTGCCCAGGTGCCTCCCAACCGCCTCCGTGTGAAGCAGAAGTCAGGTAGTCCCTGGGCAGGGACCTCAGTGTTTGAAATCCCCCCTTTAGGAGGCTGTGGGGGTTCCACTGCAGCCATGGCTGGCTGTGAGCTGGAGCTTCCAGCAGCCTCCACTGTTCCCCTACCCTTGTTCTGTTCTGCAGAGTCTCCTGGGGGAGAAAATGCCTCTGCCAGTGATGCTGGTGCCCAGATGGACTCCAAGGTGAGGTGTACCACAAGCTGAAGCTGGCACAGGGCTGTAAAAAGCGTAAGATTCCTGCCCAGATCCTCCAAAACTCCTGAGCTGCTCCAAAATCACTGGAAAAACAACTCCTTCCTCTGACCACTTTTCCATTCTAAAGAGAGGCTCCCATGTGGTCTTTTCTCCACCACTCCCAAGTTTGTGACTTTATGAAACAGCCCAAGGCTGAGGCTTACAGGGCACTGACCTGTTGTCACCTTCCAGGGTGCCAGGAGCCCCAAGACTCATCAATGTTGTCAAACACACACTTTACAGCCCACTTTGTAAGAAGGAGCTGTCTTTGAACTTCCTGCTGTCCCTCCTGTGTGCCATTTTCTGTCCCCATTAGTCTGAGTACCACAATCTGGGATGACATCCTGAGGCACCTCCCTGTCATTGCCAGCCACTGTGTGTGATGGCACTGGAATTCCTCCTGTGCCCATCTAGGTACAGCACCTCTGTCCCCCAGCTGCAGGTCAGCTCTGCCACCCCTCTTTTTAGGGGTTTTGGGGTGACTTTGTCAGCTGTACTTCAACCAGAAAGCACAATGTGGGAACCTGGCTGCTCCTCTCCAATTGGCTGGAGGAATTGGAGCCCTGCTCATATAATTTTGGAGTTGGGAGGTACCTGTGCAGTCAGAGCCAGAAACGGGTGTCCTGTGTCATGGGAGGAACACTTGATCCCATATTTGAAGCTGTAGTTCCCCTGTTATAATTCAGATCTGCATTTTGAAGGTGCTGTGCTGTGGCAGCACGGAGATCAGGGGCTGTGTTTGTGTCACCTCTCTCAGAATATGAGACTGGACATAGTTGTTCTTCCCCCAGAGGGTGGTTGGGCACTGCCCAGGCTCCCCAGGGTTTGGTCACGGCCCCAAGGCTGCCAGAGCTGCAGGAGGGTTTGGACAGCAGGGACAGGGTGGGGATTATTGGGGTGTCCTATGCAGTTGGACTGGATAATCCTTGGGAGTCTTTCCATCTCAGGAGATTCTTTAGTCTGACCAACAACCCTGACCACGGTGCCACATCTCTCGGCAGGTCCCGCCGGGCCGTGGAGAGGCTCCCCCGGGCTCGGACAGACCCGCGGTGCTGCGGGTGCGGTGCGAGTGCGCGCTGGTGGTGCGGGCGGGCCGGGCGCCGTCCCTGCGGGACCTGCGGCACCTGCTGCGGGAGCGCTTCGGGCAGCAGGCACAGCGGGGCACGCTGAGGTACCCTGGGGGGTGACGGGGCAGCAGCCATCCCCCTGAGGAGACAGGCATCCAGCTGTGTCTGGTCTCCTGAAGGGCGTTTCTCCGGGGTTGAAGCTCTATGGCAGAGACCCAGCGAGCACAGAGCCTGCCTGGCAGGCAAAGCTGACCATGGCTCCTGGGTTGGACAGCAGCGTGTGCTCCAGGGAGGATCACACACCTCTCCTCTTGTAAGCCCCCTTCTAGTGCCTGAAGGGGCTCCAAGAGAACTGGAGAGGGACTTTGGATAAGGGCATGGAGTGACAGGACAAGAGGGAACAGCCTCAAGCTGAAGGAGGGGAGGGTTAGATGGTATACTGGGAAGAAATTCTTTAAGGGTGGCACAGCCCTGGAACAGGTTGCTCAGAGAAGTTGTGGACTCCTTGTCCCTGGAAGTCTTCAAGGCCAGGTTGGATGGGGCTCGGAGCAACCTGGTCTGAAAGATTCACTGGAATCTTTAGCAGAGGATTGGAAAGAAGTGATCTTTAAGGTCCCTTCCAACCCAAACGATTCTATAACTCTGTTATTCTATGGCCTTTGGAAGCCCAAATAATCTTCCCTGGGAAATGGCACTGTGGTCAAGAAAAAGTGGGAAGAGAAGGAAAAAATACGCAAAAGCAGCTACTGTATATTGGATTTTCTCCTGTTTGGCTCAGCCTTTGCAGCAACTGGGATCAATGCACAGCAATTTGGGAGTCAGGTAGAAGGTCCTGGGATGAGGATATGACCACATGACACCCCCGGGGATACACAGTCAGTGGAGTCAGGACAGTTTAGGATCTTTCCCTTAAGTCACTGTGTGAAGAGGTGACAGTGTCACTCCCCACAGTCCTCAGTGAGCATGTGGGGTGGCCCCAGGTCACTCACTGTGCAAGGTGACAAGCTCAGAGCTGGCCTGCAAAGGGGACTGTGAAAGGTGGCAGAGGGCTGGGCTTGCCTCAAGGTTTGGCTTTAAACGAGATGATTTGTGCTACATTATGAACCCTTGCAGCTACAGGCACCCGGATGGCACCGAGCTGGGGGCAGTCTCGGGAGAGGAAGACCTGGGGAAGATGTGGCAGCAGCTGACAGATGGCAGGGTAACACTCTGCTGCCAGGTACGGGGGCTGTGACAAGTGTCTGCTGTGCTGGGCTCCAATCTCTGCTTGGCTTTGCAAACTCCATGCTGGCTTTTTCCTGCAGGACTCGGACTCCCACTCTGGCAGACCTGTTCTGTACCAGATGCTGGCTCAGCACTCCTACCTGGCACAGGGACCGGGAGACCTGGAGTTCAGCAAGGGAGATGTGCTGGATATCCTCTCTGAAGGTAGCTCTCCAGTCCGGCTGCAGCTTGTGCTGGGGAAGGCTTTGGGAGTCTGCTGCAGGGAGGGACTGGGGATCCATGGCCTCTCCTGTGCTGGCTCAGGTTCATACTTACAGGCTTGCACTGGGTTTTGCCCACAGTTAAATCCTAGCCATGAAAACCCTCACTAACCCCACTCATATGGGCCAGGGCTCACCCTGCTCCTTTATGTCTTCCCAGTGAATGAAGACTGGCTGGAAGGACGCTGCAATGGCAAGACTGGCATCTTCCCCAAATGCTTTGCCACCCAGACCAGCTGTGGTGCTGCCTTCCTATAGCAAACAGGAGCCTTTTCCTGCCCAACTGCACTCCCAGAGATGGGAAACACCAGTCCCACATCATTCAGGCCCCAACTAGCGCAGCCAGGAGCTCTGATGAACCTGGACAGGGTTATCTCCTGCTCACAGATCCTATGTGGTTAGTTCCAGCAGTCTGACAGCATTTCCTAAAACCTGTTCCCAGCCCTGGCATTTTTACTTTGTACTGACAATGCCAAAGAGTTTCTGTGCAGAGCAGAGAGAAGGGAGAGAGCTCTGGTGTTAGGCTGTGGGAATTGTCCATGTGGCAGCTCAGACGTCTGGGTGGGAAGATGTTCCTCTGGGTGAAGGTCTTCATCCCCTCTCCCTTGTTGCTCACGTTCAGGCTGGGAAGGCTGAGCCACACTAATGAAGCCAAGGATGGCTGTCTGGGAGCAGGAGGCAGAGCCCTGTTCCCCAGGCTCTCAGGTCACACAACCTTATCTCCACCAGCCAGAGATGCTGCTCTTTCAGAAGGCTTTTGGAACCAGTTTGCATTAGGATTAATGGAATAACACCATGGGTTAGGACCACCATGCTTCCACAGCAAATACCCTATGGATCTGCCCATTGCTTGGCCCAGATGCCTTTGGTTCTTTTCTTAAGCCCTAAGTCCAAGGTGGGGTCTTGAAGCACAGAGGAGAGGGAGCTGTGGAAACTGTCCATGCCCAGAGCAGCTCCAGGCTATGGGAGAACCCACAGATCCAGGCTATGGGGAGAGGGCTGGTTGGGAAGTGCAATGCTGGACTGGCTACTAGAACTGGAAGGGCTCTCCAGCTCCTGCAGCTGAGCTGGGCTGGGCTCTACTGATTTAAATAAAACACTCAAGTGCTTGGAGCTGGAACCTCTTCTGCATTTAGTATCTGACAAAGCTGGCCTATGTAACTTGAATATAAAATAAACCCCAAGCCAGAGCTGGCAACTCTTAAATCAGCTTCCACTTGTGTTTTTCTGCTGAGATATGCCAGTAAATATTTTTAAAGACAGCTGACAGTGTCTTTGGAGAAGATCATCTGTCACATGCTACAAAAATATTGCACATCTTGCACAGGATAGGATACAGATGATGTCATCCCTCTCCTCAGAGTTAGGTACCTACCATGGCTCTCCATCACCAGTTGTCCCCAGGGCTGTTGGGAGAGCAGACCAGCAGGACTGGCAGTGCCAAGGAAACTGCTAGGCTGGGTAATGACATCCATATTTGATAAAAACCCCTGATTTTATTTGTAGCTTGAATTTATCTGGCTTCATCCAGCCACCGAGTCTCAGATTTGGCAGTCAGACTAAAGTACTCTTTTCCTCTTGGAGGTCCAGAGAGATCAAGATATCTTTGTCATCTTCACCATTCACAGATTGAAATATGATCCAGTCAGATTTCCTGAGCAGTGGAGATGGCTCTAATAATGCCCTCATTCTTCTCCTTCTTCCACCTCTTCTTCACCACTTCCCTGGTTTAGTGGGCGGGAAGCCTGTAGTCTGGGAGCTACTTGTTTTTCCGGAAACAGAGGAGGCAAATGGCCACCAGGCCTGTCACTGTGGCCAGCACGATGAAGGAGACAGCCCCTGCCCACAGCCCGGGCTGCTGGCCCTTGACGCGTCCCAGAGCCTCTGCGGGGATCATGTTGGTGAAGTTCAGCATGAAGCCCAGTGTCCATCCAATGTCTGTGTTTGCTGCCTGAGGGGACAGAGCAGAGGGGATCATCCAAGAGAACCTCTCCCAGGCCCCAGAGCTTGAGTGCAAGGGACTGATGGGCACCTCTCCCGTGGGCTGCCCCAGCTGCCATTTTGCATGTGGACCTGCCTGTGGGGAACCTGATCTTGCCAGCAGCACTTGCATGAAGAGCTTTCCTGTCTCCTCTTCCCCAGGGCTAATGGACAGCTGAACATGGATGACTGCTCGGGTCCAGGTGTGCCTTTGTGACCTGCACATGATTTTGGATCTGACCTTTCACAATCCTTCCAATTTTGCCATAGAATCGTTAAAGTTGGAAAAGACCTTTAAGACCACCGAGTTCAACTGTAAATCCTGCATCACCGTGTTCACCACTAAACCATGACCCCAAGTGCCACATCCATATGCTTTTTGAACACTTCTAGGGATAGTAACTCTACCAGTTTCCTGGGCAACCTGTTCCAATACTTTACCACCCTTCCTGTGAAAAAAAAATTCCAAATATCTAATCTAAACCTCCCCTGGCACAACTTGAAGCTGTTTCATCCTGAAAACGTTCTGGCCAGGCCATACTCTGGTTCAAATGGGTTATGGGGCCACTATCACCTCTGTGATGACAACATCAGAGACCAAAGCGGGCAAACCCTGCTCTGCACTTCCCTGATCCTCTTAAAATCAGTTTCATTCGCACCAAAGAAAGTGAGAAAGGAGCTGGGTCAGAGATTTGGGGGCAGTAAGAAGGAGTGAAGCTGGTCTGGGATCACTGGGGAACAGCCACGAGATGGAGACACACTTCTGGCACAGGGGACACCAGGAATGCTGCTCCTGAACATGTCCAGGGCAAGGCCATGGCTGCAGCTGCCCCCTCCCACTGCCCACAGGTGTGTTTACCTGTCGGCTGAAGTGGATGTTGCTCCAGGTTTGCTCAGTGAACTTGTAGCCTTCGAGCAGCAGTGTCAAGATGTAAGTGCCCACAGCGCAGTACGTGTGCAGGTACCTCCTGGCCTGTGGGAAGTTCTGCTCCAGCTGGAGGCCATCAGGGACACAGTGAGATGGAATGAAAGAGATGCTTGGAAAACCTCTCTAGCCCAGGGAACAGCAGGACATGTGCTCCCCAGGCAGAGATTTGGGACAGGACAAGCACAGGGCTCCTGCCTGCCCTTCACAGGACTCACCTCTGTCCAGTTCCTCCTGCAGAAGGCCAGGATTGTGGTGTTGACATAGTTCAGGGAGGGCTGGTTGGTCAGGTTCAGAAAGTCAAAGGTGTAGTAGAACCCAGCAAAGGCCTAGAGGAAAAGGAAGGATTGTAGAAACCAAACCTCCTTCGTCACTGGAAAAAAGAGCCAGGGACCCCTCTTGCCTGGGGACAGAGTCATGTAATTCCCACTTTATAGTCTGCCAGAAAATCTCAAAGGTGGCTAACAAGCCCTAGGGTTGCTAGTTGTACTCTGAGCTGGCTCAAATTTCCTCCCTTGAACAAGGTCTTCCCATTTCTCTCAGATAAGGCTGGGACATTCCAGGAGGCAGAAGCAACCTCCTGGTACAGAAGAGCTTTGCAGATAACATCCAGCTCTGAGGTCCACTCTCTCCCCACCCCTTCCCACAAGCAGTGGCAGAGAAGGCTCTCACCCTCTGCCTTCCCCCTCCCAGCCCAGGCCCTCTCCTTACAAAGAACTGTCCCCG